>OY992887.1:23381876-23725146 GCA_963921405.1 Cepaea hortensis | reverse complement strand
TCCTACTAGATGACAGATTAAAATGTCCATGAACAAAAATCCTGCTAAATGTCAGCTCGGTTCAAGCGTCCATGATGTTCAGTAAACAAAATACTGGTGATGCAAGGAAAAAAAAAACATACTTCGGGTGCATGTCTCTCAAAACTGTAAGAAAGATACTTTTTCTGCGCTCGCTAGCTTTGAATTCAAGCGTCGTCCGAGCGAGAGTCGAATGTCCTTCGAAACACCCGGGAAGGTAAACCCGGTCAACAAATCCCCTCAGAAGTCGGATGTGTCGGCCTAAAGGCGCAATATCGCAGCTCTGCTGTAAACAGGCACAACGCAATCACGTCCGAAAAAAAAAAAAAAACTCTCCGGATGAACGCAGAAAAAAAGAACTCAAGCGTAGTCCATACACACTAATTCAAGTAGTGCTAGACTGAATTTTGCTTGTGGATTTGCTTTCCCTATTACTAGTGTCCCTCGCCATCAGGAGAACCCACCCCAACTTCAGAAGTACTCTGTAATTTACGTTCCCAAGTCATGGACGACAGCTCAACATGTTTAGTACAACTGTCGGGTGTAGGGATTGAACCCCTTAACTCGGCATTAGCACACTGGATGTTTATTGCAGCCACCAGTTAATGAATGTTTCTAATTTACTTGTAATCGTTTAATCGTCTTATAAACATTGCATTGTTTGCACTGTGTCTAGTAATCCTTCATGATTCTTTTCCAGATTCTATTTATCGTTTGAGAACTCCATGTGCTCTGCTTATGTCACGGAAAAATTCTATAAACTGTATGAAAACATTAACGTCATTCCGGTGGTCAGAGGCGGGGCAAACTACAGTGAACTGGCTCCAACTGGTAGCTACGTCAATGCCAAGGACTTTCATTCTCCAGAAGATCTGGGGAAATACCTGAGGCAGCTGTCTGAAAACAAACAGGAATATATCCGTATGCTGAAGATAAAAGATGGGTAGGTTATTCGTGAGTATCGTACTGAACAACCGTTACAGAAGTTTAGTGAGTTTGTTCTGTTATGGGTGTGTTACTTTCTGTTTGTAAAATTTCTAATCTGTTTATGGATAGGTTTTATCTGTTTATACAATCTCCGATCTGTTTATGGATAAGTTTTGTCTGTTTATAAATGTCAGATCTGTAGGTCAGCATGACTGAATGGACAAGAACGCGTGTTCCTAAACATCCGGTGTGCAGATGCTGAATTGAGGGGTTCACCCTTACACCGGACAGCTGGACTAAAATGTTGACCTATCGTCCTTGCCGTGGGGACGTAAATTACAAGTACCTCTGAGGTTGGAGTGGGTTCGCCTGATGGCGAGGGACACTGTTAATAGGGAAAGCTAATCCACACGCAAAATTCAGTCCAGCACTACTAGAAGTAGTTTTACGGACTACGCTTGTGTTCAAAGCAAGCGAGGGCAAAAAAAATTCTGATCTGTTTGTGGATAGTATTTTTTTTTTCTTCTTGTTGATACAAAGTACGTTCTGTTTATAGATAATCTTTTCTGTTTATATAAAGTGTGTTCTGTTTATAGATAATATTTTCTGTTTATATAAAGTGTGTTCTGTTTATAGATAATCTTTTCTGTTTATATAAAGTGTGTTCTGTTTATAGATAATCTTTGCTGTTTAAACAAAGTCTGTTTTGTTTATAGCCTTTTCTTTTTGTACAAAGACTAATCTGTTTATGGATAGTTTTGTTTTGTTTACACAGTTGGTCCTGTTTAAGAATATTATTTTCTGTTTATACAAAGTCTGTTCTGTTTATGGATAGTTTGTTTCTGTTTAAATAAAGTCTGTTAATTTGTGTTCTGCATATACATAGTTGTAATCTCTTAATGGGCTATGTAGCACAGGTGACTTGCCGGTTGAGATCATGTTCTTAATCGTTATGGTGCTAATCCCGTGAAGTCCCATCAGGCGGTGATAGTGCCGGGCCCCCTGCCTCGAGGGGGTCCACCCATGACTACTGGTGGTCACCTTCCCCTGTGCTGTGGAGTCAAGGCACAGAGGAGTAGGTTAAGAGCTATTGACCAAACACCCCGGACACTCAACATACTACAATGGAATGCAGAAGGAGTTTATAACAAGAAAGCCTCCCTAACACAGCGTCTTCATAAAGATAGAATAGATGTGGCATGCATTCAAGAGACACACCTCAACGCCAATCGCACATTTTCAGTCGAGGGATATCAGGCCACACGTTTCGACCGCGAAGGACACAAAGGAGGAGTTGTAATACTTACACGAAATACAATACCTTGCAGCGAAGTATCTGTGATCTCTGACAACCAAACGGAAATTATAGGTGTTGATATAATGATAAAGGACGTGAAAATAAGAATTTACAATCTATATAGCCCGGCAGATAAGGATCTTACACTCTCAAACATGGAAATAACTGACACAAATTGCATTGTTGTCGGAGACTTTAATAGCCGTTCAGAAAGATGGGGATACCCAGATACTGACAAAAGAGGAGATGAATTGGAGGACTGGGAAATAGACTCAAATCTCCATCTACTTAACAAAGCGGATGACACACCGAGCTTCTACTCCAGAAGATGGATTACCACTTCTACTCCAGACTTAGCTTTCTGCACAGGAGACATCCTCCACAAAATCGATCGCCATGTGCTGGACCAATTAGCAGGTAGTGACCACAGACCAATCAAGCTTGTAATAAATATGGAGTATGTTCCACAGGAGCAAAAGCCTTTGCCCCGTTGGAATTACAAACGAGCAGATTGGGATAGATTTGCCATACTAACAGACAAATATTGTGAAAACATAAATACACGATATGGCAACATGAAGCAAATGGTGGAAAGTCTAAACAGAGCAATAATACAGGCGGCCACTGAGTCTATTCCAAGAGGAGCAAGGAAAAATTACAAACCATACTGGACTGAAGAACTACAATTTTTGGAGGACAAAATTGAAGATGCTAGGAAGACCGCAGAGAGAGAACAAACAACTGAAGCGAACATCTCTCTCAAAGCCATCTCAGCAAAATATAAAAGAACAGTAAATCAAACAACAAGAGATTGTTGGAGGAAAAAAAAACAGAAAACCTGAATTTTGACAGGGATGGAAACAAACTATGGAAACTAGTGAAAGCCATGAACAATGAAGGACCTAGAAACAAACAAATAACAATTAAACAAGGAAATGCCTTGCTTACAGGAAAAAAGGCTGCAAATGCACTAATGGAACACTATGCCAGTGCAAACCACATTGACATTACAGCCGAACAGAAGAAAGCAATCAAAGATAAACAGATACATCATACATATACAGAGACAGCAGCAGAATATATGATGGCAAATCTAACAATGGAAGAAATGGAACAGGCAATGAATACCCTAAAAAAGAAGACATCACCAGGAAAGGATGGAATCACAAATGAAATGCTAATAGGACTAGGCACTAAGGCAAAAAAGAAACTACTAGCAGTCCTAAATTACAGCTGGAAGAGGGGAATAGTCCCACCGGCATGGAAGGAAGCTATACTAATACCAGTCCCAAAGAAAGGAAAAGACCTGGAAGAACCAAATGGCTATCGACCTATCAGTCTTCTTAGCTGTGTAGGAAAATTAATGGAACGCATTATCAATGGCAGGCTAACGTGGCATCTGGAAGAAAACCAACTCTTAACACCTCACCAAGCAGGATTCAGAAAGTACAGATCCACTGAAGATCAAATAACCTATATAGCTCAGGAAATAGAGGATGCCTTCCAAGAGAAAAAGCACACACTAGCAGTCTGGATAGATTTAGAAAAAGCATTTGATAAAGTATGGAAGGAAGGACTGAAAGTAAAACTGCAAAAAATGCATGTTTGCGGGAAAATGTACAAATGGATCAGCCACTACCTTGAGAACAGAACTGCCAGGACAAAAGTACAAGGACAAACCAGCAAAATGATGCTGTTTGAGCAAGGTGTCCCCCAAGGAGGAGTTCTTTCACCAACATTATTCCTAGCATATATAAACGACATCACGGAAAATTTTCCAGCCAGAGTACACACATCATCCTTTGCAGATGACCTAGCCATATGGACATCTGAAGAATATATTAGTACAGCTAACAGCAGAATACAGCAAGCCCTATTAGCACTAGAGGACTGGTCAAAATCATGGCTAGTGAAGATAAGTGAGGAGAAAACAACATGCACAGTATTCTCCCTCTCAACTAAAACTCAGCAACCTAAGCTGGTATTGAATGGAAAAATATTGCGCCATGAAGAAAATCCAAACTATCTAGGAGTCACCTTTGATCGTCGCCTGACATGGAAGACACAGGTTGAGAAAAATCAAACAAGAGCAAGGCAAAGAATGGCAATCATGAAAAAGCTTGCTGGTACAACATGGGGAGCAGATGAGAAAGTTCTCAAGAAGTTTTATACTGGACGGGTGAGGCCAGTACTGGAATATGGCATTGCAGCTTGGGCAACAGCAGCTAAGTCAAACTTTAACAAAATAAGTAGAGTCCAAAATCAAGGAATGCGAATCATAACTGGAAGCCTGAAGACAACGCATATTAATGAATTAGAAAAGATCACTTGTTTACAACCAATGCAGGATAGAAGAGATAGCAGAGCCCAGCAACAAGCTGAAAAATTTAGAAGATTGACAGACCACCCTATGTATAAAAGGTTTAGTGGTTTTGGAAAGGGAAGACTTAAGCGTAGCAACTTTGTAGAAACTGCAAAACGAAAGATTAGGGCAGATCCCATACTTAACATATCAACAGTCAAACCCATTTACAATGCAGACAAGTTCCCAGCTTGGAGACAGCAGCAACTGCCTGAGATGATAGAAAACATTCCTGGTATTGAGAAAAAGAACACTCAGCATGAAACCGAAAGAAGAGAAATAACCCTAAACTACATAAAAGAACATTACCCAAGCAGCAATTGGACCCATGCATATACAGATGGATCAGCCAAAAATTCAGTAGAGAATGGAGGGGGAGGAATTCTCCTAAATTTAAAAAATGGAGTGAAAAAAACACATTCAGTGGCAACTGGAAAGTTTTCAAGTAACTTCAAAGCGGGGGTAGAGGCTCTGAAAACTGCAGCAGAAATGCTCTTGATGGAGGAAAAAAAGAGACGCAAATAGCTATCTTTACAGATGCAAAGTCAGCTGTCTCAATACTGAAGAGCAATAACAGCACAGAAATAGCTGACCTAAGAGCAGCACTCCATGGTCTATGCCAGAAATCCAAAAAAGTTGTAATACAGTGGATCCCATCACATTGCAGTATACCTGGAAATGAAGAGGCTGACAGACTGGCAAAAGAGGGCGGACGACTACCACAGCCTGACATAGACATAACCTATAATGAGGCAAAGAGGTTGATAAAAAGCACTTATAGAACCAAATGGGAATCAGAGCATCCAGGCCACCAGAAGGATGATGCATATTACAAACTCGACCGAAGAGAACAAGTAGCAATCTTCAGACTCCGCACAGGACATAACAGGTTGAAATACCACTTGTTCAATAAACTAAAGATAGGAGATACCGATGAATGTAATTGTAGAACTGGAAAAATGACAGCAAAACATTTGCTGCAGGATTGCCCAACGTATGCAGAACAGAGAAAGATATTTTGGCCCACACCTGCTTCATTTGAGGACAAGCTCTATGGAGATATCAACAAGCTAAAGTTGACCGCAGCTTACTTTAACTACATACAGGTTGACATTTAAAGGTGCATGAAGACCCAGAGGCATGAAATGGAATATTGCTTGGATAGCAAATCCATTATGTGGAAAGTCCAAATCGAAAGCTCGCTGTGTGGGCTTCATAAAAGGTGGAAAAGTGTCCTAGTGGCACGAAATGGAATATTGCTTGGATAGCAAATCCATTACGTGGAAAGTCCAAATCAAAAGCCCATTGTGTGGGCTTCATAAAAGGTGGAAAAGTGTCCTAGTGGCATGAAATGGAATATTGCTTGGATAGCAAATCCATTACGTGGAAAGTCCGAATCAAAAGCCCACTGTGTGGGCTTCATAAAAGGTGGAAAAGTGTCCTAGTGGCACGAAATGGAATATTGCTTGGATAGCAAATCCATTACATGGAAAGTCCGAAACGAAAGCTCACTGTGTGGATGTCATCTGCAGACTGCATACTTCTGGTTTCCGGAGGAACAGCCTATGGTGAACGGAAGGCCCAATATACGGAAGTGAGGCTCAGCAGCCATGTGCAGGACGTGACGATTCCTTGGGTGAGCCCAGTATCAGAGTGCTATGTATCGGCTCTGCAAGTATGGAAGCCTCCTTGGATGGCGGGGAATGCCCATGGTCTGCCCCTGCCTTCCCTTGAGGGCTGACCAGGATCTTTGGCTGTTCTATATGGACCAGCTGGGATGGGGGATAACACCACAACAGTGAGAGTCAAACGTCCTAAGAAACCCCCGGGAAGGTTAACCCGGTCAACAAATGCCCGCAGAAGTCGGATGTGTCGGCCTAACGGCGCAAGAACGCAGCTCTGCTGTAAACAGGCACAACGCAATCACATCCGGAAAAAAAAACTCCGGATGAACGAAGAAGAAGAGATCATGTTCTGTTTATTTATAGTCTGATAAAGGACCATGTAGCATGGCTGACGATTTAATTGGGGTGTGCTCTGTTTATACATAATATGCTACAGAACTAAGACTCACGGGTGGTAAGCTGGCTGGGATACTCTTCTGTTTATGAATATTTGTTACAGAAGTTAAGCAAACTGAGTGGTATAGTGGTAGGACAAATATTCTGTTTCAAATAGTTTGTACATGGTTTAGTAGCAAAGGTGTCCAAATGGTTGTGGTTATGTTCTGTTTGTACACAATCTGGTACAAGAGCTAAGCAGCTTGAGTGGCCTAGTGGTTTGGATATTGTTCTGTTTATGCAGTCTGCTTCGGGAGTAAGAGACGCGTGTGATAAGTTGGCTGGAATAATGTTCACCTGAAATTGATTGTCTATATTTGCAATGTTGTCTCTTGTTTAAACTTCACTATCTTTGTTTGTTTGTTAGGATAATGTTCTGTGGCGAGGGGCAACGGTAATAGGGAAAGCTAATCCACACTAAAGAATCAGTCAGTGCACTAGAGTAGTGGCACTCTATAGACTACGTTTGAGTTCAAAGCGAGCAAATACAGCAACAATAACACAGTCTCCATCCCTGGTGTTCTCATCATTCTTTTATAACACCGCATCTCTGTAGCTGTGTATGTGTGTGTGCATATATGTATGTATATATATATATATATATATATATATATATATATATATATATATATATATATATATATCAGTTATCAGTTATCAGTTGGGGTATCTTCATTGCACTCCGGACATGTCCATAGGTGCTCAGATCCTCCCCCCAGCATATGCATCAGCGTCCGGTGGCTAATAGTGCCAGTTCTGTGTTGGTTGACGAGGCGCTTTGTTTTCCCGATGTACCTCTCGCGTCTGGCTGTGCCGATTCTTACTCCCAAGTCTTTCATCCTGGACAGCGATGTGGACTCACTGACGTCAAAGTCCTCTGTTCTCGCCATATCTTTGGGGATGTTAATAACATCGGCACGATCCATGGGCTGGCCATCTACAGAGGGTGCAGAGCCAGCCAGTTTATCAGCTCGTTCATTTCCCTCGACTCCCGCATGTCCCGGGACGAAGATGAAGGTGACTTTTCGGACAACAGACTTCCGCAGCGACTTAGTCTACTGTCTACGTACAGATCCAGCTTCGACCTTCTGAATCATGCTCATTGAATCACTTAGTACACACACGTTGGTATAAAGCTGTGATTCCAGCCATATGAAAGCCTGTGTAACTGCCATCACCTCCATCGTCATGCTGCTCGTGGTCATAGAGTGGGCACCACTGGATTCTTGAACGGTTCAGCCCGCTGAACGGGCTGTAAATGCCCACGCACTTCTCTGCTGCTTTACAACAGATCCATCTGTGTAGATGAGCACTTCGGGGCTATCTGAGTGTTCATAGGTGAGCGCGTTAACCTCTGCATTGACAGTGGCAGAGTTCTGCTCTCTGCACCGTCTGTCGAGTGTGATAATGCAGGAGAAAGTGCACTTAAAAGCTGGAGGCACCGGCACCCATTCCTTGCCGGGGTTGATACTGGTAAGACTGCAGACCTGTCTGACGACACCTTCCGCCCGACCCATCCATGACTTGCCCCTCTTTAGCCTATCACCCTTTTCTCTGAATATAGCGTCATGCAGAGGGTGCTGCTCATCTGCACTTATTTTTAAGTATGCACGAGCTCTCCAGATCTTGATCCTGTGTTCCATTGTCGGGAAGTCAAGGAGGTATCTCATTGCTACACAGCTGGCGTCTCTCGTACAGCCCAAAATGATGCGCATAGCTTCGTTTTGTACCTTTCCAAGTCTTCCAATCTGTGTAGGGCTGACAGTGAGGATGGCCAGGGCATACTCGATGCGTGAAAGCACAAGTCCTTGGAACAGAAGTATTAGCAGTCTTTATCGGTAACTTACGGGGTATGTGAGTCGGTCGCTCAGACTGCTAATATATATATATATATATGCATACTGTGTTGCAGGTACATCAATACATTTCCCAAGCCAGCGTTCCCATGTGAACTGTGTAAAGCTTTACACACTCGCCGACACGTTCCATCTACGTACACGGACATTTTCAAATGGATGAAAGATCATTGCTGGACACCAAATGACCTCTGACGCTGACCTACACTCTCACGGATTAATTATAAACTTGTTATTCCTTTGTGGTATATGGTATCTATGCTTTACGTTCAGTATCAACTAGTGATATGTGTGTGCATAGTACTCCGCATTAGGCCTCCCTGGCCTAGGGGTTAGCGACTTCTTCCGTAATCCCGTACACTCTCGTGAGTAACGTGACGTGCGCGAGAATTTGTGGTGGTTCTCTTCGCGTCGGTAACTTACGGGGTATGTGAGTCGGTCGCTCAGAAAGCAATGGCAAACTACTGAGCGTAATTTTACCAAGAAATCAACAATCAGCTGAAAGATGCTGATGTTGACAGCGATGTCCTGTAAAGAATATGCGAACAAAAAACAAAAAAAGTACTGCCATGGTGGTGGTTACTTCCTCTTGCTGGTTAGTTAGTTAGTTAGTTAGTTAGTTAGTTAGTTAGTTAGTTAGTTAGTTAGTTAGTTAGTCGCAGTTCCAACTTCACAGCAACGGGTCGTCCCCATTATGCTCCGTTCCTGTGCCAGTGAATATCACACAAAACGCTCCCCACTGTCCAATGTGAAAAGTGGAAAAGACGTGAGTCTCGACAAACAACAGCCCGCACAGATACACTGTGCATAATGCCGCCGCCAGAATGTCAACACACCAGTCCCCCATGAAACACCCAATTCATCTCTGATGGAATCGGCAGTCATTTTCCTATCTGAATGTTTCCTAGATGTTCACCCACACAGTCCACGAAAATACTGTTCATCGCCTATAGCAGTAGCAGTCAACCAGAAGCCCAGCAGCCACGCATTTCTGCATAAGGCAAAAACCGATCAACTCTGGGACATAGACACCTGCCATCGCTCCGAACATGCAGTCACGTTCCAAAAAAAAAAAAACTTTGGCCGATTCAAAAGCACTTCACACGAAACTCACAGCTGACAGTGTCGCGCCACGCACTCAGTAGCAGGGCGACGGAACCATCAAGCCTCCTTAGTCGCCTCTTACGACATGCGTGGTAGGCTACAGTGTTGCTATTCTTTGCTTCCCTTATGGGCCCCGGCAACACACGGGAGCCTCTTGTTGGTGTGTCACTGTATCGAACAAAATTTAAAAAAAAAAAGAATGATGACTGCTAATCTAATAAATAATAAATACCTAACCAACAATAACAAAAAATAATAATAATACACAATATAAACATGAGACTCGGTGGAAGAGAATACGCACACAGATATAAATGAACGTTTAGACCAGTCCTTTTCAACAATTTAAAACAAAACATTCCGGTAAAAAGAAAAATAACACCAGCCAACAACGAAATAAATAAATAGCTAAGCATTGTGATGTTGCTTTTTTTGTGTAGGTGATGAAGGTGTGGGTTGAAACGGTCGTTTGTATATGTGTGTGGGCTTACATGTTACAGTTTGTGTTTACTTTAAATTGCTAGTTTTTTTTTTTTTTTTTGAGTAGATGTTATGATTACCTTATGATTTGTTTTTATAACTCAGTACTGTCCCAATGTGGCGTGCCCAGAAATTAGAGGGCAGATGAACTTGCCAAGAAAGGTGGAGGATGTAAACAGGAAGAGATTGAACTTACATGCTATGAGAAAAGGCTTCAGAAGGGGCATAACAGCCTGAATAAGCTTACGTACAGACTAAATCCGAGTCACTCGCCACTGTGCTTACGCGAGCAGTGTGAACGTACTGTAAAGCATGTTCTCCAGGATTTCCTCCAGTGCAGCCAGCTGAGAAGAGCCTAATGAGACGGCGTTGCATTCAAAACTGTACGGAATAATAGAATAGCTCCAGAAAACTGGTGACTACATCACGAGAAACTCATGTGTCGGCGTAAACTTGCAAAGAGAAAAAGAAGAAGGTTGCCAGAATTTGTCATCCGATGCTGGCTTGTTTTTGGGTGTTCACCCGCTTTGAATTAAGGAGTAGTCCATAGACGTGGTAGGCTACTACTTCTAGTAGCACTGGGTTGATTTTTGCATGTAGATTAGCTTTCCCTATTACTAGTGTCCCTCACCATCAGGCGAACCCACTCCGACTTCAGAGGTGTCTTCCAATGCTGATAGAAAGGCACTCAAGGCAGGTCCATGTGTACTCAGTCTCCGCTGGAAGAAGCCGAAGAGCATGGATACCGATAGTTATAGCGGTCATTTGGTTGCACACACATCTACTCCGTCCCCTACCACGCTCCTTCCTGCCTGCCAATGGCAAACGTGATCCCTGATTTCATTGATCAGCAGGTCAGCATGGCCAAACAGACAAGAACGTGTGTTCTTAAACATCCTGTGTGCTGATGCCGAGGTAAGCGGTTCAACTCCTACACCCAAACAGCTGGATTAAAATGTTGACATATCGTCCTTAACTTGGGGACGTAAATTACAAGTATCTCTGAAGTCGGAGTGAGTTTGCCTGATGGCGAGGGACACTGTTAATAGGGAAAGCTAATCCACTCGCAAAATTTAGTCCAGCACGACTAGAAGTAGTGTGTGTGGACTACTCTTGAGTTCAAAGCGACGCAAAAACAAAAATAAAAAGAAACTTTAATTTATCATAGCCACACGTTATCATCGAGTATAAGGGTGATGTGTAGCCGTAACTTGCCCTATAATCACTTGGGTCTCAAGCTTGGTTTGGTCCTCTCTAAGTGCATAATAAGTTATCCAAAACAGTGTACTGTATGCACATATGATATGATAGTGTCGTTACATTTTGTAGGCCTTGATGCACAGAGGAATAAGGGGCCAGTCTTTCCTTTACTTCTCAGACGACAAGCCTGGGCGTCGGACCCATGCCCGACCATGCTCGTGACATGACGAGCTATCAACTACACTAACGCCACCACTCTAAGTGCATATCTGTTTATTCGCTGCTTATTTTGTTTATACCTACAGTAATGTTGGCACAGCTTCATTGGATACCTGTTACCAAGTGTAACTCAACAACATGACTGATGTTGATATCTTTCAATAATTATGTGTATTGTCTTTCAAGGAAAACTCTCATGATACCATTAACGAAAGACACTTTAACGTTCAGCAGTGGTCAGCTTTGATTGGTTATGTATATTGTTATTGAAAAGATGTCATTTACAACGAGAAAAAGAGTGTTGAACTGATAAATAGAACCTGTATTTTTTATGAATGTGAAGCGTGGACAATGAGCAGACAAGCTGAAAACACATTTGATGGCTGTATAAATATAGTTTCTGAGGAAAATGCAAAGAATACCATGGACAGACAGAAAAACCAATGACCAAGTCCTACAAGAAACAAATGAAAACCGTAAACAGATTTGAGAAATTAGACGTAGACAGTCACAATTTTTTGGAAACGTTATGAGAAGAAATAAATTGGAGAACTTGGCGACAACTGGCAAGATTTAGGGGAAAAGAACAAGGGGAAGACAGGGAAGTAAATACCTGGGTGGCTTGGCCACATGGCATGGTCAAGACGAGAATACAGAGCTGATCCACGAATCTGGTGATCGTGTGAAATGGCGAAATATGACCGCCCATGCTTATCGGCATGGCACTTGTCGATGATGATACTGTTAATTATTATTATAGGCATGGATGTTTTGCATGACAGAGATTAAGAGCAGAATAGGTCAAACGAAAGCTGCATTTCAAAATATGAACAGTATTTTATGCTATAAGTCAAAGTCATTTAATGTCAGGAAATCGAGTGCTGAAACGTTATATTGAACCTGTTTTGCTGTTTGACAGGGTATCATGAAACGTGAATGAACAAATTAGGAAGAACTTGGAAGCAACAGAGATGTTGTTTCTTGGATGAATGTTACCAATATCTTAGACAAAGTAACGACAATTGCCTGGAAGAGGCTGATGAAACTATAAGAAAGAGACAAAAGCATTCTTTGGTCATATGATGAGAAGAGAGACGATGGAAAACATTATTTCTTCTTCTTTCGTTCGCTGAAAATGTGTCTGTATCTGCAATGTTGTCTTTGTATTAATTTAACTGTCCTTTTAGTTCACTCAGTTGTCCAAAGAGATTATCCTCCACTGTTGTTTCTCTAGGCCAGAAAGTTTGCCTAGATATATCGTATTTTGGGCAGTCTTGAAATATGTGATCCGCTGTCTGCGGTGCTAATCCACATGTGCACGTGGCTGGAAAACATTACAGCTGGAAATATCAGTGGGGAAAAGAGGCAGAGACAGACCGAGAGAAATGATGCTGGATGGACTAAAACGGTGGCATGGAGAAATATCAACAGCGGTGACGAAGATCTGTGGAGAGACATGAAACCCTACGCCAGTTGGCAGAGCACATGATGATGATGCATAAAGTTGCATCTAGGGCAAGTTGGAAGATGCCTATATTAATATTACTTCTATTTGCTGATAACCAAGACAGTGGTCGCAGGTGTCAGGGATTGCTTATAGGGCCTTTGTGTATGTTTGGGTATATTGAGTTGGTCCTTCTTACATCCACTTCATTTCATCCTATAACTGAGTTATAACCTTTTAGCTAACATATATTACTTGCGAGACTCTGGCGCTAACCCGAATCGGTAGTAAACCCTGGTCAAGCACGTCGATGCAGTCTTCGGGGTCAAGAGAGGCGATATCATAACCAACTCCTCGTACATAAGAACAGTAAGAGAATACTTGGGCATGGCTGCTACTGCATGGGAGGAGTGATCACTGCCATAGGCGATAATGGTAAATTGCTCGTTGTTACGCCCATGACTGGTACGTTGTTTACTTGGCAGTGATGATAAATTGACATCAACAATACTTGGGTTGATTACCCAAGGTCTTATACCTCATAGTCGAGTTAACAATCTCGATGACCCTGCGTTCGTAGCAACTCATGTGCGGACAGTTCGTCCTGTGACCTGCACATCTTCTCTGTGCGGGCGTACTTCTGCGCCGTTTCCTTGATGTCTCAAGATGATAGCGTGGTTTTCTCTTCACCGCCATCTCTCCTACTATATTAGGCTCTATTTACGCTCTTCCACTGTACATTTGATACCAATCAGCTATTCGAAACAGAACTCAAAATTTCCTCAAGAACATCACACGAACACTGTTTCCACTTGTTTATTATCTCAAAATATTGTCAACACTGTTACCTATAAACAATGTCATTTATACACGCGTAACGCTCATACCAACACTTAGAGAATACACAACGACTAAAAACCTAACTAATAATGTAGCGGCACATTGTTTGGCCGTGCCACGGAGCCAAGAACCACGTCTAAACTTGACAGTGGCTCAAGCCCAACTGATTTGAAGGTGACATTTTGTCCTTCCACCACAACGACCCGAGCGATTTTCACGCTATAGTGACAGGCGCTCGTGGCAGGTCACTTTGCACGGTCTCCTCGTACAGACCGCGCTTTGTCCACAATCCTGCCCTGATCTACAACTATATAAACTCGATCATGGCAATCACGCAAGGGACTCCCCAATGTGCAGTAATGTGTTTGACATAACATAACATTTCAGCTAATAATCTAACTAACTTGGCTCTTCACTAAGACACACCAGGGCTGTCCTGCACGTTAAGCTTTCACGAGCAACGTTTATACAAACTGGTAAGTCCAGCCACATTGTGCCAACGGCTTCGGGCGGAAGAGCGCAATTGGGAGGGTACAAGTCTTACCCTGGTGCGAGGAAATGCACGCTAAAGACCAAATGTCATGGCAGGTCAGACCAGGCCCTAAGCCTTGGTTGGCGGCTGGTCTAGGTTCGAAGCTCCGACAGGCGGACAGTTAGAGCATTGCTTTGCTGATCCGGCAGCTTCTGCAGCTTGTCTTGTTCCAGATGTAGGGGTGTTACCTTTCCTCTGGAGTGAACTAAGCAGGCCGAGAGAGGGATCATGCTGCATGGGCAACACATGATCTCTATATTTTAGCCCAGGCTTTGTGCTATGGAGAGATCCACTCTGAGGAAGAATTACAATGTCTACTATCTGCATTCTGCAATGCTTGTTCTGAATTTGGTTTAACAATTAGCAAAAAGAAGACAGATTATGTCACAAGGTGCACATGGGGTACCATCAATCTTTATTGACGACGCCGAACTAGAAATGGTAGACCATTTTACATATCTAGGATCAGTGGTAAATAGCAAATTATCCCTAGATCAGGAAATCAACATCCGGATTGGTAAGGCAGCAACAACAATGAAGATGTTAGCAAAAAAGAGTGTGGGAGAACAGGAAGCTTACTGCCAAAACAAAAGTCCTTGTCTATCAAGCCTGTGTCCTTAGTACTCTTCTTTATGGCAGTGAAACCTGGACAACTTACACACACCAAGAGAAACGTTTAAACAGCTTTCATATGGGGTGTCTGCGAGGAATTCTTGGTATTAAGTGCAAGACAAAATCACAAATACTGAAGTATTGGAAAGATCAGGTTGTGTGACGGTTTATTCCATGCTCAGTCTTCGTAGACTTAGATGGATAGGACATGTTAGGAGGATGGATGATGGTAGAATACCAAAGGACATCTTTTTTGGTGAATTACAGATGGGTAAGAGATCTCAGGGTCGGCCTCTACTACGATACAAAGATGTGTGTAAGCGGGACATGATTGATTCAGGCATTGATAATGCACATTGGGAGCAAGTCGCCGCTGAACGTGTTGCATGGAGGGCAAACATCAGAAATGGAATAAAGACAAAGGAGGAATTTATAGCAGATAAGTCACACACCGAGCGTGTGAGACGTAAGATGGTGCATGATGGTGGAAATGACCACGTGTTCACATGCACCCACTGTGAACGGACATTTACAGCGCAAATTGGCCTTATCAGTCACATTCGCTACCGCCATAGGTAAAAGTTATTATGCCTTTTTAAAGTACAAACTATCGTCTGTCAAGACGGCAAGGTGCCAATGCAATGCAAGTCGAGCCACAGTTCCACATTGTCCGCCATTTACACTTATGTAAGTTCAACAAAAAGGTAGTAAGTTTGTTTTTTTTTCACATCTTCCTAACGGTCCTGCTAATGCTTGCTTTTATAATAGTGCACAATATACGAGTATTTCACAAGTTAGGATCAATACTCCACCCTAACTTTACTTAATATATTTCACAAGTTAGCTTCAATACTCTACCCTAACTATACTAACTAAATTATCTATATTTCTAATGTTGGATCGTCACACTAGCTGGACAGTCTTCTTCTCTTCCTCCATTTACCTCGGTGAAGTTGGGGGAGGGTATCAAGATCAATTCATGCGCTCTTTCTAACGTCTTTGTAAGTTGGTATTCATTTCTCTAAGGTTCTTCTCGAAACCATCACGCCATCTTTTACGCGGTACTTCCCCTTGTTCTGTATCCACAGACAGTCACAATATTCAAAGCCGGATTTAGTTGTTGCGAGGTGTTCATCTAAACCTCAGGCTGCAGAAAGATCCTTTTTGCGTTAGTTGCTTTCACCCAATACCCGAGATCGTTACATTTGACTGACCACTGTAATGCACGCTTCAAACGTTCATTGGTCAAGTTCAGTCCCTTTTGTTTTGACCGCTTCATGGATCATGCCCGAAGGACTTCCGATAACACGTGGGGGTTCTGCGTAATGCATGCGCATGAATGACACATGTGGAGTAATGACACATGCGAAGAAATGACATATGTAGAGGAGTGACACGTGTGGAGGAATGATATATGCAGTGGAATACCACATGCGGAGGAATGACAAATGCGTAGAAATAACATGCAGAGGAATGACGTGTGTGGAGGAAATGACATATGCTATGAAATAACACGTGTGGAGGAATGACATGCAGTGGAATAACAGGAAAATTCAAATCTGGCCCCCGTTTGGTTAGCAAATTCACCCTCCACCAAGCCACTTTAGGGGAGTGAAGTGTGATGAATTCATACTGGAACTCAGTGTTCGAAGTTATCTTCCGTGTGCAAATGCATGTGTTGCTTGACTTTACAATGTTCCATTTCCTACCCGATCCATTTTTCTATTACCCCTACTCCGTTAAGGCCTCAGAAGAGAAGTTATAATAAGAGCCCAAAACAGCCTCGGATTAATAATCCTGTGGCCTAATCCGCCAGATTACACAGAAACAAGAAATGGTTTCCACAAAATGCCATCTACTTGGATCTGAGCCTAATATATCTTCTCTTCCTCTTCAGTCTTCACATGCGCTTATTTCTCCACTTAGCCCTCATTTTATTTACGGGGCCTTTTCAGCACACGCGATCTGAAAGGAATCGTCCTCCTTGGTGGTAATGCATGTCGTCTCATTCTTGAAATTGCTGATGACAGATCAAGGAGGATAGCTGATATCAGAAATCATCCATAAATCCCAATCCGCAAGAGAAATTGACGCATTTTTTTGTCATTGATCGACAACCATAGCTCCACACATGTCACGGCCCTAGCGAATCACAGATAAGAGCAGGGTGGTTTGTTAGCTCACTGGGTTGCCAACACAATCGTTTGGTGTTCATTTCCCAAAAGCTGCTGGGTTGGTTCTCCTAAGAGTCGGCTAGGGTTGACCAATTCTCATATAATAGACAGGGAGTCTGTGGTGCAGTGGTTACGTCGCCCCAACATCCGACAATTCTGGGTTCGGTTCACGAGTGCAATTTTCTGAGACTTCTGAGGGTTGTTGCTGGAGCTACGGAATTCTTGCTTTGTGCTAACGTTCGACAGCCCCCCCCCCCCCCCCCCCTGCGGAAGGATAAACGTGATGCAATGAAGTAGATCCTAATTGTCTATTAAATTATATTTATTCATATAATAGATAAACTGTGGCATGAAGGAATATCAGCAACAGAGTTGATCCAGAACACCAAAGACTATGTGGAGAGACATGAACGCCTATGCTAGCTGACATGTCACTTGATGATATTAGATAATCAGTATCATAATAAGAAGGAGAGTGGATAGGCTCATGGGAAAGGGGATAATTTCCAGGGGTCTAGGATTAAAAAAAAGAATATCTTGGATTTTAAACCAAAATAAAAAAGTCGCTTAAAAGTCGACAGGGTCGACTTCATTGCACCGGGTTTTATCCCATATCGCTCGATCTCTTTCCGCAGCCCGGAAAGCGTCGCACAAAGCACGAACTCCGTAGCTTTTAGCGACGACCCACAGGAATCTCCGAAACATTTAACTCGTAAACCGAAGGGTGCGGCCCGGAATCGAACCCACAACCTTCGGAGCACGAGTCAAACGGCTTGACCACTTCGCCACAGAGACATCCATACGACAAGATCTTAATATTGAAGAAGGTTGGGCACTAGAGACGATAAAACAAAGAAAATGAAAATGGTGTGGTCACTTGAAACGTCATGAAAGCTTGGAAGAACAAAAATGGAGGGGTGCAGTTCGTAATCCCGCATACCGCGTTAGAAACACATTTGCGAGCGATTTAACAGCAGACCACCTTGTGTTTGGGTTATTTATAAAATGGTATGGGTGCCGGTCGTTCAGAAAGCAATGGCAAATTACTGAACGTAAACTTGCAAAGAGATCACAAACAACCAAAAAAATATGCTGAGGTTGACTGCAACGTCCTGTAAAGGCTATGCAAATAAATATAACTATACGTCAGGGAAGAGAGGAAGAGAAGGGCCAAAGAGAAGATGGGTGCAAGGTGTAGCAAATAGTCTTCAGATGGGTGTATCGGACGAGGGACATCTTGCTTATGACCGAGAGGTTTTCTGGAAGGTTGTTATGGGAGCCAGGTTCTGCAAGGGACATGCTACTGAATGAATGAATGAATGAATGAGAAAAAATGTAATTACACCAGTCAACCAAATGACGGGTATTTTTTTTTTCTTTTGGCGACCGCTCGCTTTGAACCCAAGCGTAGTCCACACACGTGCTACTACTTCTAGTGCATTGCCAGTGTCCCTCGCCATCAGGCAAACCCACTCCGACTTCTGAGGTACTTGTAATTTACGTCCCTAAGTCAAGGACTAGGAGTCAACATTTTAGTCCAAGAGACTAAAATGGGTGTAGGGTTTGAACCCGCTACCTCGGCATCAGCACACCGGATGTTTAAGAATGATCTCTCTTCTCCATTCGGCCATGCTGACCTGCTGATGTATTTTGAGATCGCACCCACGATCTCAGTTGCTCAAGGTAGGCGGTAGTACCTTCACGGCATCCCATGCCCCAAAGAGGACAGTATTATCCGCGAAATGCGGGGGTTAAGTTCATAAGTAAGTCACAAACGGCTGTAGAAAACTAACTAACTATGGTAACAACTTGAAACCAGTTTATTTTTATACATACATTGTCCCTTTATTTCTCAACATAATTTCCACCAACATTGATGCTCTTATCCCATAGTTTTCTCAGTCCTCCCATACCGGCTGCATAGAATTGCTTGCCTTGTTTTCATTTACCTGCCATCCCACAGAACTGTGTGACTTATTGACTCACCCTCGTAACTTTTTCTACCCAGCTATGCACCGCTTTACGGGAAATGACTAGGGGCTAAGTCCGCTGAAAAACCCACCTTGTCGGGAGACATTTCGCGAATGACGCCGAAGTTGAATGTGAAGTGAAAACGTGGTTTAGAAAACGTGGCACTCAATTCTATGCAGTCGGTTTGGGAGGGCTAATAAAATGATGGGACAAGTGCATCAATGTTGGTGGAAATTATATTGAGAAATAAAGGGACATTGTATGTATAAAAATAAACTGATTTCAAGTTGTTATCATAGTTATTATTCTACAGCCAATTGCGACTTAAATGACAACATTAGAATGCCGTCTAGAAGAACAGTACTAGTCTTGCAGTAGACACCAGCTCACTGTGGTATCTCTGAAAAGGGTCTTGCGGGAGTGCGGGGGGGGGGGGGCGTGAACAGGTTGATATGCTGGCAGGGAATGCACCTCTCGGACGTAGATTACCCATGGACAAGGGAGGGGTATTCCACAGCGCGACTTACGCTTCTATTTTATGGAGTTAAGGATTATTCTTTGAATCACCCATGTTGCTCCACACTGTTGATTCTAGGGGCTTACATTTTACAATAAATCGTCGCCGTGGTTATTTCTCAGCTTATTCATCTTTGCCGAACACAGAGTTTTGTAGTTGGGCATGTGTCCTCATGTCCTTGACTGTATTAGGACTTTAATTTGGTATCACAGAAAGCCTCAGCAGGTTACTTATTTATTGAAATTCAACGTTCTCTGTCATACGAAGGGTCACAGTATGAAATGTATAAACTTGACATAACGCTGAATCGGTTTCATCTTCTATTACAACAATCATCAGATATTCACTGTTATAAAATACTTTAACAGCACATGTATAAAATGTCTTTATCTCCACAAATATAAAAGTATTAAGCGGCACTATGTAAGGCCATTATCAGCCTCGAAACGTGACCTCGTCCGCTCTTGACCACCGTCCAACGCAGAGTGACCTTCAAGGGTCCGCTTCTCGCTTGCTGCGAAGCAGATCCCCGTGTTTTCCGCTGTGTGAAAAGTGCTCACAGGCGAGCCACTTTTCACGATCCAGGTGTACAAACTAGACTTTCCTTCTGAACAATACCATGACCTATTATACAGTTTAAATCAGGTCATGACAGTGTGGTCCCGCTCCTGTGGGACGAGGTGAAGAAAGCGGGGGAACAAATTGAGAACCCCGATCCCCGGGAAGGTTAACTCGTCAACAAATTCCCGCAGAAGTCGGATGTGTCGGCCTAACGGCGCAAGAACGCAGCTCTGCTGTAAACAGGCACATCGCAATCACGTCCGAAAAAACTCTCCGGATTAACGCAGAAGAAGAAGAAACTAAGAATCCTCTGTTAAGAGAATGCTATGGCGGGGGTCGGCAGGAGCTCTAGGCGAATCTCAAAACTGAGAGGGAACACCAGGAGAACTTTCAATTAGATGGCAGTTGGAACGATTAGCAGTATGACTCTTCGCTGGCTATTGAACGAGGGGACGAAGTGTGTGTGGGAATGTCCTGAGTGCAGTGATGTCGGTTCTTAGCTCAACTCAACTCAACTCTCTAGAAATGAGAAGACAGCAAAGGTTGGAGGTCGATCCATGGAAGGAACCCTAGAGCAATCCTATCCATCCCAGAGCTGTAGAGAGGTAAATCACTACTAGAGCAATCTATCGGGATGGGCCGGAGGAAAGACAACGAAAAGTACATATCTTATCATCGTCATCATCATCATGTGCCCACCCGATAAGCGTGGGCGGTCATGTATCGTGATCTCACACGATCACCAGAGTGGTGGATCAGGTCTGTGTTCTTGTCTCGACCATACCACGTGGCCAAGCCATCCTGATATAGGGTGTATTTTTAATGACTGTGCGGTGTTTGAAAATATTGCTGGTCCAAGTTTTGTGTTTGCCGTCTATAAAGTTCATACAACATAATAAGTAAATACAAAACTTGGACCGGCAATATTTTCAAACACTGCATAGTTATTAAAAATACACCGTGTCCACCGTGTATTTACTTCTCTGCCTTCCCCTTGTTATTTCCCCCTCAATCTTGCCAGTTGTCACCGTTATTTATTTCCTCTCATAATGTGTCAAAAACGGTTGTGACTGTCTACAAATAATTTCTCTTATCGGGTAACGGTGTTCATTTGTTTCTTTTAGGATTTGGTCATTGGTTTTTCTGTCTGTCCATGGTATTCTTTGCATTTTCCCCAGAAACCACATTTATACAGCCATCAAATGTTGTTCACCTTGTCTGCTCATTGTCCACGCTTAACAATCATACAAAAGTATAGGTTCTATGTATCAGTTCAACACTCTTTTTCTCGTTGCAAATGTCATCTTTTTATTGGTCAGTATGTTTTCCACCTTGCAGAAGGTTACCTCCGCCATGGCGCGATTCTTGTTCTAATCTCTTCAAGGCATTTCCAATCACATGTTATAACTGTTCCGAGATAACTGTATCGATTCACTTGTTTCGGAATATTCCCATTTACTTGTATAGTAAACTGTGGTATTTCCTTTTTCCTAGTGACTATCATAATCTGTGTCTTGTAACAATTTAATTCTAACCCTAGTTGTTCACACATACCTTAACACGCCAGGATAAATGCGCTTGGCAAAAATGCGCCGTCAAGAACCTTCTGACTCGGAACAGGACATTGTAGACTCAGAGCTCACCTCTATCAAATGTGTCTCACTGACTCTGCCATTTGCAACTATAGACCACTAAAGCAAACCCCTGATCACAATCTTCACGACTCTCATGACGTGGCTAGATAAAGAGAGGCAATCGAAACATCGATTTCTTCTTCTTCTTTCTTCTTCTGTTGCATGTTATCCCTCAATGGAGCTTCGACCTTGGGCCAACTGACGCAATGCTCTTCTATCGTTTAGATTAGAATCTCTTGCAGCTTCTTCTTTGTCCTCCCATTTTATTGATCTGTTTCTGATTCTCTTCGCCTTGTCTCTTTATGGGTCTCTCTATCTCTCTCTCTCTCTCTCTCTCTCTCTCTCTCTCTCTCTCTCTCTCTCTCTCTCTCTCTCTCTCTCTCTCTCTCTCTCTCTCTCCCTCTCTCTCTCTCTCTCTCTCTCTCTCTCTCTCTCTCTCTCTCTCTCTCTCTCTCTCTCCCTCTCTCTCTCTCTCTCTCTCCCTCTCTCTCTCTCTCTCTCTCTCTCTCTCCCTCTCTCTTTCTCTTCCCACCACTTGCGGTGTGGGTTATAAACAAAAGACATTTTATTCACACTATAAACGGGTTGTCTCAACGTGCGTTCCCCCCACATCATATTATTGATCCATGTCTCTAATTCTCTGCCCCTTGTGTGTTTAGGTTTCTTTCTCTATGTCGCCTGCCCCGTAATTACACACACATTACATTCTATTCACACTATAATCAGGTTTTCTCTCCGTGTGTCCTATAAAGAGCCATTTCTACCTCTAGATATCTTGATGTAATCTGTCTAGTTCCTTCCATTACACTTCACATTACCGGTTCTGTCATACTATTTCAGTCCCGTTCTCCTCAACCTCCAGTTAACGAATGTTTGTAATTTATTAGTAATTCATTAACAAGTCGATGATCTGGACTTCGCAATGGCATTGCGCTACAGGCCCACACATGAAATCAAATGCAAGATAAACTACACATATTCAGCCAGTGATCACAACAATTAGGTTTTAAAATTCATTGGGAAAGACAAATGTTATGTGAATAAAATCGAGGAAAAAATTACCATATCTCCCTTGGTGAAACTTCAATTCAAGAGGCATAATTATACACTCATTTAAGTAGCAATGTAAATAAAGATGGTGGAACGGATCAAGATATAGAAATAAGAATACAAATGACAAGAAAGGCTTTTATAGCATTTGCAAATTTATACAAGTTCATAATCGTCATGATGTGTCATGCCAGCTGGCGTAAGTGTTCATGTCTCTCCACAGATCTCGGTCTTTGATATTCTAAATAACTATATTGATCATATCCCTTCATGCCACGGTCTCAGTCCACCCAGAATAACTTCTATTGGTCTTCCTCTGTCTCTGTTCCTGTTGATATTTCCAGTTATAAAAGCTACAAGACAATAAACGTGACATCCAAATTAGAATATTAATTTCAAACGTCAAATTAGTACTACTGTGTGTGTGTCTGAAACGTGCAGAACGGCTAATACAATTACAATTAAACTCAATCAATCAATCATGTGCCATGCCGGAAAGCGTGGGCGGTCATGATTCGCCATTTCACTCGATCACCAGAGTCGTGGATCAGCTCAGTGTTCCTGTCTCGTCCATGCCATGTGGCCAAGCCATCCAGGTATTTTCCTCTCGGTCTTCCTCTTGGTCTGTTCCCCTCGATCTTGCCAGCTGTCACCAAGTTCTCCAGTCCATTTCTTCTCATAACATGTCCAAAAAATTTTGACTGTCTACGTCTAATTTCTCTAATCAATCTACGATTTTCATTTGTCTCTTGTAGTACTTGGTCATTGGTTTTTCTATCTGTCCATGGTATTTTTTGCATTTTCCTCAGAAACCACATTTCTGCAGCCATTAGATGTTTTTCAGCTTGACTGCACATTGTCCAAGTTTCACATCCATACAAAAGAACAGGCTCTATGTATCCCCTCAACACTCTTTTTCTCGTTTCAATTGACATCAATTTATTGGTCAGAATGTTTTTCATCTTGCTAAAGGCTACTTTCGCAATGGCGATTCTTGTTCTAATCTCTTCAAGGCATCTGCCATCAGATGTTATGACTGTTCCGAGATAATTGAACCGATTCACTTGTTGAAGAATATTCCCATTTACTTGTATATTACATTGTGGTACTTCGTTCTTCCTAGTGACGACCATAACCTGTGTCTTCCTACAATTTAATTCCAACCCCAGCTGCTCACTGTGTACAACCACAGCGTCTACTAATTGTTGCAGATCCTGTGCATTGTCTGCAATCAATACTGTATCATCTGCATATCTAATGTTATTTATGTTTCGTCCTCCAATGCTGATTCCATTTAGGTCTTCTACATTTCTGAAAATATTTTCACTGTATAAGGAAAAAAGATCTGGAGACATTACACATCCCTGCCTAACACCTCTCTTAATAGGTTGGTATTGTCCTACTTCATTATCAATTCTTATGGCAGCTTGTTGTTTCCAATATATGTTTTTTATAAGTCTAATGTCTTTCCCATCAATTTGTAGATCTGCAAGCATATCCACAATGTTGACATGTCTTACTCTATCAAAAGCCTTTGTGTAGTCAATAAAGCAAAGATGTATATCCTTGTTTACTTCTAAAGCACGTTCAATAACTGTTCGCAGCATATACACAGCATTTACTGTACCCTTTCCTTCTACAAAACCACATTGTTCTTCCCCTATTTCAGGTTGTATTTTCTTCCTCACTCTTTGCATGATAATTCGTAACAAAATCTTTGTGATGTGACTCATTATACTAATTGTTCTATGTTGATCACATTCTAAGGTTCCTGATTTCTTTGGGATTGCAATAAATACAGAATTACATAATTCAGAAGGTATATCTCCAGTATCATATAATGTGTTCAGCAGTCTAGTGACTTGCTCTAGTCCAAATTCTTCTAAAGCTTTAATCATTTCTGTTGTGATGTTATCTGCACCGGGGGCCTTGCCAGCTTTCATATGCTTAAGAACATTTTGAACCTCCATCTTTAAAATTGCTGGTCCTTCATTATTAAATCTAATAGCATACTGTTCCTCTCTGTTATCATTATACAGGTCTTTCACATAATCTGTCCATACATGTAGAATCTGATCTTTTTCTATTATGATTTTGCCATCTTTAGTTCTTAGACAGCCTGTTGATGTACTTGTTCTTTTATTAGTAAGTTCCTGAATCCTTTTGTGCACTAATTTGGTATTTTCACTGTTGTGTTGTTTTTCAATTTCTAAGCACTTTTCCTCAAGCCATGATTCTTTTGCCTTCCTACATAATATTCTGACTTGTCTGTGAATTTCTTCATATTTGGCAGGATTATTTTTGTTGAGTCTTCTTGTTTCCATTAAGTGTAAAATTTCCTCAGTCATCCATTTCTTACGACCCACCTTCTTTAATTTTGGAATAGTTGTTTCTGCAGCCATATTGATTGAATTCTTTAACATTTCCCATTGATCATCCACATCCTGGAATAGGATCTCTAGATCAGACAATATTTCAAATCTGTTCTGTACTTCTATGTTGAATTTGTTTTGTATTTCCTTGTCATTACTCAATGTACACAAATCATATTTAGTGTTCCCTGTTGTATACTTGACTTTCTTCAACTTTATCCTCAATGTTCCTGTGAGTAATCTGTGGTCACTATAACAGTCAGCACTGGGAACTGTTTTTGCTACTGTTAGGGCGTTTCTAAATCTTCTGCTAATGAGAATGTAGTCAATCTGGTTTCTAATCCTGCTATCAGGACTCCTCCAGGTCCATAATCTTCTAGGGTGTTGCTTGAACCAGGTGTTTCCTACAATCATTTCCTGTTCTTTTGCCCACTCTACTAGTCTGTATCCTCTTTCATTTCTCTCTCCTAAACCATAGTTTCCTACTGTGTATCTATCCCCTTGATTTCCTACTTTTGCATTGAAGTCCCCTATTATAATGTTTATTTCTGAATTTTTACATTTCTTTAAGGCAGACTCTATGTCATTATAAAATTCCTCTACACTATCTTCACTGGACTCTCCTGTTGGGGCATATACTTGAATAACATTTATGTTAAAAGGTCTGCCACTCAATTTAACTAGTAGTACTCTGTCCGACACGGCCCAATATCCCTGAACAGACCAATTAAACTACAACCATTTATTAATCGATGTCTGAGCAAATAGAGGGACTAAAATGGTATGAGAGAATCACGATTGCGAAGCTCATGAGAGATCTAGATAAATCCCAGTGGATCAAGAGATGAAGAAAACACGCTGTCATTGGAAATGCCATAGATTTGAGGTGAGTCAAGAACTGACATCGCCGCACTTGGGGCATTCCCATACGTACTCCGTTCTCATCCGCAACAGCCAGTGAAGAGTCCCAATAGAAAACATAAGAATAGTATAACTAGAAATCCACAGGGAGAAAAAAAAAACAGCAACAACAAAGGATGACCTAACATCACACTTAGAAGAGAAACAGAAATGGAAACGAATATCTTCTTCTTCTTCTTCGTTCATCCGGAGTTTTTTTTCGGATGTGAATGCGTTGTGCCTGTTTACAGCAGAGCTGCGTTCTTGCGCCGTTAGGCCGACACATCCGACTTCTGCGGGAAACGAATATTATAGGGAAGTCACGGAAGAGCTGTATGGGGTAGATAAAGATAGGGCGACTAAAATGAGTTGGTCGAGTGCCTATGCCCAAATGTTGGATACAAGATGAAAGAAGACGAAGTTATTTTTTCAGTGACCAGTCGTCCTTCTTCTTCTTGTTTTGCTTCATGCGGTAATACATTTGATGCTTGAGTACATATAATTTGTTGTTAGATTTAACTTTCCCAATGCTATAAAATCTTCCTTTGTCCTTTGTATTCTTATTGTAACATCTCTACCCGTGCACCAATTTGTATCTGGTTTGCTACCTAAAATATGTGTATGATTCCAACTCTTAAAGTGAAGCTTCATCAACGTAGTTAGGGTCACCTTTTGAGTTCGTTGGCATCTCTGTACAGTTTGTTTTTACCTAGAGCGTAGAGCGGGTGCATGCCAAGATACATTTCTATGTATTGCATAAGTTGATGCAATTCTTTAGCTGTCATTTTATCAATGGTTGAATGTGATATATAAATATATGTAACACAGTAACATCATCAACTGCATGTTTCGTTATCTGACTAAGCACAGCTATTTTTAGAATTGTACGTAATGCGCAGTGTATCCCAGCATCCAAAACGAGGATTATTTAATCACGTGACTTTGTGCCGACAATATCTTTCACCGTATCATTTCGCATTCAAATCTTGAGGTGAGTGTTGTCGTTTCTATCGACATCAATTCTTTCCTGGTTCTTGCCATCGGTCTGTCTTCTTAACGAACGTGAATCCTAAAGGTATTTAGCATACAACTGTGTGCATATTAATAATAAAATGCATAGTTTTCATGTCGTTAAGTGAATAGTTATTAAGCCGGCGAATATCTGCCATAAAGTATTGATTAATTTTGTTTTACCGGCACCGGCTTTTGGCATTTACTTTTATTGACGATACATATCAGAATTCACGTTTTGTATCTATATCTGTATATGTAATAATTTAAGAAACGTTTTCGATATATTAGTTGAATACGTTCGTACACATTTTGTCAATACTATTCTATAATATATGTGAACTATTCGGAAGAAATCAATCGATCGTCTTTCACCGGAGGTCGACAAGAGTTCCAGACTTTCGTTAATTTCGTCTTTGAAATCGTAGACCGTTTCTTTTGGAAATTCTTAAGCTAGCAATGAAAACCTAAAGAATATCATGCCAATTGAATCTGTAATCAAAAAGGATAGACGATTTGAGAAGAATGTTGCTAAAATATATCGTTATTTATTGCGCGGTTGTGGGTTAGACAAGACAAAGTGATGCCGGGAGACAGTTCTGAAGTTCAGACACTTCGAATTGAATAATCAATATTTCAATTATTTCAAATAATTTATTTGTACCACCCATGTGATTGCTCATTGAGGGATGTTCTAGTTTTTCTTCTTAGTTATCAAAACATTACATATTAATACATTCACTGTGATTTAGTTCTTACATGAAAAGAACAACCTATCGAAAACAAAGAAATAGCTTTAATTTTAATAATTAATTTAATAATTTAATGTGCCCTGCCTAGGCTTATTCAATTCTAAAACTCTGCCCTTAATATTCTGGATTTGTTATGTTCTGTTGATATTGTGAGGTATTCCCCAATGCCAGTCAGGCCACCTATCTTCTTATGTCTACCCTTGCCTTTTCTCCCACTGATCTCTACCGTCTCGATGTTTTCCAATGTCTTATATGACCAATGAATGCGGTTTTTCTTTCATTATTGTAATGTTCTAGTCTACTTTCATAGCCTCTTTCTCTTTCCATTTAGCTCTTCCAGGCATTCATGGTTATTATAGCTGTGCAGTCTAGTAATAAACTACTGAGCGTAATCTTGCCAAGAAATCGACATACAGCTGAAAGATGCTGGTGTTGACAAAGGATGTAAAGGATATGCTAAAAAAAAAAAGTCTAGTAATTGTCATATTCTCATGAACGGAATGTTGCTTGTTCCAAGTTCTAATTATTCATCTTGCATGATTCAAAGAAGCCTGCAACAAAACAGGTTCTGTACATTTCATAATTTTTCAGCTTTTTTCTCTCAGTATGTTTTTTCTTTAATTGCTGTTTTCTTGTATTTTAAGGAACATTATTTTATATATTCTTACATTCATTTTATGGGGAATGGAAAATAAGACATGATTTTATGATTTAAGTATGGACAGTATAGATATGCATCTCATTTCTTTGTGGGTGCAGCTCTCCCTGTCCATCTTTTTGTCATGACCGCCCATGCTTGTCAGAAGTTGTCGGCATGACACATGATGGATGGAGTATAGATCACAATCTTTTTTATCACCATTTTAGTCAAATTAAAATAGACATTTTTAAATGTCAAACCTCTGAGCAATGCCAACCTTTTTTAGTCTAATAGCACCAGATAATTTGCCTGTAGTCTTTTGCTATATAACTTTAAAAATGTGTGCAAAATTTACTTATATTATTATTATTAAGAACAAGATATGATCCCCGAATAGCTGATAAATGTCACGGTCACTGCATTCTTCATTGAGGTTTTTTTGTGTGGATCCCCAGAAGTCGAGGATCACTGATCACCATTTCTGCCATTTCTGTGTGGGTGTAGGGTGTCATGAACAAATTCATACGCCATGTGTGTGAAACAGGTCACATTGTGCTCTTGTGAGCAAAACAAACTGTTGGTCACACAATGGACTTTCTTGTTGAATAAAATGCTAACATTTTGGTTAGCTAAATTAATTTCTCTCTTAGACACATGTCCGTCTATGACCTTGCTGACACATCTTTCTCGTTGAATTAAAAAATCTCCGGGAAGGTTAACCCGGTCAACAAATGCCCGAAGTCGGATGTGTCTGCCTAACGGCGCAAGAACGCAGCTCTGCTGTAAACAGGCACAATGCAATCACGTCCAAACAAAAACTCCGGATGAACGCAGAAGAGGAAGAATTAAAAATGCTAACATTGTCAGTTAGCTAAATTAATTTGTAAATTTGTCTCTAAGACACATGTCTGTCTGTGACCTTGCTTGCAGATGTCTTGTTGAATTAAAAAATGCTAACATTTCAATTAGCTAAAATAAATGTATGTCTTAGACGCATGTCTGTGACCTTGCTTGAAGATGTTTCTTTTTGAATTAATAAATGCTAACATTTCAGTTAGCTACATTAATTTCTATCACAGACATGACCTTGCTAACCACATGTGGAGTTGCTGGCAAAATGCTAGCAAAAATCATACCCAAGTCGGTCTGATCTCACAGACATGTTCATATTAATTCAGCTATTTTGTATCGTCATGCAATTACTATTTTCCAGCATTAACTGTATATTGAATATTTTTTTTGCTTCATTACAGTTGTGAAAACTAAATCCCACCATGGGCAAGGAAAAGTTTCATATCAACATCGTGGTCATTGGCCATGTGGACTCTGGCAAGTCCACCACTACTGGTCACCTCATCTACAAGTGTGGTGGCATTGATGAGCGGACAATTGCCAAATTTGAAAAGGAGGCCCAAGAGGTAAATATCAAGACATTGACAATTTGAATATTTATTTCTTTTATTCACTTGACTTGAAATTTCTCTATGTCGTGTTGAAATTCCACTTAGAACCTGTTGTATGGAGGTGAAACATGAAAAAAAGGCAAAGATGAAAAACATCCACTGGTAGTGGAAAAGTTTACAATGGGCAGACACAAAACTGGTGATTGTGTCAGATTGCAAAACGTGACCGCACATGCTTATCGGCTTAGCACATGAGAATGATGAAAGTTAAAGAGAGGCCTTTTATATGTATGAAGAATGCACTCTAAGGCCGTTCAAGCTCTGTCTGCAAGTGTCGGTAATGTGAGTTGTTTTATTACTAAGTCACTGCCCAGCAGCAGAGAGAAGCTATTAAAATTACCATTTAGGAACATATCAGTGCATATTGAAGGGCATCGGTCAGGGATGTGCACTACAGATTTGTTATATTGTGAGCATATGACACTGGAAAATGTTGTGGATCATGGTTAGTGGCCACGATAAAAATAACCTATGTTGTGCTGACATTATTCTGATACATACTGAACTAGAGAAAATTATAGTGGTTTAGATTTATACATTCTTTGCTTGATACAAGGAAGACATGCCCGGAAAGGTTAACCCGGTCAACAAATGCCAGCAGAAGTCTGATATGTCAGCCTGACGGCGCAAGAACGCAGCTCTGCTGTAAACAAGCACAAAGCAATCACGTCCGAAAAAAAAATTCTCAATGAACGCAGAAGGAAGACGGATGTAACGGTAGTGACAAAGAAATAGATCATGTCTAAATGAACCATTAAAGTCAATGGTATTAACTTGGGTTAAGTATGGAAATTGAAGTTTCGGCACTCTTCCGAATGACGGTCCCAAATTATTTAGTGTAAAATGCATCCCTTATAGGGCCTCATAAAGTCATTTCCGGGGCGATGGGCGAAAACCATCACTTACGTTTGAGAGTATCGTCGTCTGTTAGCACGATCGACGTTTGAGTGTGTGGCGGACTGCTAGACTGATCGATGGATACAATAAAGGTTTAAGGGCCCTCACTGTCGTCGGAGTGTATAACCATATCTTGTGCTACCGACGACAAGAGGGCACTCTAGGCCCAGCCATATTTATTGTATCCATCGATCGGTCTAGCAGTCAGTGACACACTGAACCGGAAGTTCAGTGATCAACAACACATTCAATGCTCGTTCTGATATGTATAATTTAGACAGTTCCATTGTGACGCGACCGGAAATGAAAGCCGAAGTCATGTACAGAGTCATGTCGCCATGACTCACCGTGTTCCCCCGTTTCGCTAAGTTCAGATCATGCATTCTTTCAACGTCATTCATTCATTCAAATATCACGTGACAAGAACACACGTCATCCTGGGTTTTCCAGGGAAGGTTTGCCTAATATTCCGCGCACAGCGATTGGTTGAATTCATCGCAACTTTTTATATAAATAAAATTATATTTCATACTTACCATAATTAATTTTTTTCAGGCGTTGGTAATAGAAAGGCATAACTTTTAGATGAATTTTCAAGTTCTGCATGCAAATTTATATTACTAGCGTCATTTGTCGATGAAATCATTTCTACGAAGGCGTGTTTTTGTTCTTTGCACATTATTGATCGCACTGGCATGTACACTTTGTAACACTATTCTGGTGCTGGTAATAGATAGGCATAACTTTTAGATGAATTTTTATGAAATGAATGCATGCAAATTTAAATATGTTTGGAAACTCATCGCTAGACAAGCTTAATTTGTCAATGAAATCATTTTCCTTGATGTGCTTTTCATGAATGAGGAGACACATGGCCATGGGCCATGGCGGCTGCACATGCACATATCAAACAGACTGGCATGTACACTGTTCACTTTGTAACACTGAAAACTCACAAAACGTGCAATTTGAACTGCTAAAGTTAAAGAAAATAAAAGTTTAAAGATTACTAATAATTTATTTGTATACTTGTACTATTTTTTGATCAATTAACATGATGGAACATATTTCTGAAGTCAGTTTTCATAATCCGCCTATGACCCATTTGGTTGAGGCATCCTTGCACGCGGAGAAAAATGGAAATGGCACGCTGAACCGTAATGAATTTTTTTTGGGCGCTTTCAATAGAAAACCATCAATTGTAGATGGATCTTCAAATTCTGCATCCAATTTTGCAGAAATTTGGAAAGTTTCATCGCTAGACTTGCTGTAATTGTGGTTGAAAAACAGGCGAAGATGTTACGATCGTGATAATTGAGCGCCTTTGTGAATGGGGAAACCCAAAATGGCAGCTTGACTATATTACTAATCTTTGATGGACCAGTCATTGTGTCCTCGCTAGCGTAGTCGTAAGCACTCCGCCTGTCACGCAGGAGACCAGGGTTCTATTCCCGGCTGGGTACTTTTTTTTATTTTATTTTTTCACAAAATTATTAGGTGATGTAATAGAAATTATTAAACATTACGAACTAAAATATTATATAGAACTAAGAAACTGGAAGTTTGTGAATAAAGTGTGCTCTATGGATATGTGCAAGCTGCCGACTGCCGGGGAGCGCATCCCACAGGCAGCGGAATGATCGCGTATCGGAATCGATGAATCCAATAGATGTTGTTTAATGTGAATTTTAATTGCCATATAAAATACCGCCCTTGAATCAGTATAGTTTCATCGCTAAACGTGCTCGAATAGTGGTTGAAAAAGATTTTCTGCAAAGATGTGCCTTTGTTAATAGGAAACCTACGGGTCATGACGGCCGCGCTTATCGATTTGCACTACACTTTATAACACTCAAAACAATCTTCTACTAAAGTTAAAGTGAACACAATTTTAAAGATTAATAATAATTTATTTGTATACTTTTACTATTTTGTAATCATTTAACATGACGGAACATATTTTTGAAGTCAGTTTTCACATGACTATGAATGACCGTTTGAGACTGCCTTGCACGCACAGACGTGCACAGACCGCTGGTGGAGGATACGGACACACTGAAGAGTGACAATATCGGGTGAATAGCATAAGAAATCGCAACTCGTCTCACCTTCACAATAATATGAATATCTTCACCTAGAAGTGACATTCAGGCATCATTGAGGTACCATTAGATTTTGATTTTCAAGGCCTGTCTATTGTGGTGGTCTCATGAGTAAATACTCAAATTTAACATCGTAATGGTTCATGCTATATAATTTTTTCCCCTCGTATAAACTGATACAAGAGTTTAAAACATGTTTTTGGACAGGATTTACAACTTTGGTGCCACAATTTCCACATATAACTGAAATATTATTGGTACATATTTCCATTTTCTCAGTTCTGTATTTTAGTTCATAGTTCATAATTTTTTTTATTATATCAGCATGATGTTTAACATCTTTTACGCTAAATAATTTGTTCAGAAGAGTGCCAAAGTTTCTAAGTACAAGGATACCACCTGAGTATGTACTACAGAGATATAAAAAAAAACGGGTGGGGGTAGAGGTATTGTATAATATACATACATTACATTGGCACCTTGCCGTCTTGACAGACGATAGTTTGTGCTTTAAAAAGGCATAATAACTTTTAACTATGGCGGTAGCGAGTGTGACTGATAAGGCCAATTTGCGCTGTAAATGTCCGTTCACAGTGGGTGCATGTGAACACGTGGTCATTTCCACCATCATGCACCATCTTACGTCTCAAACGCTTGGTGTGTGACTTTTCTGCAATAATTTTCTCCTTTGACTTTATTCCATTTCTGATATTTGCCCTCCATGCAACACGTTCAGCGGCGACTTGCTCCCAATGTGCATTATCAATGCCTGTATCAATCATGTCCCGCTTACACACATCTTTGTATCGTAGTAGAGGCCGACCCTGAGATCTCTTACCCATCTGTAATTCACCAAAAAAGATATCCTTTGGTATTCTACCATCATCCATCCGCCTAAGATGTCCTATCCATCTAAGTCTACGAAGACTGAGCATGGAATAAACTGTCACACAACCTGATCTTTCCAATACTTCAGTATTTGTGATTTTGTCTTGCCACTTAATACCAAGAATTCTTCGCAGACATTGTATAATATAACTTTAAGCAAAAACCCTGTACATTCATTGTCGGTAAAGTCCCCATAGCTTTAGTTAAAACAAGCCTTATTATGTGACACAGATATCCTAGCATGTTGATTAGCCACATATCTAATTATGACATTTTTAGCTGGTCAATGACTCCCAAGATGCTTAAATGATTGAATTGTGATATTTCCAGATGGGCAAAGGCTCCTTCAAGTATGCCTGGGTTCTGGACAAGCTGAAGGCGGAGCGTGAGAGAGGTATCACTATTGACATTGCCCTCTGGAAGTTCCAGACGGAGAAATTCTACATCACCATCATTGATGCCCCCGGCCATCGGGACTTCATTAAGAACATGATCACAGGGACATCTCAGGTACTGATGAACATGTGATGGTTCATTGTTTTTCTCATCTTAACATGACTGGATTCACCTGCATTTGCCTTTTCCCCACTTCTGGTTGCTTATTTCTTTGTTTGAGTTTTTGACTTGTATCTTATGATTAGTCATTGACAGTACTTACCAGTTAGACAAAAATAACAATTTAACTATAACATGTTAACTTATAGATAGTGAGTCACTAGAGGATCTGGCAGTACTCTTCGCCATGTTAACGATTGATCACCAGACATATAATTAGACCGTGAACCGACTGTTTGCTGGCTGTTGAAGATAGCAGCACGTGCGACAATGGCTGTTATCCATTCTTGATTCCACTGAAGTCATAAACAACCTGGTTTGAAAATGTAAATAAATTCTCTACAGCCATTTTAAAGTTGGTATATTGCATTTTTGCTTATTTCTAGATACTATGTATAACACATTTTAAAAATCTAGTAGTTAAAATATGCGTTATTTTAGAGAGGCATTCACTTAAAACACAAATTTATACTATTCATGTAATAAGTTGTATATGAAACATTTCATTATACAGGCTGATTGTGCCGTGTTGATTGTCGCCGCCGGTGTTGGAGAATTTGAGGCTGGCATCTCAAAGGAGGGTCAGACACGCGAGCATGCTCTGCTCGCCTACACCTTGGGGGTTAAGCAGCTGATTATTGGCATCAACAAGATGGACAGCTGCGCCTACAAAGAAGTGAGTTGCAGATTTTATTTTTGCAGTTGTTGGTTCTTATATCTTGAATCCCCCGGTAAGGTTAACCCGGTCAACAAATGCCAGCAGAAGTCTGATGTGTCTGCCTAACGGTGCAAGAACGCAGCTTTGCTGTAAACAGGCACAACGCAATCACATCCGGAAAAAAACTCCGGATGAACGCAGAAGAAGAAGATATCTTGAATCCTAATTGTGCATCACCAACAGGTGGATTATAGAGATAGCATCCCACAGCCTAAAGTGTTCGTGTCATGATTGAAGCATCATGGATCCCCTATTGCTCTTTGTTGTCGGTGTGAAAATTCTGCGTCTTGTTCATTCTTTGTAGACTACATGTTGTGTGCCTATTTTCCATTTTCTCTTCTTTTTCCTTCCTTGGGGAATTACTTTGTGAGGATGTTGGATATATGACATGCCCAAGCTGGTAAAGCTTGTGACCTGAATTAGTGTTGCTTCTCGAAGGAAATTTTCCTCATGCAAGATGTGCATTTGTATTTAAGATCTGCTGTCTCTTTAAGTTTTTTTTTATTTTGTTGTTTGCGCTCGCTTGCTTTAAACTCGAGCATAATACACACACACCACTTCTAGTAGTGCTGGATTGAATTTTGTGTGTGCATTGGCTTTCCCTATTAAGTGTCCCTCGCCATCAGGCAAACCAACTGTCTTCAGAGGTACTTATAATTTACGTCCCCTAGTCAATGACGAGAAGTCAACATTATAGTCCCAACTGACCTGTGTAGGAGTTGAACTCTCTGCCCTAGAACACACAGTGTTTAAGAACGAAAGCTCTTTTCCATTCTGCCATACTGACCTCCTTTCTGTTTTCTTGATATTCAAGAATATTCTTTTGCACAATTAATGTTAGAATGATGTAGATGTTTTTTATTTTAGCTATCAAAACTATCCTCTGCATAGCTTATAACCTGCAGCTGATGTTCCTGGCCCCTCTTTGATCTCTCATTGTTTCACTATACTTTCATTTCTTTGTGTCCACATAGTGGAATGTAATCAGCACCAGGAATTATATGTAAATTTGACAGGAATTTGCCAGGGCTTTTTCATGTCAACTCTTATCGTGATGGTGGAAACCAGGTGATTGCATTTATGTATCATTGTGGACTAGAAGGAATATCTTGAAATTTGCAAACATTGAAAACTGGCTTGTGGAGGCAGAAGTACTTGGCCAGGTTGAACTTCAAAGTGCCTTGGAAAGAACAGTGATGGAAGGTAGGGGTCAACAAGCATGAACTTTATCTTTTGGGCATTGGAGACTCCTTGGGTGGGCATGAGGCAGAAGAAATCAAGAAACTTTTCAGCAGTCCATGATGCAAAAGAAATCAAGAAACTTTTCAGCAGTCCACGATGCAGAAGAAATCAAGAAACTTTTCAGCAGTCCACGATGCAGAAGAAATCAAGAAATTTTTCAGCAGTCCATGACGCAGAAGAAAAATTTGCAAAGGCCCGTTACAAGCTGATGATAATATAAAATGTATATTTTATTGATAACCTATTTAAAATGTTTTTTCTGATGTTTGCTCTGACAGGAACGTTTCAATGAAATCACAAAGGAAGTCAGCAACTACATCAAGAAGATTGGCTACAACCCCAAGTGTGTCCCGTTTGTGCCCATATCTGGGTGGCATGGAGACAACATGATTGAAGAATCCCCCAACATGTCCTGGTTCAAGGTAAATTATTTAACCCCTGCTTTTGTCTTTACTTTCTTTGTGGGTATTGAGTAGTTTGTCTGCTTTCTGTTGCAAGATAAATTTTTCATTTACTTTTATTGAAGGAGCTAACCATTTTACTTTAATTGAAAAGGCAGCAATGTGTCAGCATTTATTCGATGTTTCATGTGTCTGCATGTTGTGACTTGTCTTGCTTGATTGCAAATTTTATTGTCCCCCACCACTTCTCAGTTATCAACTCTTGTATTCATGTAACCTATTTTGGCCAGAAAGTAACTTTAATTTTGTTGGTCATCTGTTTGTGTTTTCTTTCAGTGCTTTATATGCTTGAGTTAATTATTTATCATATGTTTTGTCAAAGTAGTGATTTTGATTTATCTGGCATTTATGCGTCCTATGTTGATGGAAAACATTGTTTACAGTGTTAGTGATTTTCACAATTTGTATAAATTTTCACAATCTGCATTCTTTCAGTGTTTGCTTTAGTTAATTATCATATGTTTTGTCAAAGCAGTGATTTTTGTTTTATCAGGTGCTTATGCTTCCTATGTTGATGAAACAGTCTACAGTGTTAGTGATTTTCACAATTGTTCTAAAAAGTGTAAAGCCTTCTCACTGAATTTCATATTGTTTTACTGTATCACAATGCCTACCTGTTACTGACATTTGTGACCCTATGATCTCAACAGGGTTGGTCAATTGAAAGGAAAGAAGGCAACGCCTCTGGAAAGACTTTGATGAATGCCCTGGATGCCATTCTTCCTCCTTCCCGCCCCACGGACAGACCTCTTCGTCTGCCCCTGCAGGATGTCTACAAGATTGGCGGTATTGGAACTGTTCCCGTCGGCCGAGTTGAGACTGGCATTCTGAAGCCGGGTATGGTGGTCACCTTTGCACCATCCAACGTGACAACTGAGGTATGTATTTAACCGTACTCAGTTAAGCAAAACTATTAGCAAACTAGGAAAACTAGCTAAAGTTATATTAAAGTCGCAAGCCAAGCGTTCCATTTAGTGCCAACGAGACAATTTTTCACCTTTGACTACACTCACTCCCTAAGTACGGTTACAGATTTTCATCGGAACGGGCGACCGAGGTGTTTTTTCACCTTGAGTACTCGCTCACGAGGTAGGCTACATGTGCTGCCGGCTCAGCACCTTACCTCCGTGCGTCTGTGGGCGAGAAATGGCCAGGCCCTGTCATCCGGGGATCCCTCATATCCCCCAGCTAAGAGCCTTCGAACGAGTATCTGCAACAAGCATGTAGCATGCTCAGCACCTCACCTCAATTTTGATGTTGGTATGTGTCAGCCAGTCTCTCACTCCAAGGGTTTATGGCTTAGAGACGTTCAGCCATACCCCTCGGCTGAGAGCTTTAGAAGTTGTGTCCAGACAGATTATTGGCATCGTTCGCCTGATTTAGACTGTTATCCTCAGTCTACCTGCAGAGCATCAGGTTGTGTCTCTTAGTCTGGTCCCTATCCCAAGAGCTATCCAATATGTAGTTAGCATCCATCGGCATAGCGCTTAGGGTCAGTGGGACACTCAAGCTCCCCCACCACGGCAAGGTGGAGACACATCGGGGGAGTGTTGCAGATTAAGATCTGTGGAGTAAAATTAAGGTTAAAAACGATATATAAACCTTATGGGCCCCAAAAAACACATGGGCAGTTTTGATTTGCAAATATTTTACAATGCAAATTATGCATTTATATAGCCTAATGAGGCTGGGTTTTCTTATTTCCTTTTGAAATTTAGCTCAGTCAGCAGCTTCTTCCGCACGCTGTTCCTTAAACCCAGAAAGAAAAGCATACCATATCTCCAAGGCCATATGTTACATATTTGCAGTTTACAAGACATAGATGATAAAAGACCACAAACATTTTTCCAACAGTAATTAGTTACCAAGAATAGTATCACAACGTTATATTTTACTGTGTATATTTTAATTTATTTATATGTGTTTTAATTTATTTTGTCCAGGTGAAATCTGTGGAGATGCACCACGAGGCCCTCCCTGAGGCCACACCTGGTGACAATGTGGGCTTCAATATCAAGAACGTGTCCGTCAAGGAAATTCGTCGTGGCAATGTGTGTGGTGACAGCAAAAATGACCCACCTAAGGCTACTAAAACATTCCATGCTCAGGTTAGTATGTTGCTTGGAATAACCATTACATTTAAGAGATTGTATCACTGTTGTAGGATATATTCCATTTTTAAAAGAAATTGAAAAAAAGAAAGAAAAAAACTAGCATTGCATTTATTACTAACTAGGATTTCAACCATTACTAGTTTCTAGTAGGCTATCACTTTAATTATACACACAACTCTGTCGTACTGCAGGGATACAAATGTGAGTATACCAGAATGACATCATAAGAAATATTCTTATGTGTATGTTTTCTGGCCCAGAAATGTAGTTTGGGCAGTGGCACACATCCGTTGTTCATTTTAAATATCGCTGACAATATATATATTACATGTGCACAGGCTGCATGGTTGTTTACTGGATCTGGCTCACCCACTAACCCAGAATCAGGGGGGTTTAAAAAAAGAATTTTTTAAAATAAATGTTGCATATCCCTTAAATGACGTTGCAGTCACCACCAGCAGTTTTCAGCTGCTGTTGATGTACTAGTCTAGTTTTTACATTCAGTAGTTTGCCATTGCTTTCTGAATGGCTGGCTCACATACCCCCGTAAGTCACCAGTGATCTGCTATGTTTTACGCTGTAAAATTATGCGCAGTCCATACCATGAATTGAATCAGTTGTTGATGGAGTGTGTAACCCATGCCAGTGTGTTCCCTAATTATCATTACTGGTATAAGTTGGAGGGGTTAAGTCTCATCTCATCTCATCATGTTCCTCTTGTACCTCGCGGTATCTCATCTCATCTCATCGTGTTCCTCTTGTACCTCGCGGTATCTCATCTCATCGTGTTCCTCTTGTACCTCGCGGTATCTCATCTCATCGTGTTCCTCTTGTACCTCGCGGTATCTCATCTCATCATGTTCCTCTTGTACCTTGCGGTGTCTCATCTCATCATGTTCCTCTTGTACCTTGCGGTGTCTCATCTCATCTCATCATGTTCCTCTTGTACCTTGCGGTGTCTCATCTCATCATGTTCCTCTTGTACCTTGCGGTGTCTCATCTCATCTCATCATGTTCCTCTTGTACCTTGTGGTGTCTCATCTCATCTCATCATGTTCCTCTTGTACCTTGCGGTGTCTCATCTCGTCTCATCATGTTCCTCTTGTACCTTGCGGTGTCTCATCTCGTCTCATCATGTTCCTCTTGTACCTTGCGGTGTCTCATCTCATCTCATCATGTTCCTCTTGTACCTTGCGGTGTCTCATCTCATCTCATGTTCCTCTTGTACCTTGCGGTATCTCATCTCATCATGTTCCTCTTGTACCTTGCGGTGTCTCATCTCGTCTCATCATGTTCCTCTTGTACCTTGCGGTGTCTCATCTCATCTCATGTTCCTCTTGTACCTTGCGGTATCTCATCTCATCTCATCATGTTCCTCTTGTACCTTGCGGTGTCTCATCTCATGTTCCTCTTGTACCTTGCGGTATCTCATCTCATCATGTTCCTCTTGTACCTTGCGGTGTCTCATCTCATCTCATGTTCCTCTTGAACCTTGCGGTGTCTCATCTCATCTCATGTTCCTCTTGTACCTTGCGGTGTCTCATCTCATCTCATGTTCCTCTTGTACCTTGCGGTATCTCATCTCATCTCCTCATGTTCCTCTTGTACCTTGCGGTATCTCATCTCATCATGTTCCTCTTGTACCTTGCGGTGTCTCATCTTGTCTCATCATGTTCCTCTTGTACCTTGCGGTGTCTCATCTCGTCTCATCATGTTCCTCTTGTACCTTGCGGTGTCTCATCTCGTCTCATCATGTTCCTCTTGTACCTTGCGGTGTCTCATCTCGTCTCATCATGTTCCTCTTGTACCTTGCGGTGTCTCATCTCATCTCATCATGTTCCTCTTGTACCTTGCGGTGTCTCATCTCATCTCATGTTCCTCTTGTACCTTGCGGTATCTCATCTCATCATGTTCCTCTTGTACCTTGCGGTGTCTCATCTCGTCTCATCATGTTCCTCTTGTACCTTGCGGTGTCTCATCTCATCTCATGTTCCTCTTGTACCTTGCGGTATCTCATCTCATCTCATCATGTTCCTCTTGTACCTTGCGGTGTCTCATCTCATGTTCCTCTTGTACCTTGCGGTATCTCATCTCATCATGTTCCTCTTGTACCTTGCGGTATCTCATCTCATCATGTTCCTCTTGTACCTTGCGGTGTCTCATCTCATCTCATCATGTTCCTCTTGTACCTTGTGGTGTCTCATCTCATGTTCCTCTTGTACCTTGCGGTGTCTCATCTCATCTCATGTTCCTCTTGTACCTTGTGGTGTCTCATCTCATCTCATCATGTTCCTCTTGTACCTTGTGGTATCTCATCTCATGTTCCTCTTGTACCTTGCGGTGTCTCATCTCATCATGTTCCTCTTGTACCTTGTGGTATCTCATCTCATGTTCCTCTTGTACCATGTGGTGTCTCATCTCATCTCATCATGTTCCTCTTGTACCTTGCGGTATCTCATCTCATCATGTTCCTCTTATACCTTGCGGTGTCTCATCTCATCTCATGTTCCTCTTGTACCTTGCGGTGTCTCATCTCATCTCATCATGTTCCTCTTGTACCTTGCGGTGTCTCATCTCATCATGTTCCTCTTGTACCTTGCGGTGTCGAGGTGGAGTATAAACATCGTGAGAGTTCCCGATTATGGGCTTCATGTATCGATATTCCCATGGACTCTGCTATTCCCTCCGTCCAACGTTTACGTGGTCGGCCTCTTCCTGTTTCCATCTGGTCTGTACATCATTGCTTGTTATGGTATGCTGTTGAATGGTAACCTACTTGCATGGCCAAACCATTTGATTTGCTGCTTTCTAATAAAATCTAGTGCTGCTATAACTCCCACTTTAGTCCTGATTTCTTCATTTCTGAGTTTATCTCTTCTTGATATATTAGTATAGTAAGTATATTATTATACTTCTTAGGAATCTTTCTGTTGTTGTGATTTCTCTTTTCTCTTATTCTGTCATTGTCCAGGTTTGGCATTGGTAGCCTAGAGTTGGTAGGAAGATATTGTGTTGTAAAGTACTTTCTTAGTTATTGATACATGTTTGTTCTTTAGTATTGGTGCCATTTGTCCTATGAGTTGGTTTGCCTTATTGCATCTATTTTCAATCTCTTCTGATCTGCCATTTGTTGATATACTTCCTAGGTACTTGAAACTCTTTACTTGTTGCAAGGAATGTTCGTTTAGGTGAATTGTTTTTTCTTCTTTAGTCATAGTAATTATCTCTGTTTTGCTTGTGCTAATTTTCATGCTATGTTCCCTACACATTTCGTTTAGACTTCATGTGACCTTGTAATTCAGCTTCTGATTTTGCTATTAGTGTTTGGTCGTCTGCAAACAGGAGTTCTCTAATGGTTAGTTTTGCAGATGGTTCTTTTTCAGTGTTCTCATCATGCAGTGTTCTTGCGGTCTCTGTTTGGCTGGTTGCTTTACATATGTTGTCTATATATGTTATAAGCAAGAGAAGGGACAGGACGCAACCTTGTCGTACTCCAGATCTTATGGTGAAGGGTTCTGAGTGTCCTCCAGTTGCCCTCACTATGCATTCACTGTTGTTGTATAAGTTTCTACATAGGTTTGTTAGATGTGTACTGACTCCATATTGTTTAAGGGTTTCCCACAGCTTGTTTCTATCTACTCTATCTGTCTTTTCTTGGTCGACAAAGGCTAAGTAGAGTGTTTCATAGAATTCGATTGATTTTTCTATAATTTGTCTTAAGAGCAAAAATGGCATCTGCATCTTTTCTCAAGAATTTTACAAATTATGTTCCCAGTCTCGTGGTGTCTGTTCTACCCAAACATGGTTGAATAGTCTATTTAGCCATACTGTTCCTACTTCTCTTGCTGCTTTAATTAGTTAATTTGGTATTTCATCTTGTCCCGGTGATTTGTTCTATAGGGCTAATCTGATGGCATTTATTTCTTCTTTTAGTATGTCTGGTTCTAGTTCTTCGGTGGCATATGTGTAGGTTTCTTGAAATCCTGTGACATCTGATGGGATGAGGGGTTAAGTAATAGCAGCAAAACATGTTTCTGAGGAACATACCAAGAATACCATGGGCGAGCAGAAAAACAAGCAGTCTTTCCAGAGATTAAAAACCTAACATAGTTGGAGAAATAATTTTGGCAATCTTACTTATTTCTTGAGCTTGCTATGAACGAGAAATGTTTATAAAGCTTAGTTAACTAGAAAATTTGAAGGGGGAAAAGAAAGAATATATGGATGGCGTAGTATTGTGGCATAATTGTGATGATAGCACAAACCTGATCAAAGACGTGATATGACGAGGCATCACCAATACCAGTGGTTCCCAAGCTTTTTAAACCGAGGGCTATATTTACTATTTTCGGTAGTTAAGCGGGCCACAACGTTATAAAATTATAAAGTCGTGCAATATCATTCTTACCTTTCTTAAATTTCGTCACCAAAATTCTAAAACAGTAAAGGTAGTCAGTGTCAATACTACACTGCGGTCATTTTTTGGTTTAAAATCAAAAGTTCATTTAACAATAAATTTTAAATAAATTTCGAAAATCGCTATTAATGTAATTAATTTACAATTGTAACTGTTCTTCATAACCAGTTACTTAAGCTCAGATGCCAGTTTATCAATGTCTGGGCACAAATCTGCCGTGCCCAAAGTCATAAGCGCAGCTAGGTTAGTGTCGGTGAGTCTGGAACGTTGCTTAATTTTTTTTAAATAACGATCATTGCGGAAAATGACTGCTCGCATCTATAAGTCGATCCAAAACTACAAATGTATCTCTTAGCGTATGAACGCAAGTGTTCAAATTGTTCAACAGGCAAGTCGCCAGAATGAAATCACATATGATCAGCTGAAGGTGAAGCAGGCAGCTCCAGAAATTTACATCTCAGTGCAGAATTGCATTTCAAGTCAATTATTTCGTGCTGAAGGTTTTGCTGTAATTGACAGAGCTTGGCATCAGGAAATAGGAACGGATTTATGAAGAGGGCAACATTATCCTCTATACCACTTTCTGACAGCTGGCGGGCCACAAGCGGCCTGTGGTTTGGGAACCTCTGACCTATACCTACAGTTAAATGTTTCTGCTGGTGAAAAATTTGATAGTGCAAATATATATATACAGGTTATTGTAAATATATATATACAGGTTATTGTAAGTTTCTAGCAATGTTAATGTTTACATCTTAAGGGTGTTACATAATCACAGTGGCAATTTTGTTAAGCAGTAAGTTTATCCAAAATCAGATTGTGCTTGACATTTAAGAAACTATGAAATTTAAGTCTGCTGAAGTGAATCCTGTGACCAGCATTGACACTGAGTGTGCATGGTCTTCTCATAATCCAGGCACACAGGTTAATGATGGGTTGAATATCCTGTTTTTTCGCCATTACTTCAGACAGTCAATTTATGGTGCTTGTTTCTGGCCCAGCACTGGCTCCTAACAATTTTCTTTAATGGGGATTGAAACTGCTGCTGCAGCAGCAGCCGATCTACTGCTTAATGTGTATAATTTAATTTGCATATTTAATAGCAATTTTTGTTTATTTTGACAGGTGATTATCCTGAACCACCCAGGTGAGATCAAGAATGGTTATGCGCCAGTATTGGATTGCCACACTGCTCACATTGCCTGCAAGTTTGCTGAGATCAAAGAGAAGTGCGACCGTCGTTCAGGCAAGAAGCTGGAAGACAACCCCAAGTTTGTCAAGTCTGGCGATGCTGCCATGGTGGACCTGGTCCCCACCAAACCCATGTGTGTGGAGTCCTTCTCCGAGTACCCACCCCTGGGGCGCTTTGCTGTGCGTGACATGAAGCAGACCGTGGCTGTCGGTGTCATCAAGACTGTCGTCAAAGAGGATGCTGCTGCTGGAAAGGTCACCAAAGCCGCTACCAAGAAAAAGTGAATGTTAGAGAAACCCCCGACTGGTGTGGTGAGACTTCACAGCTCAGAAATGCTAGCTGCCATATCTGACTGTTGTAGTCGGGGGTTTGATACCGATGAGCTAAAGCTATCTCTAAGAATCCAATACCCATACAGAACCTCTGATAACACAAACCCTGCTTGTATCGTGTACTCGTCCGTCAAGAAACTGACTCAGTTAGTGCTGATTTCATGGTCTCGCTGGCTTCTCCAGTCCAAACTACATATAAAAGAGTTCAGAAGAAAAAAATGTTTGTTGTGTTAACGTTATCCCCCTGTAATTTTTTTCAAGTGTGTACAGTCTTTAGGTGTAAAATAAATTGTACTTAAAATATCAGACCTTGTTGCTTATCATTGAGAAATCTGAGTGGTTGTGTGTTGGTTGCAGTGACTTCCATCCCCCTTCCATATGTAACTTCCATATGTAGCAAGGACAATCATGACATGTATTTGACTTGTGTATGTACGTTTACTGGATGCTATAATTTTCTTGAATATCCAGCGTGAATAATCTATACCATAGACAACTTTTCAGAACAGTGCATTGTTTTGCCACATTAATGAAAGCAGAAAAACTAACAGGAAGGAATTGTGGAAAGGTATAGGAAGGCAGCAAGAGATAGCATCCTTTGGGCACGGCATGAACACGTGTGTGCTGATTGGAGAGTTTATACATATTCAATATTTGGGACACGTTACGAGAAGAAATAAATTGGAGAATTTGGTGACAATTGGCAAAATTGAGGCTGAACGAACAAAGGGTGGGAAGAGAAGTAAATATCTGCGTAGCATGATCGAGACAGGAACAGCTGATCCACGACTCTGGTGAGATGGCAAAACATGACCGCCCATGTTTATCAACATGGCACATGATGATATCGCATAGCACGTTCTTCAATTTATGAAATTAACTATTTGCTACATATACTTCTGTAAATCTATGCATCATGACATTCTTAATCTAGAAAACTTGGTAACCGTTGGTTAATGGAAAATGAATCAGTGAAGGCAGAGATAAATATCGGGATGGGTTCCCTTTAAAAAAAAAAACTTGAAACTGACAGTTCACAAACTGTATGGGGAAAAAAGACGAGTACCTAGGAGGCATAATTGGAACAAGAGCACAGGTATCTGAAACTGGCCGTCTTGCGAAATAGTTGACCATCCATGATTGTCCACATTTGTCAGCAAGCAGACGATAATCTTGATGCATGATTTCCAACTAGTCTCATCCCAGACATCTGGCATGGCTGAATGGATAAGAATACACGCTCTTGAATATCCATTTGTGCTGCTCCTGCACCATACACAGGACTAAAATGATCTATCATCCTTGACTTGGGGATGTGAATTACAAGTACCTCTGAAGTAGGAGTGTGTTTGGTTAGGGACACTGGTAATAGGGTATGCTAAGCCATGTACAAAATTTAGTTCACTGCACTAGAAGTACTGTGTATGAACTACGTTTGAGTTCAAAGCGAGCGAGCACACAAGAAAGTAAAAACTGACATAAAAACAAAAAAAAGTACAACAAATCTTTTTAGACAACTTATCACAAACATTCGAAAGGATCAGTCAATGTGTGGTCACATTTGTTACCATATGCTGCCAACATTCTTCGATGAATGTCCACGGGTCGACATCCTTTAAATGAGAAAAACTGAATCACCGCTCTTTGAGCTTCTTTGGATGGATTTTGGATCAACTCAGCCATTTTCTCAAAGGTGAGAAACAGAACCTATGCATCATGGGACGATAAGCAAGTGCTCTTTTATTCATTGGTGAGTACTTATCACATGACCATGTTCAACGTATGCAATTATGCGCGGTGCGGCACGAACGGATTTCAAATGGACGCTTCAGATAGATTTCATAATTGAAGAATACATGTCTTATCCTAATTAGCATGTTCTGTGAGTCAGTTTACAATCACAACTCATGTGTGCTTTCACCCGTCAGCCAGCGGACCACCGCACTGACTGCTTCCACCTCCATTTTCAGACTAGATGTGTATCATATTCCAGGATCTCCTGTAATAAAGTTTTTATTAACCTTCGCTGCGAACCTTCTGGCAGTTCTTTTGCTTAACACAGAGCCATCTGTTCAGATGACAACATCACCAGGGCGCAAATTGTTGCGTGCCAATACTTGGCCACATGGCACGGTCGAGACAGGAACACTGAGCTGATCCACGACTGGCGGTCGAGTGAAACGGCGAATCATGACTGCCCACGCTTTCCGGCATGGCACATGATTGATTGATGATTACAACAGCGGATATCTGTGGGACACATGATTGATTGATGATTACAACAGCAGATGTCTGTGGGGAAATGGCAGTGGGCAGATTTTGCAGTCCCGCGTTCGATATCAGCTACAGAAGATTTGGAAGCAGATCGCATTGTGTTGATTTTAAGAATGGTATGAATGTCGGTCTTTCGGATAACAATAGCAAGCTCATTCATTCAGAAGCATGCCCTTTGCAGAACCTTGCTTCTCGATAATAAGCAAGACGTCCCGCGTCCGATACACCCATCTGGAGATCATCCGCCACATCCTGCACCCATCTTCTCTTTGGCCGTACTCGTCCTCTCTTCCCAGGCATATACCCCTCCGTTATTGTTCTCTCCAAACTTTCATGGTGTTTCAAGTGACCAAAATATTTCTATTTTCATGGTTGTTAGGGTTTCTTGGCAAGCTTTGCGGAAGGTAGTTTGCCATTGCTTTCCTTCTGGGCAGTGACTGTACTAGTAGGTGGCCATAACCATTGTCTCTACTAATGAGACCATCTGCCAATCGCTGCAGAATGCAGACCATAACCAACAACAATCTGGTTACTGTTCTCACACTCCATCCACCACCTGCTTCCATGGATTCACCCTATTGGGGGAGAGAAGGGAGGGTCTAAATGGTACCCCACCTTGCCCAAGGGTGTCCCGTAGACTAATGGAGGAAAGGAGTTGTCTTATATCTCCTTGCCCAAGGGTGTCCCGTAGACTAATGGAGGAAAGCAGTTGTCTTATGTCTCCTTGCCCAAGGGTGTCCCGTAGACTAATGGAGGAAAGCAGTTGTCTTATATCTCCTTCCCCACCTTGCCCAAGGGTGTCCCGTAGACTAATGGAGGAAAGCAGTTGTCTTATATCTCCTTTGATAGGGGATACCCCTACCCAGTGAACCAAGCTACTGAACGTAAAATCACATATAGCTAAGATCATTTTTTTTTCGCATATCCTTTACAGGACATTGCAGTCAACACCAGCATTTTCCAGCTGCTGTTGATGTCTTGGCAAGTTTTACGTTCAGTAGTTTGCCATTGCTTTCTGAATGACAGGGCTCACATACCTCCGTAAGTAACCAGAGCGACACGATCCGCTTCCAAATCTCGCGCAGCTGTGTTTCATACGAGAGTATACGGGATTACGAGCAACGTCCTTAACACTTTTGCCAGGGAAAAAATAAACATTAAATAAAAAAAACCGGAACATGTGGCAACCGAAAAAGATTTGTGGAAAGAGCGATAGAGGAAGAGATCGTGAAAAGATTATTGAAAGTCTTGTGTCATGGCACGGAAGGGAGTCAACATACGAATTGATCCATGACGTCAGAAATCGTAATCTGTGGAGAGTCACGATCGCCCACGTCAACCGTCAAGGCACTAGATGATGGTGATAATACTAATAGTACTAAGGTTGAGAAACTGGGAATGAAAAGAGAGGTCATGAAAGACATAAAAAAAAAGATGCAAATTAAATATTTCTGCCACGTTAAAAAACACTCTTATAAAAACCATACTGGAGGGCTCCCCCCGATTGTGTTTCCATCTTGGCGTTGTGGTGGAGCTTGAGTTTCTCAATGACCCCGAGAGCTATGCCGGCGGTAGTGTAGCTACCAGCAGGACCTCCCAAGCCGGACAGGTCAAAGGGTAGAGAACAGACAAAGAGAAACACCCTGGTCCTCCAAGTTGGGGGTTGGAGCGTGGGTTTAACATCCCCACCTTTGTAAAAACTATTTTGTTACCAAACAGATAACTAAGCCTCGAATTCGGACTGACTTATTTGGGCAACGACCTTGGAACATTAAAGGACTTTGAGATTTGGAATATGGAATGTACGGACACTATATCGAGCTGGAGCGGCCGAAAAACTAACCCGAGAGCTGGTTGAATATCAAATGGATATAACAGCAATTCAAGAAATAAGGTGGCCAAGAGAGGGTACTTTAGAACAAAATGGAATGATTATAATGTATGGAGGAAACACCCAAAATAAACATGAATTAGGAACAGGATTTGTCATCAAAAAAGAGTTATGGGGGAACGTTCTAAACTGTTAATGGCAGGATTAGTAAATTACGAATAAAAGGTAAATGGAAAAATATAACGATGGTTAATGTACATGCACCTACTGAAGAGAAAGAAGATGATATTAAAAAAGACTTTTATAATGATCCAGAAGTTGTCATAGAAGAAACCCCCAAACAGGATATCCTGATTGTGCTGGAAGACTTCAATGCAAAAATAGGTAGAGAGCAAACTCATAAAAAAGTTGCTGGTATGGAAAGCTTGCATACAACCTCAAATGACAATGGAAGGAGAGTCATCAACCTAGCAGAAGCCAAAGGACTGCAGATCAGCAGTACCAGACTGCAAAGAAAGGATATACATTTTTTTAAAAACTTGGAAATCACGTGACAATAGAACTTATAATCAAATAGATCCCATTTTAATTAACAACAAATATGCATCAAACATACAACATGTTAGAAGTTATAGAGGAGCTGAGTGCCACAGCGACCACTTCCTCGTTGGGGCAAAACTTAAAATAAAACTTAAGAGAGCTTTCAATGCTAAACTACAAAAGTTACACCCAACATATAACAGAGAAAAGCTACAAGAAACTACAGTCAAAGGTGAAATAAAATGTAAACTTGAAATTCTACAAAACCAGTTGGAGGAAAGCGTTGACCAAACCTGGTTGAACATCAAGAATACAATTCAATCTACCGCAGAAGAATGTCTCGGTGTTTTAACCACGCATAGAAAGAACAGATGGTTCAATCCAAAGTGTGAGGAAGCAGTCATTCGGAAAAAGAATGCCAGACAGCTATGGCTAAATGACATCAACAACATCCAAAAGGAAGAGCAATATATATAGAAACGAATGTAAAGAGGCTACAAAAATAGTTCGAAATATATGAGTAATATAATCAATGATATGGAAACTAATCACCAGAAAAAACGAATCCAGAAAGTTTTTTAAAGAACTGAAGTCAATGAAACGAGGGCAACAAAACAACACATGGTTCCAAATGTTGCTGTATGTAGTCGGGGCGCAGTGTTGGAGTGAGCGCCCAACATTGCTTAAATACCCCAATGGCTCGTGAATACATAACCTATGCAGCAAAAGTCCAACTCCTGGCCTTCACGTGGCGGAACTGTTTAAACTAACAGGAGAAGGGGGCGACGGCGAGTATCTGGCGCCGGAAAATAACCAGTGTGCTCTAGATGTGTATACACATACATGCATGTGCAGACACGTGTGTGCGTATGTACACATCTAAACTCGAGTGAGACCACAGTCTGCTCTAGCAAAGAAAGGTGCTGAAGACGGAGGCAACCAGCCAGGAGGCGCATCACAGAAATCAGGCTGCCACGCAATTACGCAAAATGGAATATGTCGACTGCTGCTAAAAGTTATGGTGCTCGTCCTGCTTTGGACCCCCAGGCAGGTGCAGTGCCGGGCCCTATGTCTCGAAAGGGTCCAACCCCAACTACTGGAGGTCCTTCTCAGATGTCCTGTGGAGCCAGGGGACATAAGAATAGAACAGCTGGCCATACTAAACAAAGACTTAAAATAATGCACTGGAATGCGGAGGGAGTCAACAACAAAAAAGTAGAATTAGAAAACATCCTGGACCAAGAAAAAGTAAGCATATGTTGCTTGCAAGAAACTCACCTCAACGAAAATATAGCCTTCAAAATCAGAGGCTACCAGTGTTACCGATCTGACCGAAAGGACAGGCGAAAAGGTGGGATACTTACCCTTGTAAAAAATAACATCACTGATTCCCCAATCGAAGTCTATATGGAAGGGGCTGAGTATCAGACACTTAAACTTAAAACAGGCTATACAGACCTACACCTGATCAATTACTACTGTCCAAGTGACCGCCCACAGGCACTGGACACACTACCATTAACAGAAAAAATGATTGTGTGTGGCGATTTCAACAGCCACTCGCAGTGATGGGGCTATGATCACATGGACCAGAGAGGAGAGAGACTGGAAGACTGACAGGATGAGAATAGATTCATCTTGGTTAACAAGCCGTCCGACCCACATACTTTCTACTCGAGATCATGGCACTCTACAACTACACCTGACCTGGCTTTTCATTCACCAGACCTGGAGTGGACCATTACACGAATTGCTGGGAAACAACTTGGTGGCAGCGACCATCGACCAGTCTTTCTAACTGTAGAAAATGAGCTTGTAAGTGAAAGCAGCACCCTCTCGAGGTGGAACTACAAGAAAGCAGACTGGGCAATGTACAAGAATCGCACCAGCATACTGTTTAGAAACCTGAACACTGAGAAAGACATAAATAAAGTAATTGAAGAGCTTGGGAAATGCTTACTACAGGCAGCGCGAGAAACAGTACCAAGAGGAGCCAGTAAACAATATAAACCCTACTGGAGTAGTGAACTGGAACAGTTGCATAATGATGTGGAAGTATGTAGAAAGCAAGCAGAGGTCAAACCCAGCCAAGAGCACCACAATAAATTCCAGCATGCAAAAGCCAAATTTCAAAGGGCCAAGCTGCAGGCTAGACGGAAAAGCTGGCAGGAAAAAACAGTCTCTGAACTTTGAAAGAGGCACAAGGAAATTGTGGAAGCTAATAAAACAACTTAACGATGAGGGCACAGGGAGAAACTCAAAAATTGCACTACATAAAGATGGAAACATCTTAACAAGAAAGCAAGCAGCTGACCATTTTGCGGACTCATTCGCACAAGATAACAATATCAAAATTAGTCCAGAGAAACAACAAAAGATTAGAGAGAAACGGCAACATACAGGACAGAAGGAAATAGTACATGAGGTTCTGGAGGCACCCATCACAAGCAGCGAACTGGAGCTAGCCATATCATAACTGAAAGTCACCAGGAGCTGATGGTATCTCCAATAAAATGATCAGGAACCTAGGAACAGAGGCCAAAGCAAAGCTGTTGCAGATCTTCAATAACAGTTGGACCTTAGGCAGTGTTCCACAAGCCTGGAGAGAAGCAATCATGATACCCCTCCTAAAATCAGGGAAAGATAGTTCCATTGCCTCTAGCTACAGACCAATTAGCCTCACCAGCTGTCTCTGCAAAACACTGGAGAGCATCATCAATCACAGACTGCAGTGGTACATTGAAAGTAAAAACATCCTTGTGCCACAGCAGGCTGGTTTTAGGCAGTGCTACTCTACGGAAGATCAGACAACCTACCTCTCTCAAGAAATTGAGGATGCATTCCAAGAGAAGAAGCTGGGGCTTGCGGCATGGATAGATTTGAAGAAAGCCTTTGACAAAGTTTGGAAAGAAGGTCTGATGAATACACTGAGAAACTGCAAAGTCAATGGAAGAATGTACAAATGGTGAAAGCATACTTGCACAACAGAAGAGCCCGAGTACAGATAGACGGACTAAAGAGCAAGAAAGTACTACTGCGTCATGATGTTCCCCAGGGAGGAGTCTTGTCCCCCACACTCTTTCTAATCTTCATCAATGATCGCGTTGCTAATCTACCGCATGGAATTAAAGCCACAATGTACGCCGATGACCTGGTTCTATGGAGCACAAATGAACATGCATCAGTGGCCACCAGATTGCTACAAAGAGCTGTAGATACATTTGCTGCATGGCAAATAGATGGTGTGTCAGCATAAACACTGACAAGTGCAGCACCACCCTATTTACCCTCTCGCCAAAACAAAAGGCAGGGACCATCCAGATAAATGGAACACCCCTAAGAGAAGATAAAGAACCAACATACCTTGGAGTAACATTTGATGGCAGGCTGACATGGAGAAAGCACATCAACAAAGCAGTAGCAAAAGCCAGAAGGAAAATAGCCATCCCGAGAAAGCTAAGTGGAACCACATGGGGAGCCAGTGGGAAAATACTTAGCAAAGTTTATCAACAGAGCATACGACCACACCTGGAATACGGGTCAACTGCGTGGTGTTCGGCATAAAAAAAAAACACACTACAAGAGATGGACAAAGTGCAAAATCAAGCACTTAGAGTCACCACAGGAGGGATGAGATCAACCCCTATAGTGGAAATGGAAAAGATGGGGAGGACAAAAGCACTGAGTGAGCGCAGGGATACGAAAACGCTAATACAAGCAGAAAAGTTGCTCAACTTGCTAGGCCACCCTATGAAAAACAGATTTGAAAACCTAGCTATGGGGCGGTTGAAAAGAAGTAGTTTTATCCACCAGGCCAAACGACTCTGCAGAGAAACCACCGTTCTGCCCACAGTTGGTAACCCCTAACAACTATTCCAGAGCGAACTCCATGGAAAGATGAGCATAGACTATCATTACAAATCCAGACAAAAGTGAGAGGAATATTTGTCAAGGAAGAACTTATCAGTGTGCAGCGCAGAACAGCCACTGTCAGCTTCCTTGATGAAGAATACCCACAGGACCTCTGGATCCGAGTCTACACAGATGGGTCAGCACAAAATGCTGTTCGAAATGGAGGAGCGGGAGTGTACATAGAATACCCAAATAATACTAGGGACACAGCCAGAGTACCGACAGGAAAGTACTGCCATAACTATGATGCCGAAATTGAGGCAATCAAGATAGCAACAGAGAAATTATTAAATAACAGCAATGGTACACAACCTGTGGTGCTACTAACAGATGCATAATCAGCACTCGAGGCGCTCCTGTCTGGAAAATTTCCAGTACTAAGGACACTAGTTTCTGAACTTAACAGTCAGCATAAGGTCACCATACAGTGGATACCATCCCACTGGGGAGTACCCGGAAACGACAGAGCTGATCAATTGGCTAAGGAAGGAACCAAAGAAGAACAGCCTGATGTGCCCGTTACATACCACCAAAAGAAAAGAATGATCAAATCAGTCAGAAAGCTACCAAAACCTGCTCAAGATGACTACCACGTTATGGATAGACCAGAACAAGTCATTATTCTGCGCCTCAGAACAGGGCACAATAGATTACGCAACCACATGTATACAAAATTCAAGATTGGTGAAACAGCCATGTGCACATGTGGATTGGCGTCGCAGACAGCAGAGCACATACTCCAAGACTGCCCAAAATATAACATATCTAGGCAAACCTTCTGGCCTAGAGAGACGACAGTGGAAGAGAAACTCTATGGACCCGCTGTGTGAACTGAAAAAGACAGTTCACTTCATACAAGAGACAGCATTGCAGTTATAGACATATTTCAAGCGAACGAAAGAAGAAGAGGAAGAACACAACACATATGGTTTAAAAGACAAAAATGGGAATATGATAAATACCAATGAGGAAATGTGCAACACATGGAAAGAATACTTTGTTGAATTACTAAATTGTGAAGCTCCTAGTAACACTTTCCCACAGGAAGAGGTTCTAACGTGTGAACCACAAATTGAAGAACCTGCATTTGAAGAAATCCTATATGTAATCACACGACTTAAAAACAATAAGGCAACTGGGGCTGATGTAATTGCTGCTGAATTTATAAATGCGGGTGGCCATCCATTATATCTAAAGCTATACGAACTAATAATAAATATCTGTAGGACTGAAGAAATACCCCATGGCTGGAAAGAGTCATTATTGATACTTATCTGAAAGGAGACAAGTTCCAGTGTGAAAATTATAGAGGAATATCACTACTGTCCAAAAGCTATAAGATACTATCCGCAGTACTACTAAATAGACTAAACCCACATTCAGAATGCATATTAGGTGACTACCAGGCGGGGGTTAGACAAAACAGATCAACAATAGATCAGATATTTATCTTACGACAAATAGCCGAGAAAAATTGGGAATATAAAAGAGATCTCCATAACATTATTGTGGATTTTTAAAAGGCTTATGAGTGTCCATAGGAATAGTCTATGGAATGCTATGCGGGAATTTGGAATACCGAGGAAGTTAATCAACATGACCAGACTATGCATGGAAGATACTTATAATATAGTAACATATAAAGGCAGGAAATCAGACCCCTTCCAAATAACATCTGTCTTGAAACAGGATGATGCACTGTCACCGCTACTCTTCAATCTGGCTCTAGGAGGGTAAAGGAGGAATATGATATTGGAGGAACATCCAAGCTGCTTGGTTATTCAGATTATATAGATATTATAGGGGAAAATGAACAAAAGACATTGGAAATATTGACTCACTTAAAGGAAAAAGCCCAACAGATAGGGCTGGTTATCAACCAAGATAAGACAGAATATATGGTAATTTCAAGAAAAGGAATGGCTAAAAACTCTGGCCACATACAAATAGATAATATGACCATTAAAAGAATGGAAACATACAAATACCTGGGTACAATCTTCAACTGCTCCTACATAATAAGGAAGAAATACAAGCTAGAATCAACTCTGGAAATAAGATATACTATGCACTACAACATCTACTAAAATCAAAGGCACTATCTCGTAACACCAAGATCACAATATACAAAACACTGATCAGACCCGTTGTGCTGTATGGCTCTGAAACCTGGAGTACAACGAAAGGAGACGAAGCCTTGCTACAAACCTTTGAGAACAAAGTTTTAAGACGCATTTTTGGACCCATTAGGGATACACAAAGTGGAGAGTGGAAAAGAAGAAGTAACAAAGACATTTATGATCTGTTTAAGTCCCCGCTAATCACTGGTATCATGAAGGCTAATAGACTACAATGACTGGGGCATATAGCAAGAATGGAAGATAATAGGGAAACAAAACTCGCTTACACTCAGGAAATAAAAGACCGTAGACCCCGAGGTAGACCAAGAAGACCGTGGAGAGATAATATATATACAGACCTACAAGCACTTGGAATCAGCAACTGGCAAGAGAAGGTCAACCAGGGAGATGAATGGAGACGGACTGTATCTGCAGAAAAGAACCTCAATGGCTCGGAACGCTGAAGAAGAAGAAATACAGCATATACATTCATACACGAGTGACAACATTATATTCTTGGCATGATGTAACTACATGCATATTACCTGTTGACGAATAAACGACTAAATTTAAAAAAAAAAATTTTAATACCTGTTGACGATGGTGGTTAAATAACCATTCGTTCCCATGCATACCGAACCATTTAACAGAAACACCGTTCACACTTCAGGATCAATCGCACTTATGTGTCAGCAATATTGCTGAATGACTTTTGTTTCCTGTTTGTGGCCTTATGAGGCCAGTAAAAAAATGTTCTTCCCCCATATAAGGGGAAAATACGAATCCCCCCCCCCCCCCAACGTTTCTTTCATACAAAGCAATGTATATTTGCAAGGTGTGTTTCTTTGTCTGTGTATATTACAGAGCGTTGCCGTTTGTTAGTGTTTGTCGCGTAATGTTGACTATTTTGATAGACAAGCATCAGAAATAGCAACCAATAGACTTTCAGGATTCCGAAAGACTAATCACTGTCGAAGAAGAGGCCGAAATGGCTCGAACTAGGAAGTACGATTCGGAACTGTCCCAGGAATGACCAAGTCTTCAGACAGTGTTCAGGCACAGATTGGTCAAGCGAACAACCGTACTAGGAATAATTCTAGACAGTAGGCTTAATGAATCTGGCGACGAATGCCTGCAAAAATTAAAGAGCCCCCTTTAACTGATCCATTCTCACAACATGGAGGAAGAGTACAAATATAAAGTTACAACTTGCATTCCTTCTCTCTCTCTCTCAGTATCCTAATATTAAATTAGAGTATAACAGCAACAGACTAAGTATGTTTCTGGTATCACATAGAACTATTAATTTAATGAAAACTGTGGCATGTAAAAGTCTGTTGCCCTAGTGTGTAGGCAATCAAATCCTAGACTAAGTTGGCAGGCTAAAGGTGTCAGCCGAGGAGGTTGGCCACTCAGCTCAAGACTTGGGTCCGGCTTGTCAACTCGGGTGACGTTCCAGTTCAGGTTGCGGATTCACTCTCCGACAATAGACATGGTGTTCACGACTGGTAAGTATGCGTTGCTGCAAGTTGCTGGCTCATGGTACCACCAAAGAAGGTGCAGAACTGCTGGAAGTTAATCAGAAAAACAGAACCGGTGAATGCCTGTCCTACGTCCAGGATACTCTCATTGCACACCTCGCTCTCAGTCTCATATTCAGACACGACTAGCATCACAAGACTATCACCTCTGTCACAGACACATCACTAGCGCTATGACAACACAATGACAAATGGCTAACGTGGACAACTACTATTTTCCGTAGCCACATATTATCAATCTCATCAGACTCAGATGCCCATGTATTCCAGTCTACAGACACGGACACATCAATGTATATTTCTGAGTCTGATCACACTCTACAACATTCTTACTATGATGCATTCACATATATTATAAATCACACCAATTACATTTAACACAATGAAGTGTACACAATGAGTATGAATCCCACAGATTACATTTAACTATGAAGCACGAACATTGATTATAAATCACACCGATTATATTTACTCGACAATGTATCACCATAGATTATGAATCACAGATTACATTCACATGACGAGGTATGAACATAGATTATGAATGACAGATTCCCTTCATTCAAAGTACACCACAGATTATGAATCATACAGAGTACATTCAATCGACGACGGAACACCATAGATTATGAAGCACACAAATTACATTCACTTGACGAATTACGAACATATATTATGAATCACTCAGATTCTATCTCAGCACATGAAGCAGTATTGTAAATTATAATTCTGATTCACTCCCGAAACACACAAATTAAATTCTAGAGGAGATTGAAGTATTAACATAGGTGTAGAGGGTAGGCAGTGAAGGACTGCGTTGAAGCAAGGATACTGATGTGAATGAAAGGCCTGTCCCACGCTGTCATGAGATGACCTCTGACAAGCGTGGTCTCCAGTAGACTATGTGAAAGAATTATTATTTCACAATTAACTATCAGTATTTCCTGTCACCGTTTTTTCATCCGAATTATCCCTCTCATTCTATAATTATATTCTTCACTGGCGATATATTATTCTATACTAGCTGCCCGGCCCGGCTACGCTCAGGCTCTGGCGGGGATCTATCTATCTATCTATGTATCTGTCTGTCTGCTTGTCTGTCTGTCTGTCTATCTGTCTGACCCGGCCCGGTTTCGCCCAGCCTCTGGCGGGGAGCGTCTCATTAAATTCATATAAGTAGTCATTATACATTCAAATACATTCTCTAAGCGTACAGAGTATGCGTTCGGCCCCTGGGCCCTCGCAGCTAATTTATTGGTTGCAGCTAGAAAATTTCATTTAATGTTAGGATTATTTAGTTTTTTAAATGTTGACGTATAATTTTTCAGTTATGGTCGAACACCAAATTTGATGTCTAATGTAGTGCTTTTTGATAAACAATATTTTTTGTTTTTCTGTCTGGTGCGTACACAAATAAATCCGAAGGTTTTCCAACGCATGAGCAGGCCACATATAGCTGTCCATGTGTGAAGCACGGATTTTCCAAATTTAGTCCACACACTTGTAGCGATTGTCCCTGTGCTTTGTTGATCGTCATGGCAAATGCAAGTCGCACCGGAAACTGCAGGCGTTTGAATTCGAATGGCATGTCTGTTGGAATCATTGGGATGCGAGGCAACAGTACATCAAAGGATAGACTTCTTCTTTTTATAGAAAAAAAAAAAAAAAAAAAAAACAACCTGCATTTTAACAGGCGTGCTGCGTGTAAGGTATGCATAAGGTATGCACACCCACAACATTGAATGAAAAATGTGATGTTGACACACACGCGGCCAACTTTTTTTTTAAAAACAAAAACAAAATCAAGAATATACCCATTTAATTGTGTACTGACCTTCTCTTTGCCAAGCGAATGGAAAAAACAAATGCTTCGATTACTTCAAAAGTTCCATTCCGAAAAAAGTACAGAAATAAAATTCTAACGTATCTAATCTAAAATAAATCCATTATTTTTAATGAACACTGGTTTTAAAAACATAAAAAGATGTGTTAGAAAATTTTCACTATTTAAATAGATTCATTACTTTTATAAAAATTATGAAAATGCCTTAAAGATTATATCATTATTTATTATAACTCATATGCCTGTAAATAACTATAGACAGAAAGTTTATAAATCTTTGAAAACAATGCAACAATCTATACATAAAATAATAGTGATGTTATTAAAAGTTATGACCCTTGAAATAACTTTTCTTATGTTAAGTCCCCTTGATGGAAACGATAAATATTAGCTGCCCGGCCCGGCTTCGCCGAGGCTCTGGCGGGGATCTATCTATCTATCTATCTATCTATCTATCTATCTATCTATCTATCTATCTATCTATCTATCTATCTATCTATCTATCTATCTATCTATCTATCTATCTATGTATCTATCTATGTATCTATCTATGTATCTATCTATGTATCTATCTATGTATCTATCTATGTATCTATCTATGTATCTATCTATCTATCTATCTATCTATGTATGTTCGGCCCGTTCCCGTTAAAAATATAGATAGAATAGAAGAATAGATAGAAAATATGATTGGAAGAGATCTATCTAAAGTAAACTTGGCTCCCGTTCCCGACTATCTGTCTGTCTGTCAGTCTGTCTATCTGTCTGTCTATCTGTCTGTCTGACCTGGCCCGGCTGCACCTCATTTAATTCATATAGATTTCTATAGCCAGGGAACTTAACTTAAGATATAACAATGCTACTAAAAGTTATATCCCTTTTTGTCATATATTTTTATATTTTCTTATGTTCAGTCATGTAATTACAAAATTAAATTTTTAGGAAGGTAATAGCTGATAGCTGATAGATAAAACTATCACAGTTGGTTGCATAGGAATTAAAGGAAAACGTGTAGACAATTTCATCTCAATCAGTTGGACCGTTCGCGAACGCATAAAGGACGGACATACATACATACATACATACATACATACATACATACATACATACATACATACACACAACGATTTTTATATATATAGATTAATCCCTAGTTAAAACATCAAGCTTCATTGTCTGACCATTCTTCGATAGTGCAGTTCTCGTCTGTTAGATTTCGCCATTTTGTGTCGCCGTTCCCTTCATTCTTCATTCCTCTATTTTGGTCTTAGTATAATCAGCGTCGCCATTAATTATATATTTATTCTGGCTGTAGTTTACGATCCCTGTTCTCTAACATTAGTTATCGCGTAGTTCATCCTGAATCTACACTACAAATGCCGGTAAATATATACATGTAACTTCGTACTAATTAATTAAAGCAACGTACCTTCCAAAATGTGGTGATTAAACCTCTCCACGGGGGAACAGTGCCACTAGCCGTGTAAATAGTACTTTTGGGTATCAATGTGGCTCGCAATTTGCTATTCCCAAATATCGGCTAACTAGAGCCTGGATTATTTTGTTGCAATATGTCTTTTTACAGCTAGTATCGGCGCCTGTGTCCACACCGCTTCGGGTCAGTCGACCAAATGGACGATCTGCTGGCTGACGACAACTGGCCAGGCAGATTCTCGTGTTGCCACCCGGGTCGCAGGCTAAAACTGAATATGTTATTCAGCCAAACTTGCGCTGGGGCAGAAGGCATGCACCACTAATAGTTCTATAATATACTGTATAATATGTAGTTTAGAAACACTAGAATATTCACTAGGTTTACAGGAGATTAAATTCTAGCCAATAATACAGGCATATTTATAGATATCTACAAACATGGGAAAATAGGGAAAAGATCGTTTTTCTAGATATAATTATAATGAAAAATATGATCTGCAATGTAATTTAGGCAAAAATAAAATGGGAGACTGTTGATATAATGATAAAGGACGTGAAAATAAGAATTTACAATCTATATAGCCCGGCAGATAAGGATCTTACACTCTCAAACATGGAAATAACTGACACAAATTGCATTGTTGTCGGAGACTTTAATAGCCGTTCAGAAAGATGGGGATACCCAGATACTGACAAAAGAGGAGATGAAGTGGAGGACTGGGAAATAGACTCAAATCTCCATCTACTTAACAAAGCGGATGACACACCGAGCTTCTACTCCAGAAGATGGATTACCACTTCTACTCCAGACTTAGCTTTCTGCACAGGAGACATCCTCCACAAAATCGATCGCCATGTGCTGGACCAATTAGCAGGTAGTGACCACAGACCAATCAAGCTTGTAATAAATATGGAGTATGTTCCACAGGAGCAAAAGCCTTTGCCCCGTTGGAATTACAAACGAGCAGATTGGGACAGATTTGCCATACTAACAGACAAATATTGTGAAAACGTAAATACACGATATGGCAACATGAAGCAAATGGTGGAAAGTCTAAACAGAGCAATAATACAGGCAGCCACTGAGTCTATTCCAAGAGGAGCAAGGAAAAATTACAAACCATACTGGACTGAAGAACTACAATTTTTGGAGGACAAAGTTGAAGATGCTAGGAAGACCGCAGAGAGAGAACAAACAACTGAAGCGGACATCTCTCTCAAAGCCATCTCAGCAAAATATAAAAGAACAGTAAATCAAACAACAAGAGATAGTTGGAGGAAAAAAACAGAAAACCTGAATTTTGACAGGGATGGAAACAAACTATGGAAACTAGTGAAAGCCATGAACAATGAAGGACCTAGAAACAAACAAATAACAATTAAACAAGGAAATTCCTTGCTTACAAGAAAAAAGGCTGCAAATGCACTAATGGAACACTATGCCAGTGCAAACCACATTGATATTACAGCCGAACAGAAGAAAGCAATCAAAGATAAACAGATGCATCATACATATACAGAGACAGCAGCAGAATATATGATGGCAAATCTAACAATGGAAGAAATGGAACAGGCAATGAATACCCTAAAAAAGAAGACATCACCAGGAAAGGATGGAATCACAAATGAAATGCTAATAGGACTAGGCACTAAGGCAAAAAAGAAACTACTAGCAGTCCTAAATTACAGCTGGAAGAGGGGAATAGTCCCACAGGCATGGAAGGAAGCTATACTAATACCAGTCCCAAAGAAAGGAAAAGACCTGGAACAACCAAATGGCTATCGACCTATCAGTCTTCTTAGCTGTGTAGGAAAATTAATGGAACGCATTATCAATGGCAGGCTAACATGGCATCTGGAAGAAAACCAACTCTTAACACCTCACCAAGCAGGATTCAGAAAGTACAGATCTACTGAAGATCAAATAACCTATATAGCTCAGGAAATAGAGGATGCCTTCCAAGAGAAAAAGCACACACTAACAGTCTGGATAGATTTAGAAAAAGCATTTGATAAAGTATGGAAGGAAGGACTGAAAGTAAAACTGCAAAAAATGCATGTTTGCGGGAAAATGTACAAATGGATCAGCCACTACCTTGAGAACAGAACTGCCAGGACAAAAGTACAAGGACAAACCAGCAAAATGATGCTGTTGGAGCAAGGTGTCCCCCAAGGAGGAGTTCTTTCACCAACATTATTCCTAGCATATATAAACGACATCACGGAAAATTTTCCAGCCAGAGTACACACATCATCCTTTGCAGATGACCTAGCCATATGGACATCTGAAGAATATATTAGTACAGCTAACAGCAGAATACACCAAGCCCTATTAGCGCTAGAGGACTGGTCAAAATCATGGCTAGTGAAGATAAATGAGGAGAAAACAACATGCACAGTGTTCTCCCTCTCAACTAAAACTCAGCAACCTAAGCTGGTATTGAATGGAAAAATATTGCGCCATGAAGAAAATCCAAACTATCTAGGAGTCACCTTTGATCGTCGCCTGACATGGAAGACACAGGTTGAGAAAAATCGAACAAGAGCAAGGCAAAGAATGGCAATCATGAAAAAGCTTGCTGGTACAACATGGGGAGCAGATGAGAAAGTTCTCAAGAAGTTATATACTGGGCGGGTGAGGCCAGTACTGGAATATGGCATCGCAGCTTGGGCAACAGCAGCTAAGTCAAACTTTAACAAAATAAGTAGAGTCCAAAATCAAGGAATGCGAATCATAACTGGAAGCCTGAAGACAACGCCTATTAATGAATTAGAAAAGATCACTTGTTTACAACCAATGCAGGATAGAAGAGATAGCAGAGCCCAGCAACAAGCAGAAAAATTTAGAAGATTGACAGACCACCCTATGTACAACAGATTTAATGGTTTTGGAAAGGGAAGACTGAAGCGTAGCAACTTTGTAGAAACTGCAAAACGAAGGATTAGGTCAGATCCTATTCTTAACATATCAACAGTCAAGCCCATACACAATGCACACAAGTTCCCAGCTTGGAGACAGCAGCAACTGCCTGAGATGATAGAAAACATTCCTGGTATTGAGAAAAAGAACACTCAGCATGAAACCGAAAGAAGAGAATAACCCTAAACTACATAAAAGAACATTACCCAAGCAGGAATTGGACCCATGCATATACAGATGGATCAGCCAAAAATTCAATAGAGAATGGAGGAGGAGGAATTCTCCTAAATTTAAAAAATGGAGCGAAAAAAACACATTCAATGGCAACTGGAAAATTTTCAAGTAACTTCAAAGCGGAGGTAGAGGCTCTGAAAACTGCAGCAGAAATGCTCCTGATGGAGGAAAATAAAGAGAAGCAAATAGCTATCTTCACAGATGCAAAGTCAGCTGTCTCAATACTGAAGAGCAATAACAGCACAGAACTAACTGACCTAAGAGCAGCACTCCATGGTCTATGCCAGAAATCCAAAAAAGTTGTAATACAGTGGATCCCATCACATTGCAGTATACCTGGAAACGAAGAGGCTGACAGACTGGCAAAAGAGGGCGGACGACTACCACAGCCTGACATAGACATAACCTATAATGAGGCAAAGAGGTTGATAAAAAGCACTTATAGAACCAAATGGGAATCAGAGCATCCAGGCCATCAGAAGGATGATGCATATTACAAACTCGACAGAAGAGAACAAGTAGCAATCTTCAGACTCCGCACAGGACACAACAGGCTGAAATACCACTTGTTCAATAAACTAAAGATAGGAGATACCGATGAATGTAATTGTAGAACTGGAAAAATGACAGCAAAACATTTGCTGCAGGATTGCCCAACGTATGCAGAACAGAGAAAGATATTTTGGCCCACACCTGCTTCATTTGAGGACAAGCTCTATGGAGATATCAACAAGCTAAAGTTGACCGCAGATTACTTTAACTATATACAGGTTGACATTTAAAGGTGCATGAAGACCCAGAGGCATGAAATGGAATATTGCTTGGATAGCAAATCCATTACGTGGAAAGTCCAAATCAAAAGCCCATTGTGTGGGCTTCATAAAAGGTGGAAAAGTGTCCTAGTGGCACGAAATGGAATATTGCTTGGATAGCAAATCCATTACATGGAAAGTCCGAATCGAAAGCTCACTGTGTGGATGTCATCTGCAGACTGCATACTTCTGGTTTCCGGAAGAACAGCCTATGGTGAACGGAAGGCCCAATATACGGAAGTGAGGCTAAGCAGCCATGTGCAGGACGTGACGATTCCTTGGGTGAGCCCAGTACCAGAGCGCTATGTATCGGCTCTGCAAGTATGGAAGCCTCCTTGGATGGCGGGGAATGCCCATGGTCTGCCCCTGCCTTCCCTTGAGGGCTGACCAGGATCTTTGGCTGTTCTATATGGACCAGCTGGGATGGGGGATAACACCACAACAGTGAGAGTCAAACGTCCTAAGAAACCCCCGGGAAGGTTAACCCGGTCAACAAATGCCCGCAGAAGTCGGATGTGTCGGCCTAACGGTGCAAGAACGCAGCTCTGCTGTAAACAGGCACAACGCAATCACATCCGAAAAAAAACTCCGGATGAACGAAGAAGAAGAAGAAGAAATGGGAGACTGTCTATTACGTCACAGTGTTATGTGTCACATGCGTTAATAAAACAAATACATGCATATACAGTTATGATAATATAACATTTATGGCATAGTGCATGTAAACACACATTCCTCGTTTCATTTCCATCTCCCCACAAGTGGAATGCATGTTACACATGTCCATCTCTCTCTCTCTCTCTCTCTCTCTCTCTCTCTCTCTCTCTCTCTCTCTCTCTCTCTCTCTCTCTCTCACACACACACACACACACACACACTATATATCTCTCTTTAAAGTTGTTTGGGGGGAGAGAGGTAGATTTTTGATTCAAAGCACGCTGGGGGAGAATTGCGGCGTGTACTATCTGTGCTCTCCAGTGCTTGCTACCACCTAGTGAGAAGTGCTCCCAAGTATTAACAAAATAAGCCACACACAGGGCTCGCGAGACGCACACAAGTTCTAAAATTTTTCCACAGCAGGGATTGTAGATTTTGTGCTCTGCAGCAGAAACCAAATATCGTCTGTCAAGACGATCGGGTGTAAAACATATTATGTGTTTTTGACATTATTAATTTTTTAAAATTAACAATAATGACATTTTTTTCTAATTGCAAGAGTGAATGAAATTAAGGACATTTACACATTTCAGTCAGGAAAAATAGTAGCTAGTTGGTATTTGAACATTAGTAAAAATAAGTTTCTGTTGTATGTAAGGGAGTTGAACCTTCCCTTGATTCTGCAAGTCCAAACTAATTTTCTGTATTCCGCTAGTGTTTGAAGTATTCGGATGTTTTAGGAAGAGTGTTAAGAAAGATTGCCTTGTAAATGTCTGTTTGTTTGCCTGTGTGTGTTTGTATTATTTGTTGTAGAGTTTCCACTGCATCTGTGACTGTTTGACATGTGAAAAATATGTGTTCTTCTGTCTCTTTTGTGTTGTTCCTGCATAATTGGCATTTTCCTATTTGCCTGGATCTGAATGCTAATTTGGGTATTATGGGAGTTATATAAATAAAATCAGTCTGTAAGTTACTTCTTTCGCCTTAGATGTGATGTGTTTGTTGTGTAAGTTGGAAAAGGTGGATGTGTAGTCTGACATGAATATTTTTGTCCTCTTTTGATTCTCAGCTTAAGCGATGGTGCTTGTTTACTAACTAATTGTTTGTATATTTCTCGTGTTGTTTCATTTATTAAATACTAGCTGACCCTGCCCGGCTTCGCCCAGACCCTGGTGGGGAGCATCTCATTTAATTCATATAAGTAGTCATATAAGTTCCCGTTCCCGTTACCGACTGACTGTCTGTCTGTCTGTCTGTCTGTCTGTCTGTCTGTCTGTCTGTCTGACCCGGCCCGGCATTGCCCAGCTCCTGGTGTGGAGCATCTCATTTAATTCATATAAGTAGTCATATAAGTTCCCGTTCCCGACTGTCTATCTGTCTGTCTATCTGTCTGTCTATCTGTCTGCCTGACCCTGCCCGGCTTCGCCCAGTCCCTGGTGGGGAGCATCTCATTTAATTCATATAAGTAGTCATATAAGTTCCCGTTCCCGACTGTCTATCTGTCTGTCTGTCTGTCTATCTGTCTGCCTTACCCTGTCCGGCTTCATTAAATTCATACAACAAAAAAAGTAACTTAAAAGAACGTTCTACCACACACCATCCATTATTTTTAATGAAAACTCTTTCTAATCACCTGCATGACTACAGTAACTTCTTAAGCAAAAAAAGATGAGTTACAATGTTATGCATTGTGCATTATTTTTATGAAAACTTTGAAAATGCCTTACAGATTGTATCATTATTTATTATAACTCATATGCCGGTACATAACTATGGACACAGAGTTTATAAATCTTTGAAAACGATGCCACAATATGACTATAAGTTATACAGAAAAGTTATGCCCCCTGAAATAACTTTTACAGAGTTAGGTCCCCTGAGATATATGAAATTATGATGAAAAATGAAAAATGAAATAATACTGAGTAAGCAGGCGATTTCACACTAACAAAATATCACAGTTGGCAGCGCTGGATTGAAAGGAAGGCGTGTAGAAAATTTCATCTCAATCGGATGGGCCGTTCGCTAACGCATAAAGGACATACATTTGGACGGAGATCCTTTTTTATATATAAGATTCACGTCCTTGTATTGCCTGTATACATGTGTGATAGAAAGATGGTAGTAGGCCCTGATAATGTGCTGCTGCATTGTTTAGTTTTGTGAGATGTTTTATTTTGTGTGCTATAAAATATAATGCTAATCTATGTTGTTCTGGATGTCTGATAATATTACCTATGTGGCTGATTCTAAGTGCTTGTATTTTTGTTTGTATGTCCTGAAGTGCTATTCCTCCTTGTTTCTGATTCTGAATGAGTTTTATACTGTATGCTGTGTATTGTCTTACTAAATATGAAATGTCTTATCTGTTTATTTATATCTGTGATTGTCTGTTTTGGAGGGTTTAACACTGTCACTACCCCACAGAGGGGAAACATCGCAGTACAAAAAGGACACTTAATGTACAGTTTAAAAATTTAACGTAAACTTACAATTGAAAAAGTTGATCATAAAATGTAAGTAAATAAAGATTAAGCAAATGTATAAAGATTTTAATAGCTTTCTTTTCATGACTGCAAATAGTGACTGCTGTATTGACTGTTTGATTTCTCAAAGAAAAATAAAAGATTTTGATGTTAGTTAGTGGTATTATAGCTGGGTATACCATTTTCTTTTTTAAATTCTAGTACTCTCCCTTGTAATAATCTTAGATGTTTATGTCCCCCTACCAAGCGCAGACTTCTACTGCAACCATCTTAGGCATTCTATATATAAACTTTAAAAAAGTCACATGTACAAATAGAAACGCAAAATTTTGTCGTCACGAAAGTTTTGAGAGAACAATAATGGAAGGGTATATGCCTGGGAAGAGAGGAAGAGGAAGGCCAAAGAGAAGATGGGTGCAGGATGTGGCGGATGATCTCCAGATGGGTGTATCAGACGCGGGACATCTTGCTTATGATCGAGAGGTTTTCCGGAAGGTTGTTATGGGACCGGAATAAGTGGACAACTCTGCAGCTGAGCAGAGCAGGGCACTCACTTGTCCTTACAGTCGGAAATGGCTGTCAAAGGCAGAGGTAAAAAGCAAAGGACATGCTACTGAATGAATGAATGAAACAGAATGGTGTTTTTAGTGTGAATAGTGTATGTTCAAGATATTGCCGTTTATTTGTAAATTTCCATTGTAGGCCTATGCTACGGAGCAATGTCATATGTAAGGTTTTGGATGACGTGTGAAATTCAATTTCTTACAAACTCGTGAAAAAGGCTGGTACTATTTACTTACATACAAGATGGTGAAGCCGAAGACCCACGTTCGCCGGCATAGCCAATGATGATAGATAGTACTTACATTTTAAACAATCGGTAACATTTATTCCAATATATCCTACGGTGTAAGGTCTTAAAAATAGTCTTTAGACTCATTATATTGCTCCTCTCCACGGAAATCTGTTATAAAAGGCGAATTTTTTTTTTATTTTGTAAAAAGTTTATTATGTAAAAAAAAAACAGTGTCTTTTTTACATTAGCAAATACAGCATATACATTCATACACATGTGACAACATTATATTCTAGGCATGGTGTAACTACATGCATATTACCTGTTGACAATGGTGGTTAAATAACCATTCGCTCCCATGCATACCAAACCATTTAATAGAAAAACCTTTCACACTCAGGCTCATTTGCACTTATGTGTCAACAATATTGCCGAATAACGTTTGTTTCCTGTTTGTGGCCTTATGAGGCCAGTAAAAAAATGTTCATTCCCCCATATAGAGGGAATCGGCTCGTAGCCCAAGGTAGACCGAATAATGAAAGTATCAATCAATCATGTGCCATGCCGGAAAGCGTGGGCGGTCATGATTCGCCATTTCACTCGATCACCAGAGTCGTGGATCAGCTCAGTGTTCCTGTCTCGTCCATGCCATGTGGCCAAGCCATCCAGGTATTTTCCTCTCGGTCTTCCTCTTGGTCTGTTCCCCTCGATCTTGCCAGTTGTCACCAAGTTCTCCAGTCCATTTCTTCTCATAACATGTCCAAAAAATTTTGACTGTCTACGTCTAATTTCTCTAATCAATCTACGATTTTCATTTGTCTCTTGTAGTACTTGGTCATTGGTTTTTCTATCTGTCCATGGTATTCTTTGCATTTTCCTCAGAAACCACATTTCTGCAGCCATCAGGTGTTTTTCAGCTTGACTGCACATTGTCCAAGTTTCACATCCATACAAAAGAACAGGCTCTATGTATCCCCTCAACACTCTTTTTCTCGTTTCAATTGACATCATTTTATTGGTCAGAATGTTTTTCATCTTGCTAAAGGCTACTTTCGCAATGGCGATTCTTGTTCTAATCTCTTCAAGGCATCTGCCATCAGATGTTATGACTGTTCCGAGATAATTGAACCGATTCACTTGTTGAAGAATATTCCCATTTACTTGTATATTACATTGTGGTACTTCGTTCTTCCTAGTGACGACCATAACCTGTGTCTTCCTACAATTTAATTCCAACCCCAGCTGCTCACTGTGTACAACCACAGCGTCTACTAATTGTTGCAGATCCTGTGCATTGTCTGCAATCAATACTGTATCATCTGCATATCTAATGTTATTTATGTTTCGTCCTCCAATGCTGATTCCATTTAGGTCTTCTACATTTCTGAAAATATTTTCACTGTATAAGGAAAAAAGATCTGGAGACATTACACATCCCTGTCTAACACCTCTCTTAATAGGTTGGTATTGTCCTACTTCATTATCAATTCTTATTGCAGCTTGTTGTTTCCAATATATGTTTTTTATAAGTCTAATGTCTTTCCCATCAATTTGTAGATCTGCAAGCATATCCACAATGTTGACATGTCTTACTCTATCAAAAGCCTTTGTGTAGTCAATAAAGCAAAGATGTATATCCTTGTTTACTTCTAAAGCACGTTCAATAACTGTTCGCAGCATATACACAGCATTTACTGTACCCTTTCCTTCTACAAAACCACATTGTTCTTCCCCTATTTCAGGTTGTATTTTCTTCCTCACTCTTTGCATGATAATTCGTAACAAAATCTTTGTGATGTGACTCATTATACTAATTGTTCTATGTTGATCACATTCTAAGGTTCCTGATTTCTTTGGGATTGCAATAAATACAGAATTACATAATTCAGAAGGTATATCTCCAGTATCATATAATGTGTTCAGCAGTCTAGTGACTTGCTCTAGTCCAAATTCTTCTAAAGCTTTAATCATTTCTGTTGTGATGTTATCTGCACCGGGGGCCTTGCCAGCTTTCATATGCTTAAGAACATTTTGAACCTCCATCTTTAAAATTGCTGGTCCTTCATTATTAAATCTAATAGCATACTGTTCCTCTCTGTTATCATTATACAGGTCTTTCACATAATCTGTCCATACATGTAGAATCTGATCTTTTTCTATTATGATTTTGCCATCTTTAGTTCTTAGACAGCCTGTTGATGTACTTGTTCTTTTATTAGTAAGTTCCTGAATCCTTTTGTGCACTAATTTGGTATTTTGACTGTTGTGTTGTTTTTCAATTTCTAAGCACTTTTCCTCAAGCCATGATTCTTTTGCCTTCCTACATAATATTCTGACTTGTCTGTGAATTTCTTCATATTTGGCAGGATTATTTTTGTTGAGTCTTCTTGTTTCCATTAAGTGTAAAATTTCCTCAGTCATCCATTTCTTACGACACACCTTCTTTAATTTTGGAATAGTTGTTTCTGCAGCCATATTGATTGAATTCTTTAATATTTCCCATTGATCATCCACATCCTGGAATAGGATCTCTAGATCAGACAATATTTCAAATCTGTTCTGTACTTCTATGTTGAATTTGTTTTGTATTTCCTTGTCATTACTCAATGTACACAAATCATATTTAGTGTTCCCTGTTGTATACTTGACTTTCTTCAACTTTATCCTCAATGTTCCTGTGAGTAATCTGTGGTCACTATAACAGTCAGCACTGGGAACTGTTTTTGCTACTGTTAGGGCGTTTCTAAATCTTCTGCTAATGAGAATGTAGTCAATCTGGTTTCTAATCCTGCTATCAGGACTCCTCCAGGTCCATAATCTTCTAGGGTGTTGCTTGAACCAGGTGTTTCCTACAATCATTTCCTGTTCTTTTGCCCACTCTACTAGTCTGTATCCTCTTTCATTTCTCTCTCCTAAACCATAGTTTCCTACTGTGTATCTATCCCCTTGATTTCCTACTTTTGCATTGAAGTCCCCTATTATAACGTTTATTTCTGAATTTTTACATTTCTTTAAGGCAGACTCTATGTCATTATAAAATTCCTCTACACTATCTTCACTGGACTCTCCTGTTGGGGCATATACTTGAATAACATTTATGTTAAAAGGTCTGCCACTCAATTTAACTAGTAGTACTCTGTCCGACACGGCCCAATATCCCTGAACAGACGTTGATGTTTTCCGGTCAAAAACTATTGCCACTCCCCCATGCCGATCCTCACCTCCAGAATAAATAATCTTAAAATCTTTATGTATCTTGATGCCTGCTCCTGTCCATCTCGTTTCGCACATACCTAATATATTAATTTTTTCTCTTTGAATTTCTTGTGTTATGTTCTCTAATTTTCCGTCGTTGTTTAACGTCCTAACGTTCCATGTTCCTAATTTTAATGTCTCTGTCCTTGTCTTGCGATGATCAGTCTTTAAGCGAATCATAATAAACTAGGCAATTTCAAAGAGGTAGTTTGCCGTTGCTTTCCTCTATGGCAGTGACCATACTGGCCGGATGACCGCAATCAGTGTCTCTCGAAAGAGAGAAAGCTTGCCGTCGCGAAACTCGAGACCATAACCAACAAATATCTGTCGGCTGCCCTCATAATTTCATCCACCACCTGCCTTCCGTGGCTTCTTTTGAACACTTCCAATTAACGAACACGAAATAACATCACATAATCCAAAGGAAAAACACTATCCACACGAATTTCACGGGAATTTCCATAAGGAATCCACAGAAAAACACTGAACAGCTTCTCCCCCAAGACAGCGAGTCATCGCGTCGCCATTACACCGGCACATTTTACTTCCACATATTGATTCCTTTATTGCTAAGTGTGCACGAGAGACGTTTGATCTTATTTGTAAATAGTATCACTAGTATATAATTTATCTTGTTTAATCATCCAGTTATCTCCCTTACAATTATTATTAGCCTATTTCTTTTATCCTAACAATATTAGTTGTTTATGTCCCCTTGTCATCTACTAATCGTTTATTTAAGTGCTTATCTTTTAGATATTTGGTAATTCCGCAGAATTTTTTAACATAATTATTAAGTGTAGTGATCAATCAAGACATTACAATAATATTAGCATGGTATTTTAAATATGCTCTAAGCAACTAGGGAAATGCATGCGCAGTTGTATAAATTGTGTGATTTATTATTATACGTTGGAAATATCAACATTGATGGGGAAAAGTTTAGAATAGTAAAGTATATTTACTGAAACCAAGCAGCAGAAATTAAAATGGGAAATAAAGTTAGTAGTACAACAGGAGTGTGTCTTGTCACCGGATCTCTTCTCCCCATATAACGAAGTAATAATGAGAGAGATCAAAGAGACGCCAGGAATGCTAATCGAACGTTATCATATAAATAATATACGCTATGCAGATGACACAGTATTAGTGGCGGATAATTCAACAGACCTACAACAATTGTTAGACATAGAAATAGAAGGGAAAATTCTTAACCAGGTGGATAATTTTAAATACCTAGGAGCATTTATAACATCAGATGGAAGATGTACAGCATAGATTAAGAGCTGAATAGGGCTGGCAAAAGCCGCATTTAAGAAAATGAAGAGTATCTTATGCAATAAGTCACTATAACTGAATGAAAGAAAGTGCTGAAATGTTGAATAGAACCAGTTTTAAAAAGTCGCTGAAAAGTCGACAGGGTCAACTTCATTGCACCGGGTTTTATCCCATATGGCTCGGTCTCTTTCCGCAGCACGGAAAGCGTCGCACAAAGAACGAACTCCGTAGCTTTTAGCGACGACCCACATGAGTCTCCGAAACATTTAACTCATAAACCGAAGGGTGCGGCCCGGAATTGAACCCAAAAAACTCCCCCGATGTGTCTCCACCTTGCCGTGGTGGGGGGGGGGGGCTTGCGTGTCCCATCGACCCCATGTGCTTGCCGATGGGTGAAAACTACATATCGGACGGCTCGTGGGATAGGGACCAGACTAAGAGAGACACAACCTGCTGCTCTGCAGGTAAGACTGAGGATAGCAGTCAAAATCAGGCAAACGATCCCAAAATCTCAGTTCGGGCATAACCTCTAAGGCTCCCATCCGAGGTGTATGGCTGAACGTCTCTAAGCCATAAACTCTCGGAAGTGAGAGCCTGGCCGACACAAACCTACATCAAAATTGTGATGATGTGCTGAGAACGCTACATGCTCGGCGCAGATTCGTTCGATGGCTCTTAGCTGGGGGATATGAGGTATCCCCGGATGAAAGGGCCTGACCGTTACTCGCCCACAGACGCACGGAGGTAAGGTGCTGAGCCGGCAGCACATGAAGCCTACCTCGTGAGCGAGTACAAAAGGTGGGAAAAACACCTCGGTCGCACGTCTTGCAGACGTCCGATAGTCTGTAACCACACTCATGGAGTGAGTGTAGTCAAAGGTGGAAAATTGTCTCGTTGACACGAAATGGAACGCCTGTCTTGCGAATCCATTACGCGGCAGCCCGAAGCGAAAGCTTGCTTGTGGAAGCCGAAACAAGAGTCTCGAAACCCAAGGAAGGCTAACCTCATTAAAAAATGCCCGCCGGAAGCCGGAAGTGTCGTCCTACGGGTGGCAAACTAAAAATTGACACTACGCAATTACGTCCGAGTGAATTATGGGAGTTATATAAATAAAATCAGTCTGTAAGTTACTTCTTTCGCCTTAGATGTGATGTGTTTGTTGTGTAAGTTAGAAAAGGTGGATGTGTAGTCTGACATGAATATTTTTGTCATCTTTTGATTCTCAGCTTAAGCGATGGTGCTTGTTTACTAACTAATTGTTTGTATATTTCTCGTGTTGTTTCATTTATTAAATATTCACGTCCTTGTATTGCCTGTATACATGTGTGATAGAAAGATGGTAGTATGCCCTAATAATGTGCTGCTGCATTGTTTAGTTTTGTGAGATGTTTTATTTTGTGTGCTATAAAATATAATGTTAATCTATGTTGTTCTGGATGTCTGATAATATTACCTATGTGGCTGATTCTAAGTGCTTGTATTTTTGTTTGTATGTCCTGAAGTGCTATTCCTCCTTGTTTCTGATTCTGAATGAGTTTTATACTGTATGCTGTGTATTGTCTTACTAAATATGAAATGTCTTATCTGTTTATTTATATCTGTGATTGTCTGTTTTGGAGGGTTTAACACTGTCACTACCCCACAGAGGGGAAACTTCGCAGTACAAAAAGGACACTTAATGTACAGTTTAAAAATTTAACGTAAACTTACAATTGAAAAAGTTGATCATAAAATGTAAGTAAAAAGCCATAAACTCTCGGAAGTGAGAGCCTGGCCGACACAAACCTACATCAAAATTGTGATGATGTGCTGAGAACGCTACATGCTCGGCGCAGATTCGTTCGATGGCTCTTAGCTGGGGGATATGAGGTATGCCCGGATGAAAGGGCCTGACCGTTACTCGCCCACAGACGCACGGAGGTAAGGTGCTGAGCCGGCAGCACATAAAGCCTACCTCGTGAGCGAGTACAAAAGGTGGAAAAACACCTCGGTCGCACGTCTTGCAGACGTCCGATAGTCTGTAACTACACTCATGGAGTGAGTGTAGTCAAAGGTGGAAAATTGTCTCGTTGACACGAAATGGAACGCCTGTCTTGCGAATCCATTACGCGGCAGCCCGAAGCGAAAGCTTGCTTGTGGAAGCCGAAACAAGAGTCTCGAAACCCGAGGAAGGCTAACCTCATTAAAAAATGCCCGCCGGAAGCCGGAAGTGTCGTCCTACGGGTGGCAAACTAAAAATTGACACTACGCAATTACGTCCGAGTGAAATGTCTCGTCCGAATGTCTCTCGTGCTAGGAACAGCTCTGACTACCTAGTTTCCGAATGCCGCTCTTGTTCGGAACAGCTCTGACTAGGTAGTTTTCCGAATGTCTGTCGTGCCTGAAACAGCTCTGACGGGCGCAACGACAAGCACATGTCAGAAAACTCGATGAGTGGATACCGTCTGCAAACCTGTCTGGTTTGTGCGGGAATGGCCCGGGGCAAACGAAATGACCAATATATTGAAGTGAGGATTTAAAGCAGCCATGAGCAGGACGTGACGATTCCCTCGGCTAGCCCAAAACCAGGGCGTTATGTGTCGGCCCTGCAACTATGGAAGCAACCTTGGATGGCGAAAAATGCTATGGACTGTCCCTGCCTTCCTTTGAGGGATGACCTTTGTCTTCGACCGTTCTAACTTGGCCAGCATAGTTGTAGATGGCACCACAAAAGTGAGAGTCTCCCAGGAATGCTACCTGGTCAAAAAAGCACGCTAAAGTCGATGTGTTGGCCTACGGGTTTCGGCCCAAGGGCGCATAACAGACACACCGCAATCACATCTGAAAAAACACTCCGGATGAACGAAAAGAAGAAGAAGAAGGACCCAAAAACCTTCGGAGCACGGGTCAAACGGCTTGACCACTTCGCCACAACCAGTTTTCCTGTATGGCAGATGATAATTGGAAACACATGGTTTAAACACCATAAAAGACTACTGTACACATGGAAAAGCCCTGATAAGAAAACACGCAACCAAATTGACTACATACTAATTAATAAAAGATTTAGAAAGGTGCTGATTGTAATAGTGATCATGTACCACTATGTGGACAAACAAAAGTAAGATTAAAGAGAGGGAAAAAAATTGGTTAAGAACATGAGACTTAATAAAGAAGTTCTGAAAATAGATAAAGAACTGCAAGAACAATACAGAGTGACTGTGAAAAATAGGTACAATGCGATAGCTAAAATACAGAATATAAATGAACAATGGAAAATGTTAAGGGACTCTATTCATCAAACTAGCAAAGAAGTATTACCGGAGAGAGGCAAAATAGCTAAGAAAAAACGGATGAATGAAGAAATCTTAAAACTGATGGACAAAAGAAAACAGAGTAAAAATGACAAACAATAATACGCTAAGATAAATAAAGAAATAAAAGATAAATGTGGGAAGGCTAAAGAAAGTTGGTTAAACGAGCAATGCAAGCAAATTGAATTAAATTCCATTAATGATACAAAAAAATATGTACAGACAAATCAGTGAGCTTACAGGAAGAAAAATAAGAATAAATACAGGGTGTCTGAAATCAAAGACAGGAAAGATATTATTAGAGGAAGGTGCTATAATGAAGAGGTGGAATGAGTATATAAGAGAATTATATGACGGAGAAAGGGAAGAATTAACAGAAGATAGTAACTTAGAAGGTCCACCTATTCTGAAAGAAGAAGTCGCTGACGCTATGAAACGTATGAAGAAAGGAAAAACAGCTGGGCCAGATGAAATCACAATAGAAGAATTAGAAGTGTTGGGAGAATTTGGAGTAGATATATTAACCAAAATGTTGAATGATATTTACAGTAGTGGATATTTACCCAGTGATATGCTGAAATCTGTATTTATAGCTATACCAAAAAAAAAAAAAAACAACAACCCAGGAGCAATTGATTGTGAAGATTTTCGTACAATTAACCTTATAAACCATATCACTAAGCTTCTACTCAGAATCATAATGAGAAGAACCAAAAAGAAAATAAAAATGGAAATTAGTGAAGAACAGTATGGATTTGTGGAAGGAAAGGGCACAAACAATGCAATTTATACATTATGGACACTAATAGAAAGGTCAATAGAGAAACAGAGAGACATATATTTATGCTTCATAGATTATACTAAGGCATTTGATAAAGTAAAACATGATGAACTGATTAAAATGTTGGAAGATATCAACATTGATGGAAAAGATTTAAGAATAATAAAGAATGTTTACTGGAACCAAGTAGCAGCAATTAAAATGGGAAATAAAGAGGGTAGTTACGAACAGATAAAGCTAGGAGTACGACAGGGGTGTGTCTTGTCACCAGATCTTTTCTCCCTGTATAGCGAAGTAATAATGAGAGAGATCAAAGAGATGCCAGGAATACTAGTTGGAGGTTATAATATAAATAATATGCGCTATGCAGATGACACAGTATTGGTGGCGGATAATTCAACAGACCTACAACAATTATTAGACGTTGTAGTAACAGAGAGTGCAAGGAAAGGACTCTCCTTGAATATCAAGAAAACAGTAACAATGGTAATATCAAAGAAAATGGTGACACCAAAATGTGACATAGAAATAGAAGGAAAAATCCTTAACCAAGTGGATACTTTTAGATACCTAGGGGCATTTATAACATCAGATGGAAGATGTACAACAGAGATTAGGAGCAGAATAGGGCAGGCAAAAGCCGCATTTCCGAAAATGAAGAGTATCTTATGCAATAAGTCACTATCACTGAATGTGAGAAAGAGAGTGCTGAAATGCTATGTAGAACCAGTTGTGCTGTATGGCAGTGAATCTTGGAATGTAAATGAACAAAGTAAGAAGAAATTAGAAGCAACAGAGATGTGGTTCCTGGGACGAATGTTGCGAATTCCTTGGACTGCCAGAGTAACTAACTACGACTGCCTGAAACAGACTAATGAAACTAGAACATTGTATACAACAACAAGACAGAGACAAACATCTTTCTTCGGTCACGTGATGAGAAGAGAGGCATTGGAGAACATCGTAACAACTGGAAAGATCGAGGGGAAGAGAGGCAGAGGCAGACCAAAAGAAATGAAGCTGGATGAATTGAGACGGTGGCATGGAGGAATGTCAGCAGCAGAGTTGATCCAGAAAACGAAAGACCGAGATCTGTAGAGAGCCATGAACGCCTACGCCAGCCGGCACGGCACTTGATGATGATGATGATGATGTTATGGGTGCGAGGTTCTGCAAAGGACATGCTACTGAATGAATGAATGAAACAGAATGGTGTTTTTAGTGTGAATAGTGTATGTTCAAGATGTTGCCGTTTATTTGTAAATTTCCATTGTATGCTACGGAGCATTGTCATATGTAAGGTTTTGGATGACGTGTGAAATTCAATTTCTTACAAACTCGTGAAAAAGGCTGGTACTATTTACTTACATACAAGATGGTGAAGCCGAAGACCCACGTTCGCCGGCATAGCCAATGATGATAGTATTTACATTTTTAACAATTGGTAACATTTATTCCAGTAATATATCCTACGGTGTAAGGTCTTAAAAATAGTCTTTAGACTCATTATATTGCTCCTCTCCACGGAAATCTGTTATAAAAGGCGAATTTTTTTTTTATTTTGTAAAAAGTTTATTATGTAAAAAAAAAAAAGTCTTTTTTACATTAGCAAATACAGCATATACATTCATACATGTGTGACAACATTATATTCTAGGCATGGTGTAACTACATGCATATTACCTGTTGACAATGGTGGTTAAATAACCATTCGCTCCCATGCATACCAAACCATTTAATAGAAAAACGTTTCACACTCAGGCTCATTTGCACTTATGTGTCAACAATATTTCCGAATAACGTTTGTTTCCTGTTTGTGGCCTTATGAGGCCAGTAAAAAAATGTTCATTCCCCCATATAGAGGGAATCGGCTCGTAGCCCAAGGTAGACCGAATAATGAAAGTATACAAATAATTTTTAAAAAATGAATGAACGACTAAAAATGAATTATAAAATGTAAGTATATAAATATTAAAAACACCTTGTGTAAGAAATCTAATGCAGTCAGGTCTTAGTCAGATATGACTGAGCTACCGTATAACAGTAGACGGTACTACCTGGTTTCTGTTAGCGCCGAACGTTGGGCGGCGCTTACCAAACCCGACACCCCACATTGTGCCAACGGCTTCGGGCGGAAGAGCGCAATTGGGAGGGTACAAGCCTTACCCTGGTGCGAGGAAATGCAAGCTAAAGACAAAATTGTCATGGCAGGGCAGACCAGGCCCTAAGCCTTGGTTGGCGACTGGTCTAGGATCGAAGCTCCAACAGGCGGACAGTTAGAGCATTGCTTTGCTGATCCCGCAGCTTCTGCAGCTTGTCTTGTTCCAGATGTAGGGGTGTTACCTTTCCTCTGGAGTGAACTAGGCAGGCCGAGAGAGGGATCATGCTGCATGGGCAACACATGATCTCTATATTTTAGCCCAGGCTTTGTGCTATGGAGAGGCAATAACTCCATCCCTGGTCTTAACTGGTCTCGGAATCAAAGCGAGAGGCAACTGTTACGGGTTATAAGTCCTTGTCAGTTGGCGTAGACATGGGGCGCCACGCGTTGCCTCTGACGGTGGGAGACACCTATAGGTGTCACTGATCAGCTACCGCCTGCCTCAAGCTGGGCAGCCCCCAGCCAATTGGGTGCTGATCCGCCACAGCCTGCCTGCTTCAATGGGTGCTTGGGGCTAGGACAAAATCTGAATCGCAGGCTGTAAAACCAATGCACCAGGTACAAACAAAAATATAAATAGAAACCTCAAGCTACGGCTTGCAACCTGGAACGTGAGAACCATGTGTCCAGGATTTTCCACTGGCTTGACCAATATTGACGATGTGAGAAAAACGGCCGTGATTGATGCCGAACTCAATCGTCTTAACATTGATATTGCTGGCCTGCAGGAGACTCGCCTCGCTGAGGAAGGGTCACTCAGGGAAAACAGCTACACCTTTTTCTGGAAGGGTAAAGGGCAGGCAGAAAAAAGGCAACACGGTGTGGGCTTTGCAGTGAAGAATTCGCTAATGGGAATGATTGAAATTCCAGCAGGAGGAAATGAAAGACTATTATCCCTGCGCTTGGCAACCTCTTGAGGGTTTGCCACCATTATTACTGCATATGCACCGACACTCGATTCCTCTGATGATGTGAAGGATTTGTTCTATCAGGAGTTAGACTCTGTGATCAAGGCAGTTCCAAAATCCGACTACATTTATATGCTCGGTGATTTCAATGCTCGTGTGGGCAAGGAGATGCATAAGGCCACATGGAAACATCCAAGATCCGGCCATTGGCACCAGCTGGACTTCATCATCACACGGAGACAACATCTGAACCATATATCATTGACTCGTAGTTACCACAGTGCTGACTGTGATACGGATCATTCTTTGGTTGTTGCAAGGGTTAGACTGAGACCAAAGAGAATCTACACAGCTAAACACAAATCTAGCCCCAGGATTAATATTATTAACACTCATGATCCTGAAAAGTGCTTTCAGTTTCAACAGCAACTTGAAGACGCTTTCACTGATACACCAGAAAATTGTACAGTAAATGATAAATGGAATAAACTTAAGGAAACTCTTTGTAAAACTGCCGTAAAGGTTTACGGCACTGTGGATCATAAGAGGCAGGACTGGTTTGCGGCCAACAGCGAGACTCTGCAGCCCTTGATTGATAAGAAGAAGAAAGCTCTCTTAAGAAACAAGGAAAGACCAACGCGTAACACTCTGAGTGAGCTAAGGCAAGCTAGGAAGGATGTGCAAAAGGCTGCCAGGCAGTGTGCAAATGATTATTGGATCAAGTTATGTGAGTCCATTCAAATCGCAAGTGATAAGGGAGACATAAGAAGCATGTATGAAGGAATAAAGAAAGCCTGTGGTCCAGTGATCAAAAGAAGTGCACCATTGAAAACCTTGACTGGAGAAGTCATCACTGATAAGAAACAGCAGATGGACAGATGGGTAGAGCACTATTTGGAGCTTTACTCAAGTGAGACCAAACTAGCGGATAATGCCCTCAACGCCATAGAGGCACTACCAACTCTTGACCACCTGGACACACTTCCCACCATAACAGAAGTTAAGTGTGCTATAAATGAACTTGCATCTGGCAAGGCTCCAGGTAAGGATGGGATTCCAATAGAGGTTATCAGGAGTGGGCAAGACACACTCACTATACAGATCCACCAGCTAATAGAGCTATGCTGGCGTGAAGGACAAGTCCCACAGGATTTCAAAGATTCAAGCATCATAACACTGTACAAGAACAAGGGCGATCGGAGCGACTGCAACAACTATAGGGGTATCTCACTTCTGTGTATTGTTGGAAAAGTATTTGCCAGAATTGTTCTGCGCAGACTTCAAGTCCTAGGAGATCAAGTCTACCCCGAATCACAGTGTGGCTTTCGACAGAACCGGTCTACCACTGATATGATATTCTCATTGCGACAAATGCAAGAAAAATGCCGTGAACAGAATCAACCACTGTTTATTGCCTTCGTCGACCTCACAAAGGCATTTGATTTGGTCAGTCGTGAGGGTCTGTTCAAGGCACTAAAGAAGATTGGCTGCCCACCAACTCTTCTGTCCATTGTGGAATCGTTCCACACAGGCATGAAGGGTATAATCAAGTTTGATGGTGCAACTTCTGAAGAATTTGAAATCAAGAGTGGAGTTAAGCAAGGTTGTGTACTAGCTCCCACCCTCTTTGGAATATACTTTTCACTTCTACTGAAATATGCATTTCGTGATCAGGATGGTGGTATATACATTCACTCACGCTCAGATGGCGGCCTCTACAATGCTCAGAAATTGAAGGCTAAGACCAAAATTAGGAGGGTACTGATCAGAGAGTTGCTTTTTGCAGATGATGCTGCAGTTACGACCCACTCTGAGGAAGAATTGCAATGTCTACTATCTGCATTCTCCAATGCTTGTTCTGAATTTGGTTTAACAATTAGCAAAAAGAAGACACAGATTATGTCACAAGGTGCACATGGGGTACCATCAATCTTTATTGACGACGCCGAACTAGAGATAGTAGACCATTTTACATATCTAGGATCGGTGGTAAATAGCAAATTATCCCTAGATCAGGAAATCAACATCCGGATTGGTAAGGCAGCAACAACAATGAACAGGTTAAGAAAAAGAGTCTGGGAGAACAGGAAGCTTACTGCCAAAACAAAAGTCCTTGTCTATCAAGCCTGTGTCCTTAGTACTCTTCTCTATGGCAGTGAAACCTGGACAACTTACTCACACCAAGAGAACAATTTAAACAGCTTTCATATGCGGTGTCTGCGAAGAATTCTTGGTATTAAGTGGCAAGACAAAATCACAAACACTGAAGTATTGGAAAGATCAGGTTGTGTGACAGTTTATTCCATGCTCAGTCTTCGTAGACTTAGATGGATAGGACATCTTAGGCGGATGGATGATGGTAGAATACCAAAGGATATCTTTTTTGGTGAATTACAGATGAGTAAGAGATCTCAGGGTCGGCCTCTACTACGATACAAAGATGTGTGTAAGCGGGACATGATTGATACAGGCATTGATAATGCACATTGGGAGCAAGTCGCCGCTGAACGTGTTGCATGGAGGGCAAATATTAGAAATGGAATAAAGTGAAAGGAGAAAATTATTGCAGAAAAGTCACACACCAAGCGTTTGAGACGTAAGATGGTGCATGATGGTGGAAATGACCACGTGTTCACATGCACCCACTGTGAACGGACATTTACAGCGCAAATTGGCCTTATCAGTCACACTCGCTACCGCCATAGTTAAAAGTTATTATGCCTTTTTAAAGCACAAACTATCGTCTGTCAAGACGGCAAGGTGCCAATGTCAATGTCAAGAAATCTAAATGTATTGTATTTGGCATTAACACATTTTACTTCCACATATTGATTCCTTTATTGCTAAGTGTGCACGAGAGACGTTTGATCTTATTTGTAAATAGTATCGCTAGTATATAATTTATCTTGTTTAACCATCCAGTTATCTCCCTTCTTCTTCTTCTTCTTCTTCTTCTTCAGCGTTCCGAGCCATTGAGGTTCTTTGCTGCAAATACAATCCTTTATCTCCCTTACAATTATTATTAGCCTATTTCTTTTATCCTAACAATATTAGTTGTTTATGTCCCTTTGTCATCTACTAATCGTTTATTTAAGTGCTTATCTTTTAGATATTTGGTAATTCCGCAGAATGTTTTAACATAATTATTAAGTGTAGTGATCAATCAAGACATTACAATAATATTAGCATGGTATTTTAAATATGCTCTAAGCAACTAGGGAAATGCATGCGCATTTGTATAAATTGTGTGATTTATTATTATACGTTGGAAATATCAACATTGATGGGGAAAAGTTTAGAGCAGTAAAGAATATTTACTGAAACCAAGCAGCAGAAATTTAAATGGGAAATAAAGTTAGTAGTACAACAGGAGTGTGTCTTGTCACCGGATCTCTTCTCCCTATATAACGAAGTAATAATGAGAGAGATCAAAGAGACGCCAGGAATGCTAATCGAAGGTTATAATATAAATAATATACGCTATGCAGATGACACAGTATTAGTGGCGGATAATTCAACAGACCTACAACAATTGTTAGACATAGAAATAGAAGGGAAAATTCTTAACCAGGTGGATAATTTTAAATACCTAGGAGCATTTATAACATCAGATGGAAGATGTACAGCATAGATTAAGAGCTGAATAGGGCTGGCAAAAGCCGCATTTAAGAAAATGAAGAGTATCTTATGCAATAAGTCACTATAACTGAATGAAAGAAAGTGCTGAAATGTTGAATAGAACCAGTTTTAAAAAGTCGCTGAAAAGTCGACAGGGTCAACTTCATTGCACCGGGTTTTATCCCATATGGCTTGGTCTCTTTCCGCAGCACGGAAAGCGTCGCACAAAGAACGAACTCCGTAGCTTTTAGCGACGACCCACAGGAGTCTCCGAAACATTTAACTCGTAAACCGAAGGGTGCGGCCCGGAATTGAACCCAAAAACCTTCGGAGCACGAGTCAAACGGCTTGACCACTTCGCCACAACCAGTTTTCCTGTATGGCAGTGATTCTTGGAATGTAAATGGACAAAAAAAATGTTTCTTTTCTTCTTCAAACGTTTATTTCATACAAAGCGATGTATATTTACAAAGTGTAATACATGTTTATTTTGTTTGAGTAGTTTACAGAGCGTTGCCGTTTGTTAGTGGTAAGTGTCAGATGCGATAATAATACAAATACATACATGTACAGTTATGATAATATGACATTTATGGCATAGTGCATGTAAACACACATTCCTTGCACTGCTTCATTTCTATCTCCACAAGCGGAATGCATGTTACACTTGTACATCTCTCTCTCTCTCTCTCTCTCTCTCTCTCTCTCTCTCTCTCTCTCTCTCTCTCTCTCTCTCTCTCTCTCTCTCTCTCTCTCTCTCTCTCTCTCTCTCTCTCTCTCTCTTTCTCTCTCACACACACACACACACACACACACACACACACACACACACACACACACACACAAACACATATATTTTATCTTGATCTATCTCGTGCTTTATGAAGGCCGCAGTACATTGAATGCCGTGAGCTTGGGCAATAAACTTTAAATTATCATTATCATTAAAACGTGGCTTCTTTGTAATTTCTGGGCCACATGGCTACCGAGGTGAAGGTTCACATTGTTGGTGTTTTGGCCTGATGTCAAATTACAGGGTGACGCTCTAGTGCCATGTGAATGTCCATGACACATTTTGTTTGGGGGACAACAATCGGGGCTTTATAACTAGCAATTAGAGTCCATGGCGTGTCCTCAGTGAGATAATTGGTCCAAAGTTGTGATAGTGTCTGTGTGTGTCAAATACAACGAGAAGGACTTAAACCTGACCACTACAAGCCACCATCTGTTAAAAAAAATGAAATTGGTGTTCAAATCTTTAAATGATCTTTCGTCATAGACTAGGAGTTTAGATTGTCTGTCGGGGCAGGTGACGCACATTACATCTGAACTTCTGGCAGACTCCTTCCAGATCTTCTCCAGGATGCCGACAGCTTCACCAAGACTTGGTATTTCGGATTTCAAATCGTTGAGAACAACTTCTCTTCCTTGAAATACTATGGAGTAATTTTCATCTAGAACACTCTTGATAGCACTTGATTGTTTTACCATTACTGTGAATTATTGTAGAGATTCTATCACTCCACTTGAACTATCGGGCTTCATCAACCTTAACTCAACATTCACAGAGTCATCACCATCCTGTCACTTATAAAGACCTCATTAATCGTGAATCAACATTCACAGATACATCACAATTCTATAACTTCTACTGGTTGCGAAATTCATGAATCGTGAAACACTATTCACTAATTACCACACTCTGGACTTCATAAATCACGAAAAACCTTAGCCACTGATTCATCACATTCTAGTCTTCATATATCATGAAACACTATTCACTGATTTATCACACTCTGGACTTCATAAATCGTGCAACCTTATTCACTGATTCATCATATTCTAGACTTCATATATCATGAAACACTATTCACTGATTCATCACAACACTGTAAGTCCTACTGACTTTACTTCAATCCAGTAATAAATAATGGCTTCTTCACAATGTTGAAATAACATTGGAAATTATAATGGCTTTTCCCCAATATTGGAAATAATACTGGCTTATTTACCATATCGATTCAATACTTGCCAAGTTATCACTATAGAGCTTCATTCATCTATAGAGGGGACCTTTTTGTGCGCGACAGAATCATTGTGGTCTATGTGTCAAAGAGGAGTAGTTAAAATCTGTCTGAGGTCCTTTGTTGCTTTGTTCTGAACCGGTCGATTTGTCTTCCCGCTTTTCAGTACATTTCTTTTTATTTGACCTTTGCTCTTCAGATGGTGTAGGGTAGTCACGGTTGTTGAAAGGCAGCAGCGTGGTAACAGGTGTTTGGGGGACTGGAGGTGTCGAGCTCTCACGTCAGACATGCTCTTGGTTGAGCGTCCTCTTTTCCTAGTGACCAGCTGGAAACCGTCTTCATCCCCCTTACTATGTTGATCTGTCTGGGAGTTCGAGGTGACTTTTTGTGCCAGTCTAGACCCCTTGTTTATTTGACTTTGGTCGGAAATTTATTACGCCAGTGAGAGTCCTCCCCACAGACTGTACACGCCGTACGGCGCCCCGGAACTGTGATGAAGAGACGGTGTAGCTTATCTTCTACCCCGTCCAACTCCATGTCCACGTAATGTGGTAAGGGCTCTTTCGGGTTGCACAGCAGTAACCACTTGTTCGAGCTGTTTTTAAGTTTATGCACTTCCGCATTTATGCCTCCCGCGGCGATTCGCTTCACTGTGTCAACGATTGTAGGCATCCAGTGAATCATAGCCTTGGTCTTTTCCTTCTCTATGTTTTCAATTACAATAGTTACTTTAGGATCCTTCAGTTCATGCTTCATCCCGTGAAGCCGTTCATAATGGGCCGCCTTTGCTTCCGGTGTCAGCGTAGCGTACCATCTGTTAGGGTCCTCAAAACGGTAGATGGATTGTATCCCATGCTTACTGATCCCACAAGGATCCATCAAAACGCTCGCCATCAGCGAGTAGTAGAATCGAAATACATGAGGTCCTGCCTGATATAGAAAACACAAGTGTGTTTGCTTGATGGAACTCTCCTCCCTCAAAACCTTCTCTCGTGTTGACTTTGACACGTTTTACAATTTGGTTTTTCATCTTTGATAATCCGTGGCAGAGTAAATCTTTAACACAAGAATACACGTGGTGAAAACAATCGAAATCACTTCCACATAATTAATATCACTGACATGTTTTAATAATCCGCGAAAGAGTAAATCTTTAATCCAGATCCACACGTAGGGACTTAAGTTTACGTTCAGAAGTGCGTTTAACTGTCCAATATGGTGTAATAGAAATGTGACAAAATGTAGTCAATGCGAGAGACAGACAGTGTGGATGATCTTCTTCTTTTCGTTCTTCTTCTTCTTCTTCGTTCATCCGGAGTTTTTTTTCGGACGTGATTGCGTTGTGCCTGTCCACAGCAGAGCTGCGTTCTTGCGCCGTTAGGCCGACACATCCGACTTCTGCGGGCATTTGTTGACCGGGTTAACCTTCCCGGGGGTTTCTTAGGACGTTTGGCTCTCACTGTTGTGGTGTTATCCCCCATCCAAGCTGGCCCATATAGAACAGCCAAAGACATCCTGGTCAGCCCTCAAGGGAAGGCAGGGGCAGACCATGGGCATTCCCCGCCATCCAAGGAGGCTTCCATACTTGCAGAGCCAACACACAGCGCTCTGGTACTGGGCTCACCCAAGGAATCGTCACGTCCTGCACATGGCTGCTTAGCCTCACTTCCGTATATTGGGCCTTCCATTCACCATAGGCTGTTCTTCCGGAAACCAGAAGTATGCAGTCTGCAGATGACATCCACACAGTGAGCTTTCGATTCGGACTTTCCACATAATGGATTTGCTATCCAAGCAATATTCCATTTCGTGCCACTAGGACACTTTTTCCACATTTTATGAAGCCCACACAGTGTGCTTTCGATTCGGACTTTCCACATAATGGATTTGCTATCCAAGCAATATTCCATTTCGTGCCACTGGGACACTTTTTCCACCTTTTATGAAGCCCACACAGTGAGCTTTTGGTTCGGACTTTCCACGTAATGGATTTGCTATCCAAGCAATATTCCATTTCATGCCTCTGGGGCGCTTTTGTAACCGACATACCTGTGGTATGAAGTGCGGCAGTCTAAATACTTCTTCATGCACCTTTAAATGTCAACCTGAATGTAGTTAAAGTAAGCTGCAGTCAACTTGAGCTTGTTGATATTTCCATAGAGCTTGTCCTCAAATGAAGCAGGTGTGGGCCAAAATATCTTTCTCTGTTCTGCATATATTGGACACTCCTGCAGTAAATGTTTAGCTGTCATTTTACCAGTTCCACAATTGCATTCATCGGTATCTCCTATCTTTAGTTTATTGAACAAGTGGTATTTCAGCCTGTTATGTCCTGTGCGGAGTCTGAAGATTGCTACTTGTTCTCTTCGGTCGAGTTTGTAATATGCATCATCCTTCTGGTGACCTGGATGCTCTGATTCCCATTTGGTTCTATAAGTGCTTTTTATCAACCTCTTTGCCTCGTTATAGGTTATGTCTATGTCAGGCTGTGGTAGTCGTCCGCCCTCTTTTGCCAGTCTGTCAGCCTCTTCATTTCCAGGTATACTGCAATGTGATGGTATCCACTGTATTACAACTTTTTTGGATTTCTGGCATAGACCATGGAGTGCTGCTCTTAGGTCAGCTATTTCTGTGCTGTAATTGCTCTTCAGTATTGAGACAGCTGACTTTGCATCTGTAAAGATAGCTATTTGCGTCTCTTTATTTTCCTCCATCAAGAGCATTTCTGCTGCAGTTTTCAGAGCCTCTACCTCCGCTTTGAAGTTACTTGAAAACTTTCCAGTTGCCACTGAATGTGTTTTTTTCACTCCATTTTTTAAATTTAGGAGAATTCCTCCTCCTCCATTCTCTACTGAATTTTTGGCTGATCCATCTGCATATGCATGGGTCCAATTGCTGCTTGGGTAATGTTCTTTTATGTAGTTTAGGGTTATTTCTCTTCTTTCGGTTTCATGCTGAGTGTTCTTTTTCTCAATACCAGGAATGTTTTCTATCATCTCAGGCAGTAGCTGCCGTCTCCAAGCTGGGAACTTGTCTGCATTGTAAATGGGTTTGACTGTTGATATGTTAAGTATGGGATCTGCCCTAATCTTTCGTTTTGCAGTTTCTACAAAGTTGCTACGCTTCAGTCTTCCCTTTCCAAAACCACTAAACCTTTTATACATAGGGTGGTCTGTCAATCTTCTAAATTTTTCAGCTTGTTGCTGGGCTCTGCTATCTCTTCTATCCTGCATTGGTTGTAAACAAGTGCTCTTTTCTAGTTCATTAATAGGCGTTGTCTTCAGGCTTCCAGTTATGATTCGCATTCCTTGATTTTGGACTCTGCTTATTTTGTTAAAGTTTGACTTAGCTGCTGTTGCCCAAGCTGCAATGCCATATTCCAGTACTGGCCTCACCCGTCCAGTATATAACTTCTTGAGAACTTTCTCATCTGCTCCCCACGTTGTACCAGCAAGCTTTTTCATGATTGCCATTCTTTGCCTTGCTCTTGTTCGATTTTTCTCAACCTGTGTCTTCCATGTCAGGCGACGATCAAAGGTGACTCCTAGATAGTTTGTATTTTCTTCATGGCGCAATATTTTTCCATTCAATACCAGCTTAGGTTGCTGAGTTTTAGTTGAGAGGGAGAATACTGTGCATGTTGTTTTCTCCTCACTTATCTTCACTAGCCATGATTTTGACCAGTCCTCTAGCGCTAATAGGGCTTGCTGTATTCTGCTGTTAGCTGTACTAATATATTCTTCAGATGTCCATATGGCTAGGTCATCTGCAAAGGATGATGTGTGTACTCTGGCTGGAAAATTTTCCGTGATGTCGTTTATATATGCTAGGAATAATGTTGGTGAAAGAACTCCTCCTTGGGGGACACCTTGCTCCAACAGCATCATTTTGCTGGTTTGTCCTTGTACTTTTGTCCTGGCAGTTCTGTTCTCAAGGTAGTGGCTGATCCATTTGTACATTTTCCCACAAACATGCATTTTTTGCAGTTTTACTTTCAGTCCTTCCTTCCATACTTTATCAAATGCTTTTTCTAAATCTACCCAGACCGCTAGTGTATGCTTTTTCTCTTGGAAGGCATCCTCTATTTCCTGAGCTATATAGGTTATTTGATCTTCAGTGGACCTGTACTTTCTGAATCCTGCTTGGTGAGGTGTTAAGAGTTGGTTTTCTTCCAGATGCCATGTTAGCCTGCCATTGATAATGCGTTCCATTAATTTTCCTACACAGCTAAGAAGACTGATAGGTCGATAGCCATTTGGTTCTTCCAGGTCTTTTCCTTTCTTTGGGACTGGTATTAGTATAGCTTCCTTCCATGCCTGTGGGACTATTCCCCTCTTCCAGCTGTAATTTAGGACTGCTAGTAGTTTCTTTTTTGCCTTAGTGCCTAGTCCTATTAGCATTTCATTTGTGATTCCATCCTTTCCTGGTGATGTCTTCTTTTTTAGGGTATTCATTGCCTGTTCCATTTCTTCCATTGTTAGATTTGCCATCATATATTCTGCTGCTGTCTCTTTATATCTATGATGTATCTGTTTATCTTTGATTGCTTTCGTCTGTTCGGCTGTAATATCAATGTGGTTTGCACTGGCATAGTGTTCCATTAGTGCATTTGCAGCCTTTTTTCCTGTAAGCAAGGCATTTCCTTGTTTAATTGTTATTTGTTTGTTTCTAGGTCCTTCATTGTTCATGGCTTTCACTAGTTTCCATAGTTTGTTTCCATCCCTGTCAAAATTCAGGTTTTCTGTTTTTTTCCTCCAACAATCTCTTGTTGTTTGATTTACTGTTCTTTTATATTTTGCTGAGATGGCTTTGAGAGAGATGTCCGCTTCAGTTGTTTGTTCTCTCTCTGCGGTCTTCCTAGCATCTTCAACTTTGTCCTCCAAAATTTGTAGTTCCTCAGTCCAGTATGGTTTGTAATTTTTCCTCGCTCCTCTTGGAATAGACTCAGTGGCCGCCTGTATTATTGCTCTGTTTAGACTTTCCACCATTTGCTTCATGTTGCCATATCGTGTATTTATGTTTTCACAATATTTGTCTGTTAGTATGGAAAATCTGTCCCAATCTGCTCGTTTGTAATTCCAGCGAGGCAAAGGCTTTTGCTCCTGTGGAACATACTCCATATTTATTACAAGCTTGATTGGTCTGTGGTCACTACCTGCTAATTGGTCAAGCACATGGCGATCGATTTTGTGGAGGATGTCTCCTGTGCAGAAAGCTAAGTCTGGAGTAGAAGTGGTAATCCATCTTCTGGAGTAGAAGCTCGGTGTGTCATCCGCTTTGTTGAGTAGATGGAGATTTGAGTCTATTTCCCAGTCCTCCACTTCATCTCCTCTTTTGTCAGTATCTGGGTATCCCCATCTTTCTGAGCGGCTATTAAAGTCTCCGACAACAATGCAATTTGTGTCAGTTATTTCCATGTTTGAGAGTGTAAGATCCTTATCTGCCGGGCTATACAGATTGTAAATTCTTATTTTCATGTCCTTGATCATTATATCAACACCTATAATTTCCGTTTGGTTGTCAGAGATCACAGATACTTCGCTGCAAGGTATTGTATTTCGTGTAAGTATTACAACTCCTCCTTTGTGTCCTTCGCGGTCAAAACGTGTGGCCTTCTTTTCGTTCATCCGGAGTGTTTTTTCAGATGTGATTGCGGTGTGTCTGTTATGCGCCCTTGGGCCGAAACCCGTAGGCCAACACATCGACTTTAGCGTGCTTTTTTGACCAGGTAGCATTCCTGGGAGACTCTCACTTTTGTGGTGCCATCTACAACTATGCTGGCCAAGTTAGAACGGTCGAAGACAACGGTCATCCCTCAAAGGAAGGCAGGGACAGTCCATAGCATTTTTCGCCATCCAAGGTTGCTTCCATAGTTGCAGGGCCGACACATAACGCCCTGGTTTTGGGCTAGCCGAGGGAATCGTCACGTCCTGCTCATGGCTGCTTTAAATCCTCACTTCAATATATTGGTCATTTCGTTTGCCCCGGGCCATTCCCGCACAAACCAGACAGGTTTGCAGACGGCATCCACTCAGCGAGTTTTCGGACATGTGCTTGTCGTTGCGCCCGTCAGAGCTGTTCCAGGCACGACAGACATTCGGAAAACTGCCTAGTCAGAGCTGTTCCGAACAAGAGCGGCATTCGGAAACTAGGTAGTCAGAGCTGTTCCTAGCACGAGAGACATTCGGACGAGACATTTCACTCGGACGTAAATGCGTAGTGTCAATTTTTAGTTTGCCACCCGTAGGACGACACTTCCGGCTTCCGGCGGGCATTTTTTTATGAGGTTAGCCTTCCTCGGGTTTCGAGACTCTTGTTTCGGCTTCCACACAGCAAGCTTTCGCTTCGGGCTGCCATGTAATGGATTCCCAAGACAGGCGTTCCATTTCGTGTCAACGAGACAATTTTCCACCTTTGACTACACTCACTCCATGAGTGTGGTTACAGACTATCGGACGTCTGCGAGACGTGCGACCGAGGTGTTTTTCCAACTTTTGTACTCACTCACGAGGTAGGCTACATGTGCTGCCGGCTCAGCACCTTACCTCCGTGCGTCTGTGGGCGAGTAACGGTCAGGCCCTTTCATCCGGGGATACCTCATATCCCCCAGCTAAGAGCCATCTAACGAATCTGCGCCGAGCATGTAGCGTTCTCAGCACATCATCACAATTTTGATGTAGGTTTGTGTCGGCCAGGCTCTCACTTCCGAGAGTTTATGGCTTAGAGACGTTCAGCCATACACCTCGGATGGGAGCCTTAGAGGTTATGCCCCAACTGAGATTTTGGGATCGTTTGCCTGATTTTGACTGCTATCCTCAGTCTTACCTGCAGAGCAGCAGGTTGTGTCTCTCTTAGTCTGGTCCCTATCCCGCGAGCCGTCCGATATGTAGTTTTCACCCATCGGCAAGCACATGAGGTCGATGGGACACGCAAGCCCCCCCCCCCACACCCCCCCCCCCACCACGGCAAGGTGGAGACACATCGGGGGAGGTGTGGATGATCCATTACAGCCAACCTTCATTGTGACAAGGCACCTGATTGATTGACTAAAGTTGACTGGACATAAAACTACTCATTATATACAAAACCAGTGCCTAAAGACACTTGCAAAAAATCATGTTTCGAACGCGATCTAATCCATACGTCCTTTCAGACAGTATGGCTGAACGACGCTCACATACCAACAATAATATCTTCATGACAATAGACTATAGTTCGTTGCTTATCCAAATTATAAGTTAAATTTTATAACACTGCAAAAAGTTTTATTTTAATTATATTACATGCTATTATAGTTGAGAAAAATCTTGTAGATATTTAAATGTGCAGTAATTTTTCCAAAATATATTCTTAAAACTTTTGGAAAATTCATTTGTCTATTTGTCAATGATCACCTTTAATTATTAAAAGTAAGAATCAATAGAGTTATTTCCCTTTGATAGCACAATAGTCTCCCCCATACTGTTTAATATTTAGGTAATTTAGTGATTATTTCCCTTATATTATTACACATCTGCCATTATGTTAATTTCGAAGGTTTTCGTAACACTTCTTATACTATAAATTGTTGCCATGAACAACTAAACATGAGCTTTTGCAAACCAAGAGACATTCTAAGATATGATGTATGAGGAACCTTGATGGCCGAGTGGCTAGTAATGCGAGGTTAGGACGGAGACACATGTTAACTAAGGCACTGATGTTGTGATGTTTGCATCCTGATCAAGCCCATTTTAAGACATGAGAGCTGTAGGGTTTGTCTGTGGTGAAACATTCGGCAGGGGCTATATTACACGTTCAAAAATCTAAATGGGCTTTAGACAGATGGTAAAATAAGGCGGGTTTTTAATTTGACTTTACATAAAACAATCTTATAAAATTGTACGGAATAGTTTTCACATGTTAACCAAATCAGACACACAAAAATACATGGCGAAATCTAGAGATGACAATAACAGATTTGCTACAGTGGTACACATACAAAATAAACACCATATCCGGTAGAAGCACTATTGTCAATGCACACATAATTCAATAAAACAAAATACTATATCTGTGCATCCCCACGTCAGACTGTCACAAACATAAATAAAGAGATCAGACACTTTGTGTTTGGCAGCACCATCTACAGTATCAAACATACAATGTCAGCCTTTTGGATAACAATAGCAGACAACTGAACGTAAAATCACATATAACTAAGGTTGATAGGACGTAAAAATCTGAAAACCTCTAACCATCGTAAATCCTCTCATTATTTACAATACCAGTGTCTAAAGACACCTGCAAACAATCAGTTTCGAACGCGATCTTTTTCCTTTGAGGCATGTTGAATGTTACGTTGAATGCTACATGATGAAGTGGAAACATACACCATGACTTCAAGTTTCCTTGCGGACTGGACACGTGTGAAATGAAATCTGCGTGTATGACATAATCGAAACCCTTTAATTCATCGTTGTTTTCCTTTCATGTTGAGGGGATAGCGCGAATGCAGTCCGCCTTACGAAAAAATTACGCACTCGAGTCACCCACACTTGGGGTGATCGCAGGCGTCAAGCCAACCGAAGTGCAATGGAAGGGCCTCAACCTGGGAGCACCACCTTATTGATCATGGTAGCTCCCGTGCCTGGTAAGTACGATTCTCAGATGTGAAAATCTCACTTAAACATTAGATGCAGTAAAATTCGCTAAATGTTTGTGCTATGACTGCACAAAGGTTATTATTCAACAGATTAAATTTGTCGCAAACATCAGATAGGCCTAATGTATATTTCTTTCTCCATAGTAGTTTTATCTGTATGCATTATTTTTGTTTTTGCAATGTTAAGATATAAGTTGTGATTTTGACTATTCAATTGGGTTGGGGCTATTAGGTTTTCTAAGCCATTCTGTGTTGTGGATAGTAATACTGTATCATCAGCATATCAAATCTCTGGTTTGTCATGACCGCCGATATTTAGGGCATCATATAGCTCCCTGTTTATATCATCTCTTACATTTCTCATTATATTTTCGGCGTACAGGTTAAACAAATAGGGTGACAGCACGCAGCCCTGACGGACTCCTTGCTTGATGTCAAACCAATCTGATGTCTCGCCATCTATTCTAACTGCTGCTTGTTGGTCTAGATACAGCATTTTTATGAGATGTACTACATATGATGGAAAGCCCATATTCCTCATGATTTCCCAAAGTTTCTGATGTTGTACACAGTCAAATGCCTTTGAATAATCCACAAAACATGAGAATAGGTTTACATTAAATTATCTGCACTTCTCTTTTATTAAACGCATGTTGAATATGTGATCTCTTGTTCCTCTTCCTTGTCTAAATCCAGCTTGAACCAAGTTAATTTCTTCCATTTTCTTACTAAGTCTTCCCATTATGATTTTTAGTAGAATTTTACTTGCATGACTGATCAGGGCAATAGTTCTATAGTTGGTGCATAATTTTAGGTTGCCCTTTTTTGGTATTGGAATGAAGTTAGTTCTCTTCCAATCTTTTGGCCATATATCATATTTCCAAATCTTTGTACATAATGCATGATATATGTGCATGCTTTCTTCTCCTCCCGCTTTAATTAGTTCAGCTGGTATCTCATCACATCCAGGTCATTTACCATCCTTTCTGTTTACGAAGAAGAAAAGAGAGAGAAAATGGTCGGAAAACTAAAGGGAGAGAATCTAATTGATATAGTTTTGCATTCTGTTGTGTTTCCCCAAGAGAAATAACTCGCAATAGAGCACCAGAAACGTTTCTTTGTCCCTACTGACAAAGAACATTTAATATAAGGATAGCCAGCTCATAATTGTTTTTTTAACTTTTGGCATAGTATCCATGGGTATCTGATGTTTGCAATAGATTTAATCTGTTGAATAATAAACTTTGTGCAGTCATAGCACATACACTTAGCGTATTTTACTGCATCTAACGTTTAAGTGAGATTTTCACATTTGAGAATCATACTTACCTGGAACGGGAGCTACCATGATCAAAAAGGTGGTTACCGCCATCCATGTTTCTCTTCACAATCTCTTCAAGATCATACTTTTAGGGATCATTTCTAAAGGTCGTCTTTGCGGAGTAAATCTTGTGTTTCATTTGCATTCATTGTGTTTATTCCGGATTTCATCAATACTTTCAAAGAATGGCACCAGTCGACAAAATGGATTCCATCGACATTGATCATTTCCTGGACGGAAGACCACTGCACAACAAAGGTACGTTGGTCATTACATTTACCGGCCCTGGCGCTGCGGCCAAGGCCACGCCTTCGTTAATCTACAGCACGCTGCTGGGCCCATGTGGTGTACCACATGGCGGCATTACTGACGTATACCGGTATGAAGTACCTACTCGGTGGTATGTCAACCTGACACAGGCGGCCCATGTGGCAGTATACAAAGGCCTTCATGGCAAAACAGTTAAGCTGCCGGCGGAGGGACTGGAGCTATCAATAGAGCACCTAGAACGAGAAAAGGACCGAGTTACGATTCATTGGCTTCCCAACACTATTTCTCCACAGGGAGTAAAGTTCATAGTCGAAAAGACGATTGGAGACGAAAACGCGGAAGTCTTCAGAATCCAGTACGGTGGCGGCAAGTGGGGCGTGCTGTGTACCCCCACAAAACCGGTGCCGCATTACGCAAAGATCACGGCGCCAGGGAAAATAACAGGCGACCACCGCATAATGTTCTCTATGCCCGGTCGCCGGACTCAGTGCCTATATTGCAGCCTAGACGATCACTGGTCTAACAAATGCCCGACAAGGCGGCAGAAGAAAGAACATAATAAGAAAACATCTGAACCAGCACAAGAGGATTTCCCGGCAATCACGGGGAAGGCCCGCACACAGAAAAACAACGCTGTCCAAGATGTCGTCGAAGTAACTGGCAGACCGGTGACCACGGAGCCAGCCGTAGAAACTGCTCAAACAAAAACAGCTCCACAAGAAGCCAACGACGACGGATTCCAAACCGTCAGCTACGGCAGAAAAACTGCTCTCTGCAGTGGGCAGAGAGAAAGAATTCCTCAAACAACAAAGACATAGAAGAAGAGGAGGGAAGATCTTCCCCTTCCCCTTCCAAACCATGCAAGAAAGCTGCTACAAAACAGCATGAAAACAGTGACAATGAAGGACCACTTTATATCAACACCGACGAAGACACCGACGAAGACCACGAGGAGAACGAAAAAGACAAAACTATCACCAAAACCGAAGACACAGCCTAGATTTGAAGTATTTTGTACAAAGGTAATCACGTAAATTCAACCACCATGTTTTTTATTCTATTTTTAAAATGGCTGACAATCTATGTATAATTAGTGTTAATATTCGTGGCATGAAAACGAAATTACAATACATAATCACACTCATACAAAAACACAAACCAGATTTCATCCTATTACAAGAAACTAACATCAAAACAGACTTTGAAGCAGTAGAACTAGTAACACGGTTAGGATTAAAGAATTCATCTTTCAGTTTAGCGAAACAAAACAGTGGGTCAGGGACAGCCATACTGCAAACATCCGACACGTGGGACATTGTTAGAACGCACAGAGACGAACACGGTAGAGTTAGCACGGTTCAATTAAAGAACGACACACACGCCTACACAATAGTTAACATACATGCACCACCAAATTACCAATACCAACAATTATTTATGAACAGTTAGACGATTTATTAGCACAGACATACAGGGGACAAAATATCGTTCTTGCCGGCGATTACAACTGCGTGCTTGAAGAAATAGACGTGTTAGGGGGAGAAGTAAGAACACAGCTGAGGAGGGCCGGCGGGGACGGTATACATCAACTAGATACACTACGAAACATCATCGATACTAACAACCTCACAGACGCATTCAGGCATACACACCCCGACAGTAGAGAAACGACATACACAAACAAAACACACAACAGATCATCTAGATTAGATAGGATTTACACACCCGCAACACACCACATCATACAGACCAAACATCTACGGGAAACATTAGATTACACAGACCACAAAGGCATACTAGTACACATCAGCACAAACAGCACAGACACGCAGACATACAAACGGTCACCTCACTGGAAATACAATAATTCATTATTGAAACACCCAGAATATGTAAAATATATGACACAGCTCATACACACGTACACAGACAATATACCGACTGAGAACATCACACAATACTGGGACTTACTAAAAAGCACCATACGAAGCAGAACACAACACTTAGCAACCATGATTCACAAAGACAGAATAAGACAGGAACGTATCATACAGACAGCCATACGGCTAACAAAACAGACAGACAGGAATGCATCACACTTACACATACTAGAAACACAACTAGAAGAACACCAACAACACAGATATCTGGGTGCTCTTCTCAGAACAAAGCTCGACACAATCACACAAGAGACACCTACGAGACAATATTTAGCAATGGAGCAGAGTGTACAACGTAACAGACAAATAAGCAAAATATCAGACATGCAAGGAAACATGCAGACAGAAACACCACACATAGAGACTGCTTTCCAGCAACACTATACACAACTATTCACAGCAGAGACAGTCGACACACAGATACAAGACAACTTCTTACGGTATACAAAGAAATTATCTGACACAGACAGAGACACAATGGACACAGAACTAACACTGAAAGACATAACACAGGCACTGAGCACAATGAACAAAGACAAAACCCCAGGACCAGACGGTTTGACAGTAGAATTCTACCAACACTTCTTTCCTATCCTAGGCAATCTTCTCCTCAAAGTCTATCAGGAAGCCTTTGACAAAAAACAACTTCCAGAGAGCTGCAACATGTCCTACATTACACTCATATGCAAAGACAAAACTGACAAGACACAACTGAAGAACTACAGACCAATCTCCTTACTAAACACAGACTACAAGATACTTGCCAAAACACTCACCAACAAACTTAAACCTTTCATGCAAACACTAATACACCCTGACCAACAGTGCAGTGTCAAAGACAGAAATATACATAACCACACCCATCTAATTAGAGACATCATCACCTACACGCACGGGAAAGACTGTCCATCCTCCATCTTGTCCCTGGATCAGGAAAAGGCCTTCGACAGAATTTCCCACACATACCTGCATAGAACACTAGAACACTGTAATATAGGACAGTATTACAGGCAGTGGATACAGATCTTGTACAAAAATCCTGAGAGCAAAGTGTTGGTGAACCATTCACTGACAGCCAGCTTCAGGCTCACGAGATCTGTAAGGCAGGGATGTCCCCTATCACCACTACTGTATGTGCTCACCCTAGAGCCTTTCTTAGAGAAGATAAGACAAGACACTAGTATTAAAGGCACCTTCCTGCATGGAATAGGAGAGCAGAAGCTCATCGCTTATGCAGATGACACTGCTTTCTTTCCCACTAGCAACACATCCATAAGGAACATACTCCACACCTTTACCCATTTTGGAAAAGGCAGTGGAGCCAAAGTAAATGTACAGAAATCATATATAACGGGTCTGGGAAAGTGGAAACAAAAGTCTGATTTCCCTCCAGATCTGAGACACACAGACACCATGAAACTGTATGGGATCACATTTCCTTGTGATCCCACAAAAACACACACACAGACATGGCACGCACTGACCCAAAAGATCACAGACATGCTACATAGGTATAGGTATAAAACATCCACAATATTTGGTAGAAGCACAGTAGTCAACACATTCATAATACCCAAAATAATATACTTAGCGACAGTACTGGACCCTCCCAAACAGACCATCACAAACATAAACAAACAAATCAGATGCTTTATCTTCACCAACACAATACACAGCATTAAACACAAAACTCTCATACAAGACAGGAAACAGGGGGGTATTGGACTACAAGACATCCACACAAAAATACTGTCACTTAGGATTAGTTACATAGGTAAAATCATCAGACACCCAGAACAGCACAGACTAGCACTATACTACATAGCCCACAACATCAAACACCTCACACCACTTAACAATGCAACTGCACACTATCAGGGAACACTGCCAACATTCTATCAGACATGCATACAGGCAATACAAGGACATGAACAGTTAATACAGCAAACAACACACACAATATACAAACAGTTAGTTAGAGAGCAAGCACCACCACTCAAACTTAGGATCAAAAGAGGATACAAATACTTCATGTCTGACTTCACATGCACTTTTTCAAACCTACACAACAAACACATAACACGAACAGCTAGAGAAATCACATATAGGTTAGTATACAGCATGACTCCAACAACACAGGGACAATACATAGACAAACAATGCCAACTATGTAGAAACAACACACAAGAGACAGAGGAACACATTTATTTTACATGTCCAACAATTACTGCCACACGCGCAACACTCCAACACCTCATACAAACACACACAGGCAAACAAACCGACATATATAAAGCAATATTTCTCAACACTTTACCAAAGTCAGCAAAAGACATACACACAAAACTACTTATAGCTCTTTCTTACTATAGACATCTCATATGGACATGCAGAAACTCAGCCAGACACAAGCACTACACATATAACACACACTTAATATCATTTATGTACACGCGCAAAATATCACAACTATTTCCAGATTAAACCACATGTATTCCTTATTGTATTACAAATTTGGTATACATGAGCGCGAGAAAGAAAGAAGAAACTGCGAGTGAATGATGAGTAAATGATTAAAAAGATCATATATGGTCAAAAGACAAATGACAAATCCCTTATGTAAAGAATAGTGGAAATATAAATGCTTGTTTTATTTGTTTCAAAATGATGGTTTTAACACTCATAGATAAGGGGAAAAGAAAAAAGGAGAAAAGAAAATCAACTCCTCCCATTCCAATTACTATTTATGGAATGTTTTGCTTTAAATGCACTTGTTGTGCTATACTACCACCACTACTAAGATTATCACCTTAGTAAATAGAATCACATATCTATTATACTATTTATTATTATTATTATTTTTAATATTACTATTATTATTAATATATGTTTGTTGTTGTTTATTATTTTTATTATTTTTATTATTATGAAAATGTCTACTATTATTATGATCATTATTATTATTACTATCATTATCTTACCCTTATTATCTTTTTTTTTTTTTTTTTTTTTTTTAAACCGCGTTTCCATCCTGTTTCAGGATATTGCGGTCAACACCAGCATCTTTCAGCTGTATGTTGATTCCTAGACTAGATTACGCTCATCAGCACGCCACGACTTTCTGAGCGACCGGCTCCATACTCTCATAAGTCACTTTTGCGATTCGAACCACTGCTAATTCTCGTCGCGTCACGTGACGAGAGTATTCGGGGTTAGCGGAGAAAGCTGCTATCCCCTCGGCCATGGAGCTGATTATCTTTAGTATCATTAATTTGGAAAGCATTAAGGATATCATCATTATTAATTTACAACTTCATCTCCCATGTCCCCCCCCCCCCACCTTTGCTTAAGGTTTGTTGCTTTTGCTACTACCCCCACTATTTTGTTTCAAATATTTGTCCAGCCTGTACCATCATAAAGAGTGGTCATGTCCTTTCCTCTCTTTGTCACCCCCTTTGAATCATGTGAGTGAGTGTTGAATGAATGAATAAATACAAAAACACATATGGTTATCAAACCAATGATACTGTAAAAACTTATGCAAATACAAATGTTTGGTTAATTTTTATTTAAAAAAAGAAAGAGAGAGCAAAGAGGAAAATATGAATGAACCCCTACATTCAGGAAAAAAAATAAGGAGGAAAATATAACCCACTCCTTTACTCCAAGTATTACTAAAAACTGCAGTTTTGCATGTGTATGTACCTGCTAGGCTAGGTTTAACACCATTACAAAGAAAATCATCCTAGCAAATGGAATCACATATTGTAAAAATGTTTATTCTTTTCATAACTATTATTAATTATTACCATTGCTGTTTTTTTTTTATAATTGCTGTTATTACCCTCAGTATGTCTCCTCCTGTCATTATTATTATTATCATCATTAGTAATAAATCAAAACCCCTTTCCCATGTGCCACCCCCCCCCCCCCCCCCCCCCCCTCCCCTTGCCTTGCTCATGGTTTGCTGCTGCCTTTGCTGATACCCACACCGGTTTGGTTCAAATATTTATCCTGCCTTTACTATCATTGCCCAGAGAGGGGGTTAATGGCATTGGCGGAGTGGAACCAAATTGGTGAGAGGGTGGCAAGGGAAACAAAAATGTAAAGATTGTAAAAATTTGTGCTAATACTGATGCTTGTTTACTTTTTACAATAAGTTAAAAAAAAAAAAAAAAAAAAAAAAAAAAAAAATTAAAAAAAAAAAGATGAAGGGAAAAAAATGAATGAACCCTTACAAATAAGACCAAAAGGGAAAATAAGCAAGGAGAAAAAGATAACCAACTCCTTACTTCTACTATTATTGAACATTGCATGTTGCAAGTATATGTGAAAAAAAGCAAGGAGAAAAAAAAGATAACCAACTCCTTTTTACACCTACTATATTATTAAACAGTGCAGGATGCAATTGTTATTGTATGTACCAGCCATATTTTAACACCATTTCTAAGAAAATCATTTTAGCAAATAGAATCACATGTTGTTTGGAAAATGTGATCATTATCAAAACAAATCCTACCATTGTGTTTTATTAATATTAGCATTGCTGTCATCACCCTTAGTAGTTTTTATTCCTTGTCATTATTATTATAAGATATATTTCATGTAAACACCATTCCTAAGGTAATCAATTTAGCACATAAAATCACATGTTAAAACTATTATTTATTATCATTGAGTCTATCACTAGTCTCAGCACAGTGTTATTCTTTGTCACTATGATATTTATTTATGTATTTGGTTGTTACTTTGCATTATTATCATTGTAATCACTATTAATATATATGGCTTTGTAAACGCGTATACTATCACATCCCCCTTTCCCACCCTTTTGATACTGTGATTGTTGTCTCTGCTGCAACCCTCACCGTTTTGTTTCAGTTCTGCACCGCCATGTTTATCATCACCGAGGGTGATGGTACTTGGTAGGAGTTTTGGAGCTGACAAGAGAGCGGGGCGGCAGGGGAAATAATAACAGCCCGCTACCATCACGCTTTTGATTTAAAATATTTCCTTACAACAATGTCAATGGAGAAATGTTTAAATGTATAAAATATTTGTAATTTTTGCGCATATGTCACCTACACGCCCACATGCAACGCTCTGTAAAAACAAGCACACAAATACTGAACACACAGTACGCATGTAACAACACGAACAATACAAATGCAACAACTACCCCTCCTGCATTGTAAACTAGGATACTCCTTGACAACCCCCCCCCTCCCCCCACCTTTTCGACACTGTTCGTTTTGATTCTGCTGCTGGCTTCACCGGTCGGTTCTAACAAGTTTTACTGCCATTTTCCTCAATTACCAAGTGGTGATGATGGTATTGGTGGGGTTGGAGCTGACAGGTGAAAGGGTGGCAGAAAGAAAATAATGGTATACTACCGTCTTGTTGTTTGTACTCGTTTTCCGTTACCCTTCATTTCAAATGTAAAAATGTTGAAATAAATGTTGTAAAAATTTGCGCATATGTCACCTACACTTCCACATGCAACGCTCTGTAACAACACGAACAATACAAATGCAAAGTTTTCTTTAACACTCAATAAAAGTTTAAAAAAAAAAAAAAAAAAAAAAAGGTGGTGCTCGCAGGTTGAGGCCCTTACAGAAACTTATTTTTACTAATGTTCAAATACAAACTAGCTACTATTTTTCCTGACTGAAATGTGTAAATTTCTTTCATTTCATTTACTCTTGCAATTAGAAAAAATGCCATTATTGTTAATTTTAAAAAAAATTAATATAAAAAACTTATAAGATGCTCTACACCCGATCGTCTTGACAGAGGATATTTGGTTGCCGCTGCAGGGCACAAAATCTACAACCCCTGCTGTGGAAAATTTTAGAACATGTGTGCGTCTCGCGATCCCTGTGTGTGGCTTATTTTGTTAATACCTGGGAACACTTCTCACTAGGTGGTAGCAAGCATTGGAGAGCGCAGATAGTACACGCCGCAATTCTTCCCCAGCGTGCTTTGAATCACAAATCCACCCCACTCCCCCCAAACAACTTTAAAGAGAGATATATAGCTCCTCTGGCCTAGGCACACAAAGGCCTAAATTCAACACAATTCCCCAGCACGAATATAAACATGTATGGTATTTATATATGGGTAGCCATGTATGTGTGAATTCGTGTAGGTATTTATGTAAATATAATTATGGCTTTGTGTTGATATACAGGTATTTATATGAATATATGCATATGGAAATCCCCCCCCCCCCACAAAAAAATAAATAAATTGGGAAGCCACAATTTAAATAGAATGAGAATGTAAAGATAACGGAAATCCATGTACTATTATCTACAGAAAGCAAGAGATAGATCAAGGTTGAATGTGTGTGTGTGTGTGTGTGTGTGTGTGTGTGTGTGTGTGTGTGTGTGTGTGTGAGAGAGAGAGAGAGAGAGAGATGGACAGGTGTAACATGCTTTCCACTTGTGGAGATGGAAATGAATCGAGGAATGTGTGTTTACATGCACTATGCCATAAATGTTATATTATCATAACTGTATATGCATGTATTTGTTTTATTAACGCATGTGACACATAACACTAACAAACGGCAACGCTCTGTAATATACACAAACAAAGAAACGCACCTTGTAAATATACATAGCTTTGTATGAAATAAACGTTGAAAAAAAAAATTAAATTAAATTTTAAAAAAAAGAAAAAAAAGGAAACAACATTTTTTTTTTTTAAACTGGCCTCCTAAGGCCACCCACAATTTAAAGAAAATTTACTTACATTAACGGCGAAAGACTTTGGAAGTCTATGGGGTTTATGTTGATAAATATGTTTAGTGTTTTATGTTTGTAAATTTCATTCAGTTTGAACAAATAGCTCTCTCTACTCTCTCTCTCTCTCTCTCTCTCTCTCTCTCTCTCTCTCTCTCTCTCTCTCTTTCTCTCTCTCTCTCTTCTCTCTCTCTCTCTCTCTCTCTCTCTCTCTCTCTCTCTCTCTCTCTCTCTCCCTCTCTCTCAAACAGACACCATTTTCACAGCTTTCGCGTTTTGCTTGGTAAAATGGGATTTTTGCTGCGAGGTTTAATGTGGGGAAATTGTGTAGATACATACAAGAGTATCATTTTCGGAAACATAGTGATTCAGGAATATTTTTGAATTTTTTTACACGAAACTAAGTGTGAATGAGTATACCTGGAGTGTGAAAGAGTTTCTATTAAATGTTATGGTGTGCTTCAGAGTAAATGATTACTCAACCATCATCATTAACAGGAATTATGTAGGTAGTTACACCATGCCACGAATATAATGTTGTCAAATGTGCATGAATGTATATGGTGTATTCGCAAATGTATAAAAGACACTGCTTTTGTACATTGATTGATTGATTTAGGAACCGACATCATAGCATTCGGAGCATTCCCATAAGCGCTTCGTCCTCATCCTCAGCAGCCAGCGAAGAGTTCCAACACCAATGGTACCAGTAGCAATCTGATTATGTGTCCGTTTCGCCTTTCCTCTGAGGGTAGAGCCAGATCCCCCCGTCACTCCTCGCTGTCTCATTATTACCAGACTATGGTAATCCATTTGCTCCTCCGAGGTGTACACGTGCTCCCACAAGGCCACAACCACGTCTGCATTGTCATGCATCAATACTCCACCTAGTTTTGCAGAGCCCGCCAATCTGTCCGCTTGTTCATTCCTTAGCACACCGGCATGCCCCGGAGAAAAGATCCAGGCGATGCTTGCCACCCGTGACCTCCGAAGTGAAGCAAGCCACTTTACCCGAAGCTTGCCTGTCCTCACCTTCCTCAGCAAGCTTTTTGAGTCAGTTACAATCACGATGTGTTCGTGTGTATCGTATTCTCCATCCAGCGGAAAGCTGCACTGACCGCCTCTACCTCCATTCTTAAGCTAGATGTTGTGGTATCATATGCCAGGCTCTTTTGCACCAAACGTCGACCATTAGCTTTTTGTAAATGATTATAAAAACAGAAAGAAAGAAAGAAAATTAATAACGCCCATGCCAAACTTTAATAACATTAAGAAAGAAATGAGAAGACTGAATATTAACATATTAGGTACATGTGAGACCAGAGGGCAGTATAACTTCCGAGGAATACAGCATAAACCATTCTGGTGGAGAAAAAAAATATTGGGGTATCAATTACAATGGATATATAAATAGGAGAAGAACAATGTTGATTTGTAGAAGGCAAGGGTTCAGTAAATACGAAATATTCTCAATGCCAATGAATTTCTTCGCCTCACGTTTTCATGCCCAGGGCTTCTTGAATGATATAACGAATTAGACATGGCCGAGGACCAGAGTAAAAATTTTGAAATGACCGTCATCCTCGGAGATTTCAACGAAAAAGTAGCAACGAGAAGGTGAGTGGTTTGACTGGTGACTATGGCCTAGGTCAGGGGTGGGCAAACTTTTCGTGCGGAGGGCCGCATTGACAAATGTAAAGCTATTGGCGGGCCGCATATATATATATATATATATATATATATATATATATATATATATATATATATATATATATATATATATATATATATATATATATATATATATATATATATCCATTTTGTTTACAGCAACCTATCACAATTATTTATAGGTTATTAAGCAGTATAAATAACTAATTATTGCAATTTTATTTTACTTATACACTTATACATTATATTTGACAATATGGACAAAAACGTTTACTAATTTGTTAACACGATTTTACAACTTGTTATTATAACAAATATTCTTTATTATCTATCAATGGCTTTAATTTAGACACACAGCAACTACATTGTCACTACAGTTGTTGATTTCTATGAGATGTATGTAACTGCTTGCAATTTTTGACAATATTCTTGAAATCTGGAGCAAGTTTACTTGTTGAATTTCGCATGACAGCATGCAAGTTGCAATCCGACAATAAAGACCTATTCTTAGATTGGTTGATTTTCAAGCAAGAGAATGCTTGTTCGCAAATGTATGGTGATCCAAACAATGATAACAGATTAGCTGCAAAGTTTTTCAAGTTGGGAAATGATTCTTGTGATAAAGATCCATAGAAATCCGGCAAACCATCTGTCTTGAATTTCTCTGTCAGGTCATGATCTGTTTGTAAGTCAAGCAGCTCCAACTGTATGTCCTCTGTGGCTGTATCAGCTACTGCACTAAAAGGGGAACTGAGAATATTGAACTGTGGCTCTAAATTCTTGAAATCTTGGAGTCTCCATCCAAATTCGTCAATCAATGCATCTAATTGGGCTTTGTATTTTTCAGTCATTTCACCAGAAATGGTTTCTTGTTTCAGCAAAGGGAAGTGACAAAATCTTTTTTTCACTTGCTTGTCTGGAAAACAGTGAGAGTTTTGCCTGAAATGATTTTACATATACATTCAATTCATGTGCAAACACACCATTGCCCTGAAGTTTGACATTCAGTTCATTTAACTTTTCCATAATTTCAATGGCAAACATAAAGTCTAATTGTCACTCTTTATTGACAATGTTAGTATTAAAGTTACATGCAATGCCCTTCATCTCTAGGAACATCACTATTTCTTCTCTGAGTTCCCACACTCGCCTCAACACATTGCCGAGACTCAGCCATCGAACATTGGTGTGGTTCAGGACATCGGAATGTTCAGTTTCCAAATCGTCAAGTAATGACTTGAACTGTCTGTGATTAAGTCCTCTTGATCTGATGAGGTTGATGACACTGACAACTGGGTCAATAACATGCATGATATTCAAAACAGTTTTACACAGACTTTCTTGATGAATCACACAGTGAAGTGGTAATAATGTGTGGTCAGGATATACTGCATTAATCTGATCACTTATCAACTTTACCAGACCTACATTTTTTCCAGTCAAAGCACGAGCTCCGTCAGTTGTAACACTTGCCATCTTGTTCCAAACCAACCCAGTTCTTTCAATACAGTTAGTAGCAGCATTGAATATATCATGGCCTGTGGTTGTGTCTTTGAGTGTCTCAACACTCAGTAACTCTTCATGAGTTTGAAAGAAGTGTTTATTCCACGTATAAATATCAATAAATGGGCAGTATCATGTACATCGGTACTCTCATCCAATGCAAGAGAGTACCACAAAAATTGTTTACTTGCATCTTGAAGTTCATGCATTAAATTGTCACTGATCTTGTCAACACGTCTGACCACAGTTCTCCTTGATACAGTAATGTTGTCAAATCTGTTTTTTTGTTTGTTTGTTCTGGACACAGAATGTTTGCTGCATTTAGCAAACATTCCTTGATGAACTCGCCATCAGAAAATGGCTTGTTCTGTTTTACAATTATGTGTGACAGCACAAGACTAGCTTTAGTTGCCGCATCTTGAATTGAAGACTGTTTAGTGAAAACAGTTTGCTGTTTCTCCAAATTTTTCACCAACTCAAGGCATTTCCTTTCCTTCTCTTCGGTCGTTAAATTGTATCCGAAATTGGAATGTTTTGTTTGATAATGTCTCTTTAAATTGTACTCCTTGAAGACAGCCCCCGACTCACGACACAAGAAGCAAACTGATTTGCTACCAACTTTTATAAAACAGTACTTAGTTGTCCATTCATCATTAAAAACACGGCATTCATCTTCAATCTTACGTTTGTTATCGACACTCATTATAACGGTACATGAAATTCTGTAAAACTCAACAAAATAACTTTAAAACGAATTTAAAAATTTTATTTCTGAATTCCCTCGCGGGCCGTATAAAATCACTCGGCGGGCCGCATGCGGCCCGCGGGCCGTAGTTTGCCCACCCCCTGGCCTAGGTGATAGGAATGAGAGAGATGACGGTTAACAGGCGAAGTGAGTAGGACAAAACCTGGCCTGGCACAATCAAGGCCTGCTTGCACTTATTTTCGCACTGGCGAAAGGCCGTGCAAGCTTATGGGGCTTATGTTGACAAATATTACAAATAGTTCTCCCTCCCCCCACTCTTCCTCTCTTCTCTCTCTCTCTCTCTCTCTCTCTCTCTCTCTCTCTCTCTCTCTCTCTCTCTCTCTCTCTCTCTCTCTCTCTCTCTCTCTCTCTCTCTGCTAAATGCTGATGCAATTACGTTTGCTTAGAGAATATTTCAAATATCATAATAACACGATAGTAATGCCTTGATTGATCACTACGCTCATATTCAAGAATTCTGCCGAATTTTATTTTTTTCGCATATCCTATTTTCATTGAGTTTCGTGCAGAGTGGCTTGCTTCGCTTCGGAGGTCACGGGTAGCAAGCATCACCTGGATCTTTTCTCCTGGGCATGCCGGTGTGCTGGGGAATGAACAGGTGGACAGATTGGCCGGCTCGGCAGAACTTGATGGAGTATTGATGCATGACAAGGCAGATGTGGTTGCGGCCTTGTGGGAGCACGTGTACACCTCGGAGGAGCAAATGGATCACCATAGTCTGGTTAGAATGAGGCAGCGAGGAGTGACGAGGGGATCTGGCCGACGCTCGATGCTCAGAGGAAAGGCGAGACGGACATATAATCAGATTGCTACTGGAACTATTAGTGTTGGAACTCTTCGCTGGTTGCTGAGGATGGGGACGGAGCGCTTATGGGAATGTCCCGAATGCTGTGATGTCGGTTCCTAGATCAATCAATCAATCAATCAATTGAGTTTCTCAATAACCCTGAGAGCTATGCCGGCGGTAGCGTCCAAGCCGGACAGGTCAAAGGGTAGAGAACAGACAAAGAGAAACACCCTGGTCCTCCAGGTTGGGGGTTGAAGCGTGGGGTTAACATCCCTACCTTTGTAAAAACCTTTCTTTGTTACGAAACAAATACATGAGCCTCGATATCGGAACCTCAATGGCTCGGAAAGCTGAAGAAGAAGAAGAAGAAGAAGTAGAGATCCTATTTTCATCGCTGTCAACAACAGCATTTTACCGCTGTTGTTGATGTCTATGCAAGATTACACAGAGTATTTTGCATTGCTTACTGAGCGAAAATCTCAGATACCCCTGTAAGTAACCAACGCAAACCGATTCCCTACCGAATCTCGCGCAGCTATGTCCCCACACGTGGATATACGGGATTACAGAGAAAGTCTTTAACCTCTTCGCCAGGGAGACCGGCTCTGCGGAATTGCTAGATATCTAAAAGAAAAACACCCCGACAAACAAAATTGATGGTCCTTCATTATTATTCTGGTGATCATATTGTTCTTCTCTTGTATCATCATAAAGGTCTTTCACACAATCTGACCACGCATGTAAAATCTGATCTTTTTCTATTATGATTTTGCCATCTTTGGTATTTAGGCAACCTGTTGATGTGTGTGTGTTCTTTTGTTAGTGATGTCATTAATTCTTGTGTGCATTAATTTGGTATTCTGGGTGTTGTGTTGGTTTTCAATTTCCTTCAAACCATGTTTCTTTTGCCTCTTTGCTTAGCTTCCTAATTTTCCTGTGAATTTCTTCGTATATTTCCTTGTTATTTTTGTTATTTCTTCTTATTTCCATGAGTTTTAAAATGTCTTCCATCATCCATTTCTTGCGTCCTATTATCTTTATTTTTGGGATTATCATTGTTGTTAGTACAGCTTCTTGACTGATTTCTTTTATATTTCCAATTGGTCACTGACGTCTTAAAATAATATTTCCATATCGGACAATGCATCGAATCTGTTCTTTACCTCTACGTTGAATTTATCTTTTATCTCCTCACTCTTCAGTGCCTGTAGATCAAATTTTGCGTTTCTATTTGTATATTTGACTTTCTTTAAGTTTATATGTAAATTGCCTAAGATGGTTGCAGTAGCAGTCTGCGCTTGGTAGGGGGACATAAACATCTAATATTTTACAAGGGAGAGTACTAGAATTTGAAAAATAAAATGATATACCTAGCTATAATACCATTAACTAACATCAAAATCTTTTATTTTTCTTTGAGAAATCAAACAGTCAATAACGCAGTCATTCTTTGCAATCATGAAAAGAAAGCTATTATAGTCTTTATACAACATTTATTTAATCTTTATTTACTTACATTTTATGATCAACTTTTTCAATTCTACGTTTACGTTTAATTTTTAAAACTGTACTTTTAATATATCATCGTAACGTCTGCTATAGTGTCCCCTCTGTGGGGAAACAACATTTTTTTACTGGCCTCTTAAGGCCACCCACAATTTAAAGAAAATTTACTTACATTAACGGCGAAAGACCTTGGAAGTCTATGGGGTTTATGTTGATAAATATGTTTAGTGGAAATGTCATTTATGTTTGTAAATTTCATTCAGTTTGAACAAATAGCTCTCTCTCTCTCTCTCTCTCTCTCTCTCTCTCTCTCTCTCTCTCTCTCTCTCTCTCTCTCTCTCCGCTGTCTCTCTCTCTCTCTCTCTCTCTCTCTCTCCGCTGTCTCTCTCTCTCTCTCTCTCTCTCTCTCTCCGCTGTCTCTCTCTCTCTCTCTCTCTCTCTCTCTTCGCTCTCTCTCTCTTCTCTCTCTCTCTCTCTCTCTCTCTCTCTCTCTCTCTCTCTCTCTCTCTCTCTCTCTCTCTCTCAAGCAGACACCATTTTCACAGCTTTCGCGTTTTTCTTGGTAAAATGGGATTTTTGCTGCGAGGTTTAATGTGGGGAAATTGTGTAGATACATACAAGAGTATCATTTTCGGAAACATAGTGATTCAGGAGAGAAAAATAAAAAAGTTTGAGGACCTTCCATTGCACTTCGGTTGGGTTGATGCCTGCGATCACTCCAAATGTGGGTGACTCGAGTGCGTAATTTTTTCGTAAGGGGAACTGCGTTCGCGCTATCCCCTCAACATGGAAGGAAAACAACGATGAATTATAGGGTTTCGATTATGTCATACACGCAGATTTTATTTCACACGTGTCCAGTCCGCAAGGAAACTTGAAGTCATGGTCTATGTTTCCACCTCATCATGTATCATTCAACGTAACATTCAACATGCCTCCAAAAAAAAAAAAAGATCGCGTTCGAAACTGATTTTTTTGCAGGTGTCTTTAGACAATGGTATTGTAAATAATGAGAGAGTTTACAATGGTTAGAAGTTTTCACATATTTAAATCCTATCAACCTTAGTTATATGTGATTTTACGTTCAGTAGTTTGTTATTGTTATCTGAAAGGCTGTTATTGTATGTTTGATACTGTAGATGTTGCTGCCAAACACAAAGTGTCTGCTGATCTCTTTATTTATGTTTGTGACAGTCTGACGTGGGGGTGAGGTGGGGGGGGGGGGGGGGAGGTGTCTAGGACTGTGCACAGATATAGTATGTTTGGAATTATGTGTGCATAGACAATAGATATGCAAAGACAATAGATATGCATAGACATTATATATGCAGATGATACAGTCTTGATTGCAGACAATGAACAGGATCTGCAACATTTAGTAGATGCGGTTGTTACACACAGTGAACAACGAGGGTTAGAATTAAATTGTAAAAAGACACAGATTATGGTCGTCACTAGGAAGAAATATTCTTCAACAAGTGAATAGGTACAATTATCTCGGAACAGTAATAACATCTGATGGGAGATGCCTTGAAGAGATTAGAACAAGAATCGCCATGGCAAAAGTAGCCTTTAGCAAGATGAAAAACATAGGCTACCCATGTATGCTATGCTAAAGGTTAAAAAACAATCATGAGCGGTCTATCCATATATTAAATGTTTTTTGTCAGTAGGGACAAAGAAACGTTTCTGGAGCTCTATTGCGAGTTATTTCTCTTGGGGAAACATAACAGTAGTTGTAGGCCTCTTTCAGTCCTGTAGGACTATAGAGTTGTGCCTCTGGGGAGGTACCTGACAGCACCATTGGTGACTGTAAAGTCCAATGCGAGAGTGACAATCCCTGTCACAGTTTCCGCATCTGTAAGACGAGGCAAGTCCCGCAGTAAGTGACTGCGTTTTAAGCCTGTGCCGCCTATCCTCAGTTTGTTGGATCAGATTGCGCTCAAAGAGCACCAGTCCGTTTCGTACATCTCTTCTCCCGGAGCATCTGTCTGTTGCAATTCTTTCCCACGTGTCTGGATCTATTCCAAGGGTTTTCATATCTTGTTTACACACATCCCTATATTGCATTTGGGGTCTTCCGGTTGGCCTCTTTCCTGTGGCTAGTTCTCCGTATAGGAGATCTTTGGGAATACGTTCATCCTCCATTCGAGATACGTGGCCCAGCCACCGGAGGCTTCTCTGCTTGAGGAGGGTGTGCACTGTGGTAATATCTGCTCTTTCAAGCACATATTTGTTTGTTATGTGGTCTTTCTATGTTATGCCCAGGATACGTATCAGACATCTCATATAGAAGGAATTCAACTTCCTTTCCTGTCTTGAGTACAGGGTCCAGGATTCAGACCCATAGAGTAGTGTGCTAACAACACAAGCTGTATATACTTCAGCTTTTGTACGCTCTGTTAGTCTATTATTCTCCCAAATTCGTTTAGCTAGCCTGGAAAATGTTCTGGCTGCCTTTCCAATGTGTCTGTCGATTTCTGTCTCTAATGAAAGATTATCTGATATTGTCGACCCCAAATACACAAAATCGTGGACTACCTTCAATTCGTAATTAGAAATTTTGATTGACGGAGGCCCACCAGCATCTTGTTCCATCACCTGTGTTTTATTTAGGCTAATGGTGAGCCCAAAGTCTTTGCAGGCGGCTGCAAAACGATCTATAGCCTTTGGAGATCTTCTGCTGTATGAGTAGTCAGTGCTGCATCATCTGCAAAAAGTAGTTCTCTTACGCATCTTAATCTTATTTTGGTCTTTGCCTTGAGTCTTGATGGGTTAAAAAGTTTGCTATCAGATCTTGTGTGGAGGTATATGCCTTCAGTGGCAGTCCCAAATGCCTGCCTTAAGAGAACAGCGAAGAAGATACCAAAGAGTGTAGGAGCAAGCACGCAGCCCTGCTTTACTCCTCTGCTGATGCTGAATGACTGGGATGTTGAGCCGTCAAATAAAATGGTCCCCTGCATGTTTTCGTGAAATGATTTCACGAGACTAAGAAGGGTGGGTGGACATCCAACCTTTTCAAAGACCTTAAAAAGGCCGCTTCTGCTCACAAGGTCAAATGCCTTTGTGGGGTCGATGAATCAAATGCCTTTGTGAGGTCGATGAAGGCAATATATAATGGCTTCCTCTGTTCTCTGCACTTCTCTTGGAGTTGCCGGAGTGAAAAAATCATATCGATGGTGGACCTGTTGGGTCTAAATCCGCACTGAGATTCGGGGTAGATTCTTTCAGTGTAATCTTTTAAGGATTACTCTGGCAAAAATCTTGTCTGTAATGCTGAGTAGAGAAATGCCGCGATAGTTGTTGCAGTCGCTTCTGTCGCCTTTGTTTTTATAAAGGCTTACGATGTTTGCGTCTTTCATATCTTGTGGTACGGATTTTTCTTTCCAGCAGAGCTGAAATATTGTATACAGTTCTGGGATGATTGTTTCTTTGCTACATTTTAAAATTGCAGGCGGAATACTATCTTTTCCAGGTGCCTTGCCGGATTTGAGAGAGTCTAGTGCTTCGCTGATTTCTGTGAGGCATGGTTCGTTATCCAGGGTATGCATGGCGGACTGTTGATCGATGACTTCCAGAGCTTCTTCACTGACAGTGTTATCCACTGAGTATAGCTCTGAGTAGTGTTCTACCCAGCGATCCATTTGTTTCGCTCAATCTTTTATGATTACCCCCTCAGTTGATCGTAATGGGGCCATCTTATTTTTTGATGGACAGACAGCTTGCTTGATGCCTTCGTACATTCCTCTTATATTTCCAATGTCTGCACAAGTTTGAATTTGAGCAGAGAGCTGTAGCCAGTACCTGTTCGCACATCTTCTTGCCATCTGTTGTACTCTATTTCTGGCCGTTTGCAATGCCTGCAATGTTTTCTCTAACCGTGGCGAGACAACACCTTATTGACTGGGAGCTGCCCAGCTTAGGCGGACGGTAGCTGTCTAGTGAGATACGATGATCTCTCCCACCGTCGGAAGTAGCCTCTGGCGCCTTGCTCTACGCCAATCGAGCATTAAGACTTATAACCGGCAAATGCTGCTTCCCGTGTTGTGTCACCGCTTTACGCGGTGCTGAAGTGACCTCTTCAGGGCACAAGCCTGGGCAATGGAAATCGGAGAACCAGCTGTTGCCCAGTAGCAAGTTCTCCCTCTCCACGTCGCCGATGTTGACCAAGGGAAAGGCAGTAGCCAATGCAACTTGGCATCGGTGCCGTCGCAGGAGTTGCCAGAACTATGTTGTTTACAACATGGAACTGCCTTAGGGACTCCATCTCCGGATTTGTCCTCAGGATTTACTCCCGAAGCTTTTCCCATATGGGTATACCCGCAAGGCAGCGGAGGTTCGAGATTTAGAGTTCCCTCTCTTAGAAGAGATGCCAACCAAGGCTGACGAGCCTCCTCTGCCCGGGAATCAATAAGGGAAGTCTACCATTCTTCCTTCCTGGCAGTGACCATACTGATCGGATGACCGTAGCCATTGTCTCTACTGAGAGATCTCTGCCCACCGTCACTGACTTGAAACCATAACCAACAACTATCTGTCGGCTGCTCCCAAGTCCAATCCACCACGTCCTCACATGGCTTCACGTTACCCTGTTGGGGGGGGGGGGGGCTAAACGGGTACTCCACCTTGCCTACGGGTGTCCCGTAGGCTAGCGGAGGGAAGGAGGCACCTTACTTCTCCTTTGATAGGGGGTACCCCTACCCTGCTACCCTAAGACATAACAGAATGCAATGCTATATCTATTAGATTCTCTCCCTTTAGTTTTCCGACCATTTTCTCTCTATTTTCTTCTTCGTAAACAGAATGGTGTATTTAGTGTGAATAGTGTATGTTCAAGACGTTGCCGTTTATTTGTAAATGTTCATTGTATGCTACGGAGCATTGTCATATGTAAGGTTTTGGATGACGTGTGAAATTTAATTTCTTACAAACTCGTGAAAAAGGCTGGTAGCGGTACTATTTACTTACATACAAGATGGTGAAGCCGATATCCCACGTTCGCCGGCATAGCCAATGATGATAGTACTTACATTTTAAACCATTCGTAACATTTATTCCAATATACAATACGGTGTCAATCAATCAGTCATGTGCCATGCCGGAAAGCGTGGGCGGTCATGACTCGCCATTTCACTCGATCACCAGAGTCGTGGATCAGCTCAGTGTTCCTGTCTCGTCCATGCCATGTGACCAAGCCATCCATGTATTTTCCTCTCGGTCTTTCTCTTGGTCTGTTCCCTTCGATCTTGCCAGTTGTCACCAAGTTCTCCAATCCATTTCTTCTAATAACATGTCCAAAAAATCTTGACTGTCTACGTCTAATTTCTCTAATCAATTTACGATTTTCATTTGTCTCCTGTAGTACTTGGTCATTGGTTTTTCTATCAGTCCATGGTATTCTTTGCATTTTCCTCGGAAACCACATTTCTGCAGCCATCAGATGTTTTTCAGCTTGACTGCACATTGTCCACGTTTCACATCCATACAAAAGAACAGGCTCTATGTATCCCCTCAACACTCTTTTTCTCGTTTCAATTGATAACTTTTTATTGGTCAAAATGTTGTTCATCTTGCTAAAGGCTACTTTCGCAATGGCGATTCTTGTTCTAATCTTTTCAAGGTATCTCTCATCAGATGTTATGACTGTTCCGAGATAATTGTACCGATTCACTTGTTGAAGAATATTCCCATTTACTTGTATATTACATTGTGGTACTTCGTTCTTCCTAGTGAAGACCATAACCCGTGTCTTCTTACAATTTAATTCTAACCCCAGCTGCTCACTGTTTACAATAACTGCGTCTACTAATTGTTGCATTGTCTGTGCATTGTCTGCAATCAATACTGTATCATCTGCATCCGGTCTCTGTGGCGAAGGGCTTGCGAACGCGGTTTGTGAGCCCGTATACCCGGGTTCGAAACACAGCGGTGCTGGTTGTTTCGAAAAAGGTATAGGGGCCGGCCGTTCAGAAAGCAATGGCAAACTACTGAACGTAACACTTGCCTAGTACATCAACAGCAGCTGAAAATGCTGGTGTTGACTGCAACGTCCCGTAAGGGATACGCAACAACTTTTTTTTTTTAAATGTTAGTGATGTTTCGTCCTCCAATGCTGATTCCATTTATATCTTCTACATTTCTGAAAATATTTTCACTGTATAGGACAAACGATCTGGAGATATTACACATCGCTGCCTAACACCTCTCTTAATAGGTTGATATTGTCCCACTTCATTATCAATCCTTGTGACAGCTTGTTGTTTCCAATATATGTTTTTTTTATAAGTCTAATGTTTCCCCCATCAATTTGTAGATCTGCAAGCATATCCGTAGGGTCTTTAAAATAGTCTTTAGACTCATTATATTGCTCCTCTCCACGGAAATCTTTAATAAAAGGCGAATTTTTTGTTTATTTTGTAAAAAGTTTATTATGTATATAAACAGTGTCTTTTTTACATTAGCAAATACAGCAAATACATTCATACACGTGTGACATTATATTCTTTGCATGGTGTAATTACACAATATTACCTGTTGACGATGGTGGTTAAATAATAATTCGTTCCCATGCATACCAAACCATTCAAACTCAGGATCATTCGCACTTATGTGTCAACAATATTGCTGAATCACTTTTGTTTCCTGTTTGTGGCCTTATGAGGCCAGTAAAAAAATGCTTTTCCCCCATATTGGGAGAATGACTACTTGAAAAGAAAAGTTGGTACATTGAAAACACAAATAACTTTTAAAACATGAATAAACGACTAAATAGTAGATTATAAAATGTAAGTATGAAAAGAATAGAAACATCTTCTATAAGAAGTCTAAATGTATTGTATTCGGCGTTAACATATTTTACTTGCGTATTAATTCCTTTATTTATAAGGATAAAGAAAAGAAGTTTGATCTTATCTATAAATATTAACGCTAGTATATGATTTATATTTTTTAAACGTCTAGTTATCTCCCTTGCAACAATATTAGTTGTCTATATCCCCTTGTCATTGCTTATTTACGTGTTTTTCTTTTAGATATCCTGTAATTCCGCAGAATGCTTGAATATAATTATTAAGTGTAGTGATCAATCAAGGCATTACAATCATATTAGTATGATCTTTTAAATATGCTCTAAGCAAATAGGGAAATGCATGCGCATTTGTATAAATTGTGTGATTATACGTTGGAAATATCAACATTGATGGGAAAGATTTAAGAATAATAAAGATTATTTACTGGAACCAAGTAGCAGAAATTAAAATTGGAAATAAAGCTAGGAGTACAACAGGGATGTGTCTTGTCACCGAATCTCCTCTCCCCATATAGCGAAATAATAATGAGAGAGATCGAAGAGACGCCAAGAATAGTAATCGGAGGTTATAATATAAATAATATACGCTATGCAGATGACACAGTATTAGTGGCGGATAATTCAACAGACCTACAACAATTGTTAGACATTGTGATAACAGAGGGTGCAAAGAACGGACTCTCATGAATATCAAGAAAACAGAAACAATGCCCATGTATCAAAGAAAATGGTGATACCAGAATGTGACATAGAAATATAAGGGACAATGCTTAACCTAGTGGATAATTTTAAATACCTAGGGGCATTTATGACATCAGATGGAAGATGTACAACAGAGATTAAGAGCAGAATATGGCAAGCAAAAGCCGCATTTAAGAAAATGAAGAGTATCTTATGCAATAAGTCACTATCACTGAATGTAAGAAAGAGAGTGCTGAAATGTTGTATAGAACAAGTTTTCCTGTATTTTCCTTGGAATGTAAATGGACAAAATAAAAATATGTGTTTTTTTTTTTTTCAAACGTTTATTTCATACAAAGCGATGTATATTTATTTACAAGGTGAAATGCGTGTTTATTTTGTTTGTGTATTTTACAGAGCGTTGCGGTTTGTTAGTGTTGAGTGTCAGATGCGATAATAGTACAAATACATACATGCACAGTTATGATAATATGACATTTATGGCATAGTGCATGTAAACACACATTCCTTGCACTGCTTCATTTCCATCTCCACACTAGTTGCATGTTGCATGTTACACTTGTACATCTCTCTCTCGCTCGCTCGCTCTCTCTCTCTCTCTCTCTCTCTCTCTCTCTCTCTCTCTCTCTCTCTCTCACACACACACACACACACACACACACATACACACATTTTATCTTGATCTATCTCGTGCTTTATGAAGGCCGCAGTACATTGAATGCCGTGAGCTTGGGCAACAAACTTTAAATTATCATTCTCATTAAAACGTGGCTTCTTTGTAATTTCTGGGCCACATGGCTACCGAGGTGAAGGTTCACATTGTTGGTGTTTTGGCCTGATGTCAAATTACAGGGTGACGCTCTAGTGCCATGTGAATGTCCATGACACATTTTGTTTGGGGGACAACAATCGGGGCTTTATAACTAGCAATTAGAGTCCATGGCATGTCCCCAGTGAGCTAATTGGTCCAAAGTTGCGATAGTGTCTGTGTGTGTCAAATACAACGGCAAGGACTTAAACCTGACCACTAAATGATGGCCGCCATATTTTAAAAAAATGAAATTGTTGTTCCGATCTTTAAATGATCTTTTGTCATAGGCTAGGAGTTTAAATTGTCTGTCGGGGCAATTCATCTGAATTTCCGGCAGACTCCTTCCAGATCTTCTCCAGGATGCCGACAGCTTCACCAAGACTTGGTATTTCGGATTTCAACTCCTTAAGAACAACTTCTCTTCCTTGAAATACTATGGAGTAGTTTTCATTTAGAACACTCTTGATAGCACTTGATTGTTTTACCAATACTGTGAATTATTGTAGAAATTCTATCACCCCACTTGAACTATCGGGCTTCATCAACCCTAACTCAATATTCACAGAGTCATCACCATCCTGTCACTTATAATAACCTCCTTAATCGTGAATCAACATTCACAAATACATCACAATTCTATAACTTCTACTTGTTGCGACATTCATGAATCGTGAAACACTATTCACTGATTCATCACATTCCAGACTTCATATATCATGAAACACTATTCACTGATTTATCACAACACTGTATGTCCTACTTACTTTATTTTTTTTTATCCAGTAATGAATAATGGCTTCTTCACAATGTTGAAATAACATTGGAAATTATAATGGCTTTTCCCCAATATTGGAAATAATACTGGCTTCTTTACAATGTTAATTCAATATTTGCCGAGTCATCACTATAGAGCTTCATTCATCTATAGAGGGGGCGTGACAGAATCGCTGTGGTCTATGTGTCAAAGAGGAGCTGGTTCAAATTTGTCTGGGGTCCTCTGTTGCTCTGTTCTGAGCCAGTCGATTTATCTTCCCGCTTTTCAGTACATTTCTTTTTATTTGCCCTTTGCGCTTCAGACGGTGTAGGGTAGTCGCGGTTGTTGAGGGACAGTAGCGTGGTAACAGGTGTTTGGGGGGGGGGGGGGGGGGGGCTGGAGGTGTCGAGCTCTCACCGTCAGACCGTCAGACAGGCTCTTGGTTGAGCGTCCCATTTTCCTAGTGACCAGCTGGAAACCGTCTTCATCACCCTTACTATGTTGATCTGTCTGGGAGTTCGAGGTGACTCTATGTGCCGGTCTAGGCCCCTTCTTGATTTGTACTTTGGTCGGACATTTATTACTCCAGTGGGAGTCCTCCCCACAGACTGTACACCCTGTACGGCGCCCCGAAACTGTGATGAAGAGACGGTGTAGCTTATCTTCTACCCCGTCCAACTCCATGTCCACGTAATGTGGTAAATCTCTTTCGGGTTGCACAGCAGTAACTACTTGTTCGAACTGTTTTTAAGTTTATGCACTTCCGCATTTATGTCTCCAGAAATATCCGCGGCGATTTGCTTCACTGTCTCAGCCTTTGCGGTTGTAGGCATCCAGTGAATCATAGCCTTGGTCTTTTCCTTCTCTATGTTTTCGATTACAATAGTTACTTTAGGATCCTGCAGTTCATGCTTCATCCCGTGAAGCCGTTTATAATAAGCCGCCTTTGCTTCCGGTGTCAGCGTAGCGTACCATCTTTTAGGGTCCTCAAAACGGTAGATGGATTTTATTCCTTGCTTATGTAACAGTAATGGAGTACTGGGGTATTATTAGGATCTAGTGGGAAACAGATACAGCACGATTGAGCATTGAGACTGAAAGCTGGGAGAGATGCTCAATCGTGACGTATTGGGTTGGCAAGGGCAGTTAACATCACACCCTTGAGAGGTAAAGAAGCAAGTTGTCACCATGAAGCAATAAACTATTTTAACTTAACCTCTGGCTTGTTAATCTCTGTACACACTGTTACAGGATTAATTATGGTGCCTAAGACCCAGGATTAGAACCTGATATAGTCCAGTCGGAATAAAAACAATGCGAAGTCAAGCCGAATAACATCACGGAGAAGTTCAATAACTAAACAGAAATACTAGCGGCACGTTAGAGAACAATTAGTGAACGTGATAACAGGCGCACCAAAAGATGGCCAGTAAATTTGTAAATCTTAGTTATCTGTGAATACAGAGGCCAAAAGCTCACCCAGGAGTGGTCCTCTGTAAGTCTTTTTCAAGACTTAAGATAACAAATAAAGTAGCGCCAAGAGCCTTGATATAACCGTCAGAGTCTGAAATTCAAGAATGTTATAGCCGCCGTTCTGCAGTTTGATTGTCAGCAACAGGCTTAACATGGACGGTGCCTGAATTGTTACGTTTCAAGAGTCATTAAAGCCGCTGTGAGGGGACGAACCGGAGTGATCATGTCCTGAGAGTTTGGGCAAACCAGCAATTCAGCCAGAACATTTTGTCGGGACAGCATGAAAGACTCCTCGTTTCTTTCGTTGATCGGGCCATAGATTGTTGAAACAGTCAAATATCACTGGGCCTCGGCTGATCCTGATATTTTTTTGGGCCTCGTTATTACTAAGACCCTATCAAAACTTCGAAGATGAACCCCACCCGGGGTGAAAGCAAAGACTAATATCAGATGTGACCCGACCAGGGGTTGAAGATTATCCAGGCATCCCATGAGAAGTGACCTGAGGGGAAGAGATAGGCTACCTAAACTCCACTACCTAAATTCCGCGACTGATGGTCAGCTGATGCAGGCACCTGGTGTTCGAACTTAATTTGACGGCGAGGGTAAATTTCTGTATTATATGAACATAGTAATTGACTGAACAGTTTTACAAAACAAGTGAATTGTGCTCTTTAAAAATTAAGAAATTGCAATTGTGTGATACTTAGACCCAGAAAATAACTGCGCATTGCTATATAATAAGTGAGTGCATTATTTAAATTTAGAAGTAAATTTGTGTGATACTTAGACCCAGAAAATAACTGCGCATTGCTATAATAAGTGAGTGCATTACTTAAATTGAGAAGTTAAAATTGTGTCTATAATAAGTAAGTGTATTCTTTAAATTTAGAGGTTGAAATTGTGTGTTTCTTTGCTTGCCTTGTTTCAGTATTATTTCATCATGGCGAAACAAGACACCTTAGCACAAGTTTTGACGTTAAATTAAGAAATTACAAAAATGAAATTGGTTACTTGTATAAATATTTCAGCTTAGAAGACTCAACACAGCACATATTTCAGCTGAACTCAAGACAAGTTTTTTTCTCCAGGTACCAAAGAAATATACAGAAGAAGAAGTAGAAAAGTTGTTAAATATTTAAAAAGGAAATGAATATGAATTTCTTGTGTGGGGAATTACAGCGTGTTAGTATATGGTTGGGGGAATTAAAGGTGTCAATTACGGAAGTAGAGAATTTTCTGGAAACATTGAAGAACAGAACGACTAGACAAGACCCTTATAGATTTATGGTAGACTACAATAGAGTAGGAAAGAATAACAGGAGACAGCCATTGCTTAATAAAGACAGAAGACGATATGATTCTATGTATGCGGCTGGTTATGACGAACCAAGTCCAAATGCTTATAGGGTAAGAGACAGTAAGAAGAACAGACATAATAGTGAAAGGTCAGACTGGTATAGTACTGGGCGTGAGAGAAACCTTGCAAGGAAATCGTGGGACTGGCCCTCTCACAGTTCAACCGCCAGAAAAAGACGTAACGACTGGTTTGCAAAGAGACAAAGACAATATTTGAAGTCAGGATCGAAAGACAGAGTGGAACACAAAGATAAGAATTCAACGACACCTAAAGTACTTGCCAACATTAATATGGAACAGGAAAAGAAGACGACGGTGTTAGTAAGGAAAATAAACCGAGAGACACAGACGCAGACAAGTAATACGATAGAACGTAGTACGCAGACTCAGGTACAACCAGTCAGCAAAGTAACAAAGGGAACTCAAACTGACTTAATAGAGAATCAGTCAAAGCCAACTCAATTGACTAAGAGAGACAAGGTTGAAGTTAGGAAAGATGGACAGACGAGGACCAAGAACGAAAGAAAGATAAAGAGAAGAAGTATTGAAGAAAGAAATAGTATGGTTGTAAATAGAGGTAGTGCCATGTCAAGTTCTTCAGCTATAGACAGGAAACTAATTCCCAAATGGTGTAGGAATATTAACTGCCAGAGTTCAAGTTACGGAGAAGATATTCCTACAGCCGAATATTATAGTGATGCTGAAACGGATATTATTACTGAGGATTCGGAGAATGAGAGTGTTGCACTACGAGCAGATCCTGAATCGAGGCGTGATATTCCCTCATACGGAGTAGTTGCTGGTGGACAGACGGACAGAGTTTTGGTTAGTGACTATGTAGAACAAGATACTGGATTATATGACAATAAAGTAGGGAAGGCTAAGGGACGAAGACCGAGAAAGAGAAATAAAGTCAGACGTTTTAAAGATGACTATGAGAATAAGGCCGACGTGTTTGCAGTAAACTATAATGAGTCTGATGAAGGAACTATTATTAGTGTGTCATCTGAGGACGAGATGGGAAGGTATAAACGTTACGTAAGGTATACAGGAAACAGTGAACAGACTGACGCAAATAAAAGAAATAGAAATAACTCATTTAAGAAAAAGAATAGTGGTAGACAGTTAGCGGGAATTTATTCAACGACAGAAAGTGACTTAAGTAAAATAGAAGACCTTAGGACCTTAAGACCTGAATATTTTAACAGGTTGACAACAGATAGTGATGAAGACATAATAAGCGAAAGACGGGTGAATGTATTGAAAGACAGTGAAGTGTTTAATTTGGACACACTATATAACGGTTAAAATTCCTTGGGTGAAGAAGAAAAATGAAATAGTTTTGGACTTATGAGAAGAACTCCGGTTTGAGAGTATAGGTATATGAGCTGTCTAAAATAGACAGATGAATTTTTTGGGGTAGCATGGTACAGGGTAGGTGACAGTGATGTTGAGGTTAAGGAAGTACGGCAAATGATATTCCACGTGGATTACGTAATACAGGATATCTACTATTTGGTCACGATGTAGAGAGAGTATATTAAGTAAAATAGGGTAGATTCAGGACAGAATTAGTAGAGGGTAAGAGATAAATTAAGTATGAATGTTTGTATTAGAAATAGTTTGACTCAGAGCTATGACGTGAGGTCCGAGATAGTTTTGCTTGTTGGTTTGAGTATTGTTGACAGGTGAACCAAGACTGACAGGTGAGGTGGTATAGATTGAGGAGGCACTGAGTATCCTGTGTGTGTAAAATAGCCAGTTGAACGTGAGAATAAAAGTAAAAGACTGTAGAAGTGGATGCTTGAAAAATACGAGTTACGTAGTGCTTGTGGAGAAAGAAAAAAGTTGTTGTGTCTAGAGAAGTATAGAATAATAGTTACGAGATTTGTGACATGTTGGAATGAAGTTTGTTTTGAAGAGACAGTAGATAGTGCTGTGAAAGCAATATAAGTTGCGAGATGTCATATATAGGGTTTGACCTTCGTATAGGACTAGAGATATAAGAAAACAGTGAATTGAGAAAGTCCTCTGGTTATGCGTTGTTCATACGTGAATATAACTGTAGTCAGACAGGTGTTCGGCGTGATGAAGGAAGTAGGAGAGAGATGTGATGAAGTCGCCTAAGTGAAATACGTAGATAGAATGTAAGAGTGGCGTTAAAATGTCTTGTGTAAATGTGTGTAGAGGAGATCAATACGTGTAGATATGTGGTGAATGATTGCTGGAATGTTGAGGTGGCGTCTAAAGTATTTTGTTGTAATAATAATATGGAGACGTTAGGTTGTCGCGATGCGAGAGTAGGCGTGAGATGAGAGCGAGGTTGTGTGTTATTGTCCGTGTGAATATGAGAAGAGCGGTTGATAAGTGACGTTGATAAATCGTGGTGGAACATAGAACATGCGAAAATCGAGAGATAGAAAGAAAATTGTAATGTCTTTTCGTAGAATATCTGAACTTGGAAGGAAATTAGGGAAGTTATATGCTGAATTAACATTATGAATGTTTAGTATTCTTGACAGGAAAATGGCGAAGCAAGAGTGCCTAAGACTGAGAAACGAGGAAAGAGAGGTCTGCTGTTGGTTATAAGTGGCGTAGGTTACAGTTCTGAAAGAGTTCCGAGAAATAACAAGAAGAATGAAAGATGCGGAGGTAAACATGGTTAGTTAAATGAGTCTTGGAGAACGTGTTCCGAAGAGGGTGACTGGTTTGATTGTCGTCACGATGCAAGAATGATAGGTGAGGCTTGAGGATAGCTTAAAGTAGTGCTGGTGAGACGTTGAAAGTATTGAAGCAGGAGGATGAAATATTAATTGCGTCGGGTAGACGAGAAATTTGGAAGTGGAATTGGTGGCTTTGGTGAGAGCTCTATAATAAATAGACAAGTTCTTTTGATGGGAGTTGACCTGTAGTTTACAGTGATTGAATTCCAAATAATGTGATGTGTAAGGAGTTAGTTTTGTAAAATATTGTGAGGGGAGATAATCAATGGTTGACTTCCAGAAAATGGAACGGTCAGTTGTGGAGTGGTGTTTGTGGTTGAGGAGAACAAAAGTTGTTCTAAATTAAAGAAGTTAGTCTGTGGTTAACAGATATACATACGTAGCAGTGAGGTGTTTTGTTTTCTCGGTTAGGGGAGGCCAAGGTTGATGGGCCACTGTACGTAGAAATTTGAAGGGAGTTGTATTTATTAGAAAACCTTCTCTTTAGCAAGAAGACAATTGTTTTGTGGAGTCTGAGTGTTGATGCCTCATGTATAAAATGTTTTTTTTTGTGCTTGATTTGCTCCTGTAAAGTGATTGTTATTATTTTAGAATAGGATTATTGTGTTCGTAGACTTTTACGTACAAACTATTGGTCCGTAAAAGAGACCAGTAGTATTAGGTAACAATAGATTAGGATGTATGTTGTATTATTTTAACCATCTTCATCACCATCATCATCACCATCTTCATCACCATCACCTTTAATTGACATGAGGGGAAACATAAATGATGTTATAAAAATGTGGGGGGGGGGGGGGTATGATATTCTGTTGTGATTTTATTTCGCTGTTTTGTATGTTAAATAGTAGTTAGTTAAGTTATGTTTAAGTTACAGGGTTTTGTCTAGAATAAAGACAATACATGGGGCTTTATTTTAGTCCTTCGTTCAGAAAATAGTAATAAACTACTGGGGACTAGAAGAGAGACATTTATTTGGGATCCTTCGTTTAGAAAATAGTAATAAACTACTGGGGACTAGAAGAGAGACATTTATTTGGGATCCTTCGTTCAGAAAAGAGTTAATAAAACTACTGAGAGCTAATAAAGAGACACATTCTCTTTGTATAGAATAAGTTCATGGGTATTTGGTTGCTGTGATAATCAGCGTAGAGAGGTTAATATGGTTATGAAGTGTTAGAAACAGGGGACGAGCTTACTACACAAGTAAAGTGGTTATGAGAAAGTTTAGAGATACAATAAAGTCAGCATTAATTAGAAAAAATATAGGATTGGAAGCCACATGGGAGAAGAAAAGATTAATGAATACAGAAGTAGAGTAAATGAGGGAAAGTTATAAACATAGTTTCCGAGAGGTCAGAAGAGTCATGATATACACGAGAATGCTAGGTTATAGAAGAATAAGAAAATTACCCCAGAGAGTAAACATGAATTGGATCCATGTTTAACTAGACACTGTGGATAACAGTACAAGAATAAAGGGGTGTAAGTGTGTTGATGAGAAATGAACATAAGGGAGACATAGTGACTTGGGGTGTTTGTAGGTCCGTAAGAAAGGGACTGAGATAAAGTTGATTGCAAGCAGTCAAAGACATGAGTGGTTATTTTTTGCTGCTGTGGGTTACGGTACGAATTATGAATTGAGAGGTGGAAGATGTTAGAGAGGCATTGGCTTACATGGCCTGGGCAGGATGTAAATGTTTATCCCTTTGGGTGTATGAAGCTTCAGAGATAGAATAATAAGTGGGTTGCTGGAGTAGGGTATATAATGGTCAGATTACGATGTTGTGGTTAACATTCCGAAGTTACTGGTGTCTATAGACATTTAAGGGGAGATTTCGAAGTACTAAGTTGCTGTAGATAACGGCAGGAAGAGAGATTTGAGTAGTTGTGCCCATAATAAATGGACAGTAAGGGGGCAAGAGAGGTATATTATGTGAAGTGATCTGTATTTTTAATTGTGTCCTCGGGACGTGTTTTGTGGTTGACATTACAATGAGAGGTTGAAGTAAGGTTCAGAGACATAAAAGTAGTAGTGTCTGTAATATATATTGGATGTGAATAATGTTTTTGATGCTGTAGATAGCAGCGTAAACGTTTACCATAATGAGTGGTAAAGGTGTGTGATTTAGGTGAGTGTGGTTTTAGACTTTATTACATAAAGTCTCAAATGACATAGGAGGGTAAAGGAGTATGGTTTGGTAAAGGGGGTGTGTGATTTTTAGCTGAGTGTGGTCTTTGTGTGGAAGAGTTCTACTGCTTCTTTTAAATACCGGTGGCCACCGATTCTTTATCTTTCTATCGTGTGAAAGTGATTTCAAGTTAGTCGAAAGAGGAGAATGGTATCAGCGTTTGAAATAGTAAGCGGAATGCTTATGAAGTGGAAAAGTAATATTTAAGAAGATGTGTTATAATGTATTTTATAAAGTTGATATTGAATTGTTATTAAAGATATGTAAATATGTTATGGTTGTTTGAAGAGCCAGAAACGAAGAAGAAGTGGGTTGATATATATATATATATATATATATATATATATATATATATATATATATATAGCAGGAGAAGAGTTAAAAGATATATTATTTACTTGAGATGATTTAGGGAAGATTAGAGGAAAAAGAGGGAATAGAGTAAGGGGATTAGGAGTAAAGATTTTTCCTTTATAAGGAAAATTCTTTAATAAACATGGGGAGGTGTAACAGTAATGGAGTACTGGGGTATTATTAGGATCTAGTGGGAAACAGATACAGCACGATTGAGCATTGAGACTGAAAGCTGGGAGAGATGCTCAATCGTGACGTATTGGGTTGGCAAGGGCAGTTAACATCACACCCTTGAGAGGTAAAGAAGCATGTTGTCACCATGAAGCAATAAACTATTTTAACTTAACCTCTGGCTTGTTAATCTCTGTACACACTGTTACACTTACCGATCCCGCAAGGCCCCTTCAAGACGCTCGCCATCAACGAGTAGTTGAAACGGAATATATGAGGCTCTGATATAGAAAACACAAGTGTGTTTGCTTGATGGAACTCTCCTCCCTCGAAACCTTCACTCGTGTTGATTTTGACACGTTTTACAATTTGGTTTTCCATCTTCAATAATCTGTGACAGAGGAAATCTTCAATACAGATGCACAGATACAGATACACGTGGTGAAAACAATCGAAAACACTTCCACAAAATTAATATCACTGATATGTTTGAATAATCCATGAAAGAGAAAATCTTTAATCCAAATCTAGACATTGGCACCTTTCCGTCTTGACAGACGATAGTTTGGTACATTGTGCTTCAAAAAGGCTTAATAACTACGATCCATGGCGGTGGCGAGTGTGGCTGGTAAGGCCAATTCTTGCTGCAAATGTTTGCCCACAGTAGGTGCATGTGAAAACATGGTCATTTCCACCATTTTGCACCATCTTACGTCTCTCACGCTCTGTGTGTGCTTTATCTGCAATCATTTTCTCCTTTGTCTTTATTCCATTTCTGATAGTTGCCCTCCATGCAACACGTTCAGCGGCGACGTGCTCCCAATGTGCATTATCAATGCCTGTATCAACCATGTCCCGCTTACACACATCTTTGTATCGTAGTAGAGGCCGACCCTGAGATCTGCTACCCGTCTGTAATTCACCAAAAAAGATGTCCTTTGGTATTCTACCATCATCCATCCTCCTAACGTGTCCTATCCATCTAAGTCTACGAAGACTGAGCATGGAATACACCGTCACACAACCTGATCTTTCCAATACTTCAGTATTTGTGATTTTGTCTTGCCACTTAATACCAAGTATTCTTCGCAGACACCGCATATGAAAGCTGTTTAAACGTTTCTCTTGGCGTGAGTAAGTTGTCCAGGTTTCACTGCCATAAAGAAGAGTACTAAGGACACAGGCTTGGTAGACGAGGACTTTTGTTTTGGCAGTAAGCTTCCTGTTCTCCCAGACTCTTTTTGCTAACATGTTCATTGTTGTTGCTGCCTTGCCAATCCTGATGTTGATTTCCTGATCGAGGGATAATTTGCTATTTACCTCTGATCCTAGATATGTAAAATGGTCTACTATCTCCAGTTCGGCGTCGTCAATAAAGATTGATGGTACACCATGTGCACCTTGTGACATAATCTGTGTCTTCTTTTTGTTAATTGTTAAACCAAATTCAGAACAAGCATTGGAGAATGCAGATAGTAGATGTTGTAATTCTTCCTCAGAGTGGGTCGTAATCGCAGCATCATCCGCAAAAAGCAACTCTCTGATTAGTACCCTGCTAATTTTGGTCTTGGTCTTCAATCTCTGAGCATTATAGAGGCCACCATCTGAGCGTGAGTGAATGTATATACCGTCAACCTGATCACGAAAGGCATATTTCAGTAGAAGGGAAAAGCATATCCCAAAGAGGGTGGGGGCTAGTACACAACCTTGCTTAACTCCACTCTTGATTTCAAACTCTTCTGAAGTTGAGCCATCAAACTTGATTATACCCTTCATGCCTGTGTGGGACGATTCCACAATGGACAGAAGAGTTGGTGGGCAGCCAATCTTCTTTAGTGCTTTGAACAGACCCTCACGACTGACCAAATCGAATGCCTTTGTGAGATCGATGAAGGCAATAAACAGTGGCTGATTTTGTTCCCGGCATTTTTCTTGCATCTGTCGCAATGAGAATATCATATCAATGGTAGACCGGTTCTGACGGAAGCCGCACTGTGATTCGGGGTAGACTTGATCTCCCAGGACTTGAAGTCTGTGCAAGACAATTCTGGCAAATACTTTCCCAACAATACACAGAAGTGAGATACCCCTATAGTTGTTACAGTCGCTCCGATCTCCCTTGTTCTTGTACAGCGTTATGATGTTTGAATCTTTGAAATCCTGTGGGACTTGTCCTTCTCGCCAGCATAGCTCTATTAGCTGGTGGATCTGTAGAGCGAGTGTGTCTTGCCCACTCCTGATTACCTCTATTGGAATCCCATCCTTACCTGGAGCCTTGCCAGATGCAAGCTCATTTATAGCACACTTAACTTCTGTTATAGTGGGAAGTGTGTCCAGGTGGTCAAGAGTTGGCAGGGCCTCTATGGCGTTGAGGGCATCATCCGCTAGCTTGGTCTCACTTGAGTAAAGCTCTAAATAGTGCTCGACCCATCTATCCATCTGCTGTTTCTTATCAGTGATGATTTCTCCAGTCAAGGTTTTCAGCGGTGCACTTCTTTTGATCATTGGACCACAGGCTTTCTTTATCCCTTCATACATGCTTCTGATGTTTCCCGTATCACTTGCGATTTGAATGGACTCACATAACTTGATCCAATAGTCATTCGCACACTGCCTGGCAGCCTTTTGTACATCCTTCCTCGCTTGCTGCAGCTCACTCAGAGTGTTACGCGTTGGTCTTTCCTTGTTTCTTAAGAGAGCTATCTTCTTTTTATCAATCAAGGGCTGCAGTATCTGGCTGTTTGCCGCAAACCAGTCCTGCCTCTTATGATCCACAGTTCCGTAAACCCCTATCGCTGTTTTATAAATAGTTTCCTTAAGTTTACTCCATTTATCATTTACTATACAATTTTCTGATGTATCATTGAAAGCGTCTTCAAGTTGCTGTTGAAATTCAAAGCACTTTCCAGGATCGCGAGTGTTAGTAATATTAATCCTGGGGCTAGACTTGTGTTTAGCTGTGTAGATTTAGCTGTGTAATCCAAATCTACACGTGGTGAAAACTATTGAATCACTGTTTCGAACGCGATCTTTTCCATACGTCCTTTCAGACAGTATGGCTGAACGATGCTCACATACCAACGATTACATTTTCACGACAATAGTCTGTAGTTTGTTGCTTATCCAAATTATGCGTTACATTTACATATAACACTACAAAATGTTTTATTTAAATTCTATTAAGTGCTATTAGAGGGGACAAAAATCATTGTAGGTATTTAATGTGCAGCCATTGTTTCAAAATATATTTAAATATTGAGCACAACCCACTACTGGCAACACTACTGATCGTATTCTGGTATGAACCTAAGGCCTATCCACGTCTTCATAGGTTCACACCAGATTACGATCAGCGCTGCCAGTAGTGGGTTGTGCTCAATATTTAAATCTTAAATCCCGAAACAACCAAATAAATCAAAATATATTCTCAAAAACTTTGTAGAATTTATTTGTCTATTTTGCAAATATCACCGTTAATTTTAAAAAGTAAGAATCAGTAGTGTTAATTCTCTTGGATAGCACAATTGTCTCCCCCTATTGTAAAATATTTACGTAATTTAGTTATTATTTCCCTTATATTATTATATATTTTCCGCTATGTTCATTTCGAAGGTTCTCGGTAACATTAACTAGAAACGATGGCTGATTCACTTATGCTACTATGAATTGCAGCCATTAACAGCTAAACAGGGGCTTTCGCAAACCAAGAGACATTCTAAGACATGAAGTATGAATTAGGAACCTTGATGGCCGAGTGGCTAGTAATGCGAGGTTAACACGGAGACACATGTTAAGGCACTGATGTTGTGATATGTGCATCAAGACCCATTTTAAGACACGAGAGCTGTAGGGTTTACAATAAGAGACATTTTAAGACGTTTCTTAGATTGATGAGTTCAGCCATACGACCGGGCTGGCCGTGCGTCTGTGGTGAAAGATTCGTCAGGGGCAACATTAAACGCCCACAAATCTAAATGGGATTAGAGTCATTAGACGGATGGTAAAAAAAATGCGTTTTTTTTATATTTGACTTTACATCAAACAATCTTATAAAACTGTACGGAATAGTTTTCTCAAGTCAACCAAATCAGACACACAGAAATACATGGCGGAATCTAGAGATGACAACAACAGATATGCTACAGTGGTGCAAATACAAAACAGTCACCATATTCAGTAGAAGCACTAATGTCAATGCACACATAATTCCAAACATACTATACCTGTGCACAGTCCTAGACACCCCCCCCCCCCCACGTCAGACTGTAACAAACATAAAGAGATCAGACACGTTGTGTTTGGCAGCACCATCTACAGCAGTGGTTCCCAAGCTTTTCAACCAGAGGGTCATATCTACTATTTTCGGTAGTTAAGCGGGCCACAAGGTTATAAAATATAAAAGTCATGCAATACCATTCTTACCTTTCTTAACTTTCGTCAACACAATTCTAAAACTTTAAAGGCGATCAACGTCAGTACTACACTGCTTGTTTGGTTGACAATCAAAAATTCATTTTAAATCAGTTTCGAAGATCACTATTAATGAATTAATTTACAATTGTAACTATTCTTCATAACCAGTTACTTAAGTTCAGATGCCAATTTATTAATATCTGGGCACAAATCTGTCGTGCTCAAAGTCATAAGCGCAGCTAAGTTACTGTCGGTGAATCTGGAACGTTGCTTGTTTTTTATAACGATCATTGCGGAAAAAGACTGCTCGCATCTGTAAGTCGAGCCAAAACAACAAATGTATATGTGGGCGAATGAACGCAAATGTTCAAATTGTTCGACGGGCAATAGTCACCAGAATGAAATCATATGATCAGCTGAAGGTGAAGCAGGCAGCTTCAGAAATTACATCTCAGTGTAGAATTGCATTTCATTTCAAATCAATTACTTCGCGTTGAAGGTTTTGCTGTAATTGACAGAGCTTGGCATCAGGAAATACGAACGGATTTATGAAAAGGGCAACATTATCCTCCTCTGTTGTGAACTCTTGAAATCTCGACTAAAAGATATCCAGAAAACTTTCAACTTTTACTTTGTACTGTAACAAGTCACATTTCTTTTCCACCACAAGCCACATCAGAGTTGGAAACGCCTCTAAAGTCCCTTCAGTCATAGGATGCATAATTGGAAAAAGAGCACAGGTATCTGAAACTGGTGTGGTGGTCTTGTGAAATAGATGACCATGATTGTCCACAGCAAGTAGGTGATAATCTTGATGCAAGATATCCAACTAGTCTCATCCCAGACATTTGGCATGGCTGAATGGATAAGAATACGCGTTCTTGAACATCTGTTGTGCCGATGCCGAGGTAAGGGTATCAACTCCTACACCAAATACTTGACTAAAATATTGACCTATCATCCTGGACTTGAGGACGTAAATTACAAGTACCTCTGAAGTAGGAGTGGGTTGACAAGGGACACTGGTAATGTAATAGGGTAAGCTAACCCACATACAAAATTTAGTTTAGTGCACTAGAAGTATTGTGTATGGACTACGTTTGAGTTCAAAGCGAGTGAGCAACAACAAAAAACACTGACATGAAGCCAAGGAAAAACAAGTACAACAAATCTTTTTTTTATAAAAACACTTTTATTGCTTTCTAGTGGTATTTGTTTTTAAAAAGACAACTTATCACAAACATTAGAAAGGATCACTCAACATGTTGTGATCACAATGTGAGAAGAGAAAAGCTGAGACATACTGTAAGATACAGAAAGATAATGAAAAACATTCTGATTACTGTTTGGCTGCACCAGGTATTTTCAGCATTCTTCTGTAAAACCACATTTCTAGGTCTTCAAGGAGCTTTCTTGCTTGTTTACCAATTATCCAGCATTCACAACCTGAAGACTGTCATGGTTCATTGTAATCTACGAGAGGAGACGGAAACACTGGATAATATTGTGAGAACTGAAAGAGCGACCACAAAGGTAAATTGGTGCTGCATTGCGTAAAACAGTTGCATGGTGGAATATCAACAGACTTGATTTAGGATGAGAACCTAGATTTTCGGTGATCCATGAACGTCCTATGGCAGGAGTTACGTCCAACCTACGCCATGCGATAGGACACATTATGACGATGTAACATGTAAGAATTCTGTATATAACTTGCAATGACAGGGACTTATTGCATATAATAATACTAATTCTTGATAATAGTAATAACCATGAAATAAAACACTGCAGCATAAATAACAGAAACAGATGGGAGAATAATAACATCAAATGTTAATAATGACATTGGAATGGGAGAATAATACATCAAACGTTAATAATGACATTGGAATGGGAGAATAATACATCAAATGTTAATAATGACATTGGAATGGGAAAATAATACATCAAATGTTAATAATGACATTGGAATGATTGACCTGGGTTTGCAGGCCAACAAAGCCTAAAGTGGGAGCCAGGAAATGTTCAATGAAGTAAAGGCAACAAGCGCGGCATTAACCACGTCACCCATTGAGCACCAATTGTCCTTACGGGGCTAGCAAAATATATCTAGGAAATTATTTGGGGAACCTTTGAGGCTACTAAGACACATATTGTTTGGCGCTCACAGAAGGAGAAGAAGAAGCAGCTAGAGATTAGAGGATGCACTGAACCAAAAAATAATTTGAAAGCTGTAGTTACCGACCAGGATTCAAGCCTTCCAAATGACGACAATATACCTAATATGTCCTAAAGTGTATAAACGAGTCCTTCTAAAACACTGATCATTTCACTTGTGATATTGTCTGTACCAAACAGACTTTACATATTTCATATGGTTAAGAGCATTCTGAACTTATCATCATCGTATGAACTTATTGTTGTTATGCAACATTCTGATAAGTGTGGGTGATCATGTTCTTGCTCCGATTGGACCATCCAGGTATTTATCTCTTTGTCTTCCCCTCATTCTTTTCTCATCACGTTTGCCAGTTTTCACTGTATGGTTTTAATATAGCACTTTAACTCTGTTTCTCACTGCTTTTGACAGCTAAAGGCTTGCGAACGCGGTTCGTGAGCCGGGTACCAGGCGTTCGAAGCTCAACTGCGACCGATTTGTGCAGCAGACCGTGTGGCGTTGTGTTATAACGTGCTGGTATGGGAGCCAGTCGTTCAGACAGCAATGGCAAACTACCGAATGTAACACTTGCCTAGTACATCAACAGCAGCTGAAAAATGCTGGCGTTGACTGCAACGTCCCGTAAGGGATACGCAACCAAAAAAAAAATATGTTCCATCTTTCAAAAGGCTACAGATCTGAACTCCATCCATCCATCATGTGCCATGCCGATAAGGGTGGGTGGACATGTTCTGCCATCTCACTCGATCACCAGAGTCGTGGATCAGCTCCGTGTTTCTGTCTCGACCAATCCATGTGGCCATGCCATTCAGGTATTTACTTCTCAGTCTTCCCCTTGGTATCTTCCTTTCAATCTTGCCAGTTGTCACCAAGTTCTCCAAGTCATTTCTTCTCATAACATGCCCAAAAAAGTTTGACTGTCTACGCCTAATGACTCTAATCAGTTTACGATCTTCATTAGTTTTTCTGTCTGTCCATGGTATTTTTTGCATTTTCCTCAGAAACCACATTTCCACAGCTATCAGCTGTTTTTCAGCTTGACTGCTCATTGTCCAAGCTTCATATCCATACAAAAGTACAGGCTCTATCTGAACTACCATTTTCATAACGAACATAATTACACAAACACACTGAAGATTGGTGGAACAAGCTGGTTTCCTGTGTTAACGTTGTCCCCATGTAATACAAAGACATCCACCTGGCCAAGGAAGAGGAGTTTGAGTGTTCCAATGGTCCCCTAAAGCTATGCTGAAGTCAGTGCAGCTACTGGTAGGTTCTCACATGTCAGACAGGTCAAGGGATAGGAGTTAAGCAAGGTTGTGTACTAGCCCCCCACCCTCTTTGGGATATACTTTTCACTTCTACTGAAATATGCCTTTCGTAATCAGGATGGTGGTATATACATTCACTCACGCTCAGATGGTGGCCTCTATAATGCTCAGAGATTGAAGGCCAAGACCAAAATTAGGAGGGTACTGATCAGAGAGTTGCTTTTTGCGGACGATACTGCAATTACGATCCACTCTGAGGAAGAATTACAACATATACTATCTGCATTCTCCAATGCTTGTTCTGAATTTGGTTTAATAATTAACAAGAAGAAGACACAGATTATGTCACAAGGTGCACATGGAGTACCATCAATCTTTATTGATGACGCCGAACTGGAGATAGTAGACCATTTTACATATCTAGGATCAGAGGTAAATAGCAAATTATCCCTAGATCAGGAAATCAACATCAGGATTGGTAAGGCAGCAACAACAATGAAGATGTTAGCAAAAAGAGTCTGGGAGAACAGTAAGCTTTCTGCAAAAACAAAAGTCCTCGTCTACCAAGCCTGTGTCCTTAGTACTCTTCTTTATGGCAGTGAAACCTGGACAACTTACTCACGCCAAGAGAAACGTTTAAACAGCTTTCATATGCGGTGTCTGCGAAGAATACTTGGTATTAAGTGGCAAGACAAAATCACAAATACTGAAGTATTGGAAAGATCAGGTTGTGTGACGGTGTATTCCATGCTCAGTCTTCGTAGACTTAGATGGATATGACATGTTAGGAGGATGGATGATGGTAGAATACCAAAGGACATCTTTTTTGGTGAATTACAGATGGGTAGGAGATCTCAGGGTCGGCCCCTACTACGATACAAAGATGTGTGTAAGCGGGACATGATTGATACAGGCATTGATAATGCACATTGGGAGCAAGTCGCTGCTTAACGTGTTGCATGGAGGGCAACTATCAGAAACAGAATAAAGACAAAGGAGAAAATGATTGCAGACAAAGCACACACAGAGCGTGAGAGACGTAAGATGGTGCATGATGGTGGAAATGACCATGTTTTCACATGCATCCACTGTGCACAAACATTTTCAGCACAAATTGGCCTTATCAGCCACACTCGCCACCGCCATGGGTCGTAGTTATTAAGCCTTTTTGAAGCACAATGTACCAAACTATCGTCTGTCAAGACGGAAAGGTGCCAGTGAGTAGTTTTATCTGTATGCATTATTTTTGTTTTTGCTACGTTAAGATATAAGTTGTGATGTTCACTATTTCGTTGGGTTGAGGTTATTAAGTTTTCTATACCATTCTGTGATGTGGATAGCAATACTGTATCATCAGCATATTGAATCTCTGGTATTTCATGACCACCAATATTTAGGGCATCACATTGCTCCCTGGTTATATCATCTCTGACATTTCTTATTGTATTTTCAGCGTACAGGTTAAACAAATAGATTCACAGCCCACATCCCTGATGGACTCCTTGCTTGATGTCAAACCAATCTGATGTCTCACCATCTATTCTAACTGCTGCTTGCTGGTCTAGATAGAGCATTTTTATGAGCCGTACTACATGTGATGGAAAGCCCATATTCCTCATGATTTCCCAAAGTTTCTGATGTTGTACACAGTCAAATACCTTTGAATCATCTACAAAACATGAGAATCCTGATGTATATGCACATGCTAAACTTCCTCTTTTTAAAGTATCCATTTGTCTTTGCTAAAAAAATGGAATAACACAGCATGTGTTGCTTTCATAGACACAATGAAAACAGCATGAGTGTATTCCTTGCATAGATTCAACCTGCACTTTGTTGCATGTTATAATATCTATCCAGATTTTAATTAAGTGCTCTTAGATCAAATGTAATAGATGTAATAGCACAGCATGTGTTGCTTAGTCTACTCAGGCAATAACTGACAACACTTGGTGCATTGTTTGGTATAAAAAGAGTTAAATAATTTGCATATCTGTCTTGAAATCCTTTTGTACATTTATTTCAAGTATTACACAAATGAAAAATAATACATCTTATATTTTAATTACTAGTCAATGATGAAACACGTTTCATGTGATAGCCAGTTTCATTTGCCTTCCACAAATGCTCGGAAATCTTCTAAACTGATGTTCCCTGCGGGTTTTCCGGTTATCTGGGAGATCAGCTGTTGAACAAATAAGAAACACATGTTAATATATAATGAAGCTTCAGGTGTTAAACAAGTTAGTTAGATGGATATCCTTTACAGGATGTGGGAGTCAACTCAAGCATGTTTTGGCTGCGCATGGTTCCTGGGCAAATTTTATGTTCAGTAGTTCGCCATTGCTTTCTGAATGACCATACCATTGTATGGAAACCAACGCAAGGCATTTTGCTTCAAAATCACCCCTAGGTGTGTTTCGAACGCGGTATGGAAGGGGGGGGGGGGGGAAATTGAATTCATAACCCCATTGCCAAAGAGACCGCTGTGTTGAACAAACAAGTAAATGTGGATATATATAATGAAACATCAAGTAAATGTGAATATATAATGAAACATCAAGTAAATGTGGATATATAATGAAACATCAAGTAAATGTGAATATATAATGAAACATCAAGTAAATGTGGATATATAATGAAACATCAAGTAAATGTGAATATATAATGAAACATCAAGTAAATGTCAATATATAATGAAACATCAAGTAAATGTGAATATATAATGAAACATCAAGTAAATGTGAATATATAATGAAACAACAAGTAAATGTGGATATATAATGAAACATCAAGTAAATGTGAATATATAATGAAACATCAAGTAAATGTGAATATATAATGAAACATCAAGTAAATGTGAATATATAATGAAACATCAAGTAAATGTGAATATATAATGAAACAACAAGTAAATGTGAATATATAATGAAACATCAAGTAAATGTCAATATATAATGAAACATCAAGTAAATGTCAATATATAATGAAACATCAAGTAAATGTCAATATATAATGAAACATCAAATAAATGTGAATATATAATGAAACATCAAGTAAATGTGAATATATAATGAAACATCAAGTAAATGTGAATATATAATGAAACAACAAGTAAAAGTGAATATATAATGAAACATCAAGTAAATGTCAATATATAATGAAACATCAAGTAAATGTGAATATATGATGAAATATCAAGTAAATGTCAATATATAATGAAACATCAAGGTTTGTGTAGATCTTGTGAAGAAACAAACACTAGTACATATTTAACGGATTCAGTGCTAAACAAAAAGTATCTTTGGACCAAACAAAAATGGATGCTGGGAAATTGAAAGTAGAGATGTGTCACAGTTATGACCTACACGTTGTTAATATGGTGGCAGACATATTAGATATCAAATAAAGGGAAAACAGATGTATATATAAGGCCATGGCAGATTTGGGAAGTCGCTTAAGATGATTAATCATCCCATGGCATTTAACTAATTCAGTGTCAAACAAAAAGTGGGTTTGGCACAAGCAGAAATTGGTGGCAGAAAATGGAAAGTATGGGTGTGTCACAATAATGGTCTAAAAATTGTTAAAATGGTAGCAGATATATTGTATTATATATCAAATTAAAGACGACTGCACAAGGAACACGCCGGTATTGCTACTATTACTATAGGTTAGAAATATAATAATAATATTAGCAGATGTTAAAAAACAAAATGAAGACAGGGGTGACAATTGCGTGAAATTTCCACTTACCAAGGCGCTACATCTAAATCACTGATGATAATCCAATGAAATGTACTGAATAATGATACATACACCACTTTCCTTCACGAATATCACTAGAACTGCTCCATAACACCAATAAAACACAATTAAAACATATTTTGAAGCGCATCATTGTCACACAAAATGGAGAATGTAAGGAAAACACAAGGCAGGTCACTGTTAGTAGTGTTAGGCTTATTTTCCATAATGCTAAATAATTTAACTAAATAACCACACTACTGCATGTGCAATCAGTTTTACAATCTTTTACAAATTCCATTCAATCAGATTAGCTATAATCTAAGATTGTTTAACACAAATATCTGGCGTAAATCGGCGAGCCAAGAACCATTGCGCGTTGCATAATAAAAACAAACAACTTTAATAAAGCTAACTCAGCTTAAATCCATTATCACAAAACTTAATCCATGTGTCTTTCGAAGGCATATATATTTTCTGTGTTTAATTTTTCAATTACCGGGCACTAAAAACTGCGGAAAATAAGATAAATGAAACAAACAACGAACTGACAAGATCTTGTCAATAAAATGGCGAAGGGGCCCCAGAGGTAAGGCTATTTATCAATAAAGTGGCGGTTGGCACTGAATCAGTTAATCAATTAACAAGGACCTCAAGCCAGGAGAACATAACTCACAATAGAAAATAGAAACATAAATCATACAACAATCACTAAAACAAATAATAATAAACAAATACATCAAATATGTGAAGTTAATGTCTTTGAAATAAATAGCATAACAAGAGCAGACACAATTAAATAATATCAAGAAGAAACTGAGACAAGATCTGCCTCTTGTGATGCCTTTCATCCTACAGTGGACCATAGGCCCTCAACCAGCTCGTGCCAAGTCCTTGTTTGGTTGGATTTTGCTGCCTATTATGACATGTATGGTAGGTTACAGTGTTATTTTTCTTTGCTTCCCTTATAGTTCCTGATAACATACAGGTAAGCATCAGTGTTAGATAACTCTAAAACCAAAAACTCAGATGGCTTAGTCATGTAACTATATTACCACAAACCAGTAGTTGTAACGCTTAGATATAATAGAATTAGAGCACAAGGTTGTCTCACATATAATTATTTTGCACCTTAGGACGACACAATTAATTATGCAATCACCTGTAGACAAAATTCAAGATTAGACATTTGCACAGATGGATTGGCACCGCAGACAGCAGATCACATACATCAAGACTGCCCTGAATATGAAATATCAAGGCAAACATTCTGGCTTAGAGAAACAACAGTGGAAGATAAAACTTTATGGACTACTGGGTGAAATAAAAAAGACAGTGGGACGAAGAGGTGTTTCCAAGGCACCAGGGCCAGGTTTTATACTGGCCAAGACCTACTAACACGTCCTAGTCGTGCGTCCTGGGCAACAGGTCCCTTCGGGGTCCTGGCTAACGTAGTAGGATCGCTGATTCTTCCGAAGTCGGAGAGTATCTGCCTGCACGACGAGGAACCACCAGTCTGCACACCAATAAGCCAGACACAGGATAACGGATACTCACGCAAACCTCAGTCCGGTATGACATCACACTGATGTTGGACAACAGGATGTCTTCATCCGATATACAAGACTTCACGCTAGAGTTCACAGCCAGCGAATGCAAGCAAGCAAACAAAAAGACAGTATTCATGCAAAAGACATACCTCTGAAGTCAGAGTGCATTCACCTGATGGCGAGGGACACAGTTAATAGGGAAAGTTAATCCACACGCAAAATTCAGTCCAACATTACTAGAAGTACTGTGTATGGACTACGCTTGAGTTCAAAGCGAGCGAGCACCAAAAAAAATACAAAATACAAAAGACAATACTCCAGATATAGACAACATATTTCACGTGAACGAAACAAGAATAGATCTCATAAATTATGGAATGATAGATTATCCAAAGCTGTGTTTGCCACCATGTGTGAAGGACACACCAAAGTTTTCTGCTGATGTCTCTTCTTAATTTAATGGTGACTGAGAAAAGAAACTTCTCAAGTTTAATTTGTACTTTATATGTGATAGAGAAAAAAAACTTCTCAAATTTAATTTGTACTTTATATGCATGTACTGAAATTTATAAAGGTTTATAAATGGTCAGATGATTAACTTCATTGTACCAGGTTTTATCCCATATGGCTCGGCCTCTTTCCGCAGGATGGCCTGCCGAAAGCGCCGCACAAAGCACGAACACCGTAGCTCCAGTGACGAAATGCACTCGTGAACCAAAAGACATAGCCAGGAATCGAACCCACAACTTTCGAAGCACAAAGCAGACGGCTTGACTACTTCACCATGAAGATTCCCAAAGACTCACTGAAGTGCTGTGGCTTAGCGGCAGTTTCACAATCCCGACATACCGGGTTTGAAGTCAGCTTCGGGTTATTTGACAGCAGGCCGCTTTGCTTTGATTTCCAGAATGGTGTGGGTGTTGCCATTCAGAAAGCAATGGAAAACTGCTTCTTCTTTCTTCACCCTTTAACCGCCAGTGGAGTATAGTTAAAGTTAGTTGCATATCCTTTATAGGACGTCAGTGAACCCCAGCATTGTTTGGCTGTTCGTGGTTTCTTGGCGAGTTAACGTTCACATGTTTGCATTGGGGCATATGACCACTTTTTATTTTATTAAGTGACCACAACCTAAACTGTCCTATCCTTGGCTATCCCATGCAGGTCCGTACATATTATTCATTTCTGTCTCTGCTTCTCTTCTCCATGTCGTTTTAGCTCTTCTTCTATTTCAATTGTCCTGTGGATTCCAGATTCTAGTTCTCTCCATCAGCTCCACATTGGCAATCCTGTCATACTATTTTTGTCCATCTATTTTGTGACACTGGTTAATGAGTTGTAGTTTAACTGTAATTGTTTTAGTGGTTTCTTCACGTTTCTGATCCATACAGTAGTCCTGATGTAACGTTTGAAGTGGTTTCTTCACATTTCTGATCCATACAGTAGTCCTGATGTAACGTTTGAAGTGGTTTCTTCATGTTTCTGATCAATAAAGTAGTCCTGATGTAACGTTTGAAGTGGTTTCTTCACATTTCTGATCCATACAGTAGTCCTGATGTAATGTTTGAAGTTTTCGGCTAATTTTTAATTTTTTTTTGGCGCTTTGAACTTAAAAATAGTTCATACACACTACTTCTAGTAGTGATGGACTGAATTTTATGTATGGATTAGCTTTTACCTATTAACAGTGTCCTTCACCATTAGGTGAACCCACTCTGACTTTAGAAGTACATGTAATTCATGTCCCCAAGTCAAGGATGCGAAGTCACCATTTTAGTCCGACTCAGCATCAGCACACAGGATATTTAAGAAAGAGCACTCTTATCTATTTGGCCTTGCTGAAGTTTAATTTTGTTGACTTTCACAAATTTCCTAATGCAATGAAAGCTCCTCTTGCCTCATTTAAATTCTAACTTTGATGTCTTTATCTCCCCACTCCCTGTTCTTTGTCAATGTTGGTATCTAAATTTGTGTATGGTTTTGTCTCTCGAAATGAGGAATGGTAAACTTTTTTTTTTTTTTTTTGTATATCCTATTTACAGGACATTGCAGTCAACACCAGCATTTTTCAGCTGCTGTTTATGTCTTGGTAAGTTTTACATTCAGTAGTTTCCTACTGCTTTCTGAACGACCGGCTCATATACTTTTCCGTAAGAAATCAACACGACGCAATTTGCTGCTCAATCTCGCGCAGCTGTGTTTCGTATGTGGATATATGGGATTATGAACAGCGTCCTTAACCCCTTTGCCAGGGATACAGGCAATGGTAAAGCACTGAACTTAAAATGTCCTAGTACATCACAAACTGCCAACAAATACTGGGATTGATTGCAACGTCCTGTAAAAGGACATGAAACTAACTTCTACTGAAGTGAATGTTCTAATTTAATGTCCTAAAATCATATTTTAACCTTTTTCAGTCACAGAATGGATTTAAATGGTATACATTGTGAGCTGTAGCCTTTCACTTGTGAACATTCTCTGTGGAAAGAGACAAAGCTTTGTGGGATAAAACAGTGCAATGGAGTCGAGCCTTTGGTCTTTAACCCCCTATCAAATATCCTTACCGCCTCTAGAAGATCATCATCCGTCGGCAGCTGAAGCCTTTTACACAAGTCTCTGAGGTTGCCCTTGTCAATACAGCCGGTGCGGTCATTATTGTAGCGTAGGAACATCTCGTCAATTCTGGACCTGTCAGTGATGGCAATTTTCTTCAGCTGGGCAAGGACTTGCTTCACCATGACTTCAAGGTCACCAGGACTGCATGTGAAGAATGATGAAAGAACATTTATTTGTTTCATGAAAGAATTACGTTAGGTGAGCATTTATTTTAATCTAGTGTAAAACAAAAAGATAAAAGAGGAAGTAGGTAACAGACCCTTTTGCACCCTTGAGGTGTGTTCGGTATATGGTGATAAACCAAAGTTTTATAGACCAATTGTAATGAAAGGGTGATGTGATTGATATCATGCCGCCCGCCTTTACTTTCCAAGACATTTGCTGGTACCCATTTTAGTCTGGATCACTCTGGAGCACTTGTCAAATTTAAACATCACTATTTATCTGGGTTTGACCCTTGGTCACCAGACTGGCAGGCAAGTATGCTAGCCAGTGCGCTACTGTGGCTCCCAATGTTCGATGAGGAAGTAGCTGAATCAGTGGTTACTGGAGTATTTTAGATAGGTTTATCATGGTCACAATCAAAGACATATCAGAATATATGAATATTATACAAGTGTATGGCTGGTGCTGCGGCGAAGGGGTTATACTGTTTAATTTTTTTTTTAAAGTATGAAATGCATTCATAAATATAAAAACAATGCCTGGTGCTGACTGTAACAGTGATCACATCCCACTATGTGGACAAATAAAAGTGAGACTGAAATGAGACATATGTTGGGAGACAAACACACAGTGGAACATGTCCCCCCAGGATTAGTTTGGTTCTGAGAAGTAGAGCGACAACCTTGCTTAGCACAGCCTCACTGAGTGAAACACTGACAGGAGAAACCCGTGAACTGGGTTATTGTTCTCACATATGACTGTCTGGCACCTTGCTGTCTTGAGAGACGATTGTTTGTGAAATGGAATTATACCCATCAATAACATAAAGCCTGGGCTCAACTTAGAGATCATGTGTTGCCCATGCAGCATGATCCCTCTCTCTGCTTGCCTAGTTTACTCCAGAGGAAAGGTAACATCAATACGTCTGAAACATGACAAGCTGCATTAGTTGCCGGATCAGTAAAGTAATGCTCTAACTTTCTATCCTAGACCAGTTGCCGACCATGGCTTAGAGCCTGGTCTGCCATGCCATGACATTTAGCCTTTAAGTTGCATTTCCTCACATTAGGGTAAGGCTTGTACCCTCCCATTTGTGCTCCTCCACCTGAAGCCGTTGGCACAATGTGGGATGTTGGGTCTGGTGAGCGCCTCGCAACATTCAGCGTTAACAGAACACAAGTAGCACCGTCTACCTCACAGATAAGGAACAATGGAAACGTATTGCTATTACGGCTAGTAATCAATACACAGATAGCAATACATACTGTCTCTGTACTTTCAGTGGTGCACCTTTCACTGTTTCCTTGGGTCCCGTATACTCTCCGACCTTCTCTCGTATAGTATTATATGTCTTCTCTGTTAAAACATATTGTCACATATTCAGTTTGCACACTTTGTTATTGATCAACAAAGTTATAAATAACATATAGTGTTAGTTGCATATTCTTTACAGGAGATCACAGTCAACCCCAGCATGGTGTGGCTATTTGTGATTTCATGGCAAGTTTACATTTAGTAGTTTGCCTTTGCTTTTTGAACGACCGGCACTCATACCATTGTATGAAAACCAGCACTATTCAGTCTGCTTCCAGCCTGTTGTTGTGTTTCGACCACAGTGTGCGGGATTGCAACTTATGTTCATAACCCCCATTTTCACAGTGCTGGCGGCTAAATATAAAATAACATGTCAGTGCTCTGACAATATCAGTGTAAAATAACACATCAGTGCACTGACAACATAAACGTGAAATAACACATCAGTGCACTGACAATGTAAATATAAAATAACACATCAGTGCACTTACAAAGTAAATATAAAATAACCCATGAGTGCACTGGCAATATAAATATAAAATAACCCATGAGTGCACTGACAATATAATATAAAATAACACATCAGCGCACTGGCAATATAAATATAAAATAACCCATCAGCGCACTGACAATATAAAATGTTGCATGTCTTTCGCAGAGCTCTACAGTTAGGGTATCAGTTGGGGAAGTTCTACAGTCAGGGTATCAGATGGGGGAGTTCTACAGTCAGGGTATCAGATGGGGGAGTTCTACAGTCAGGGTATCAGATGGGGGAGTTCTACAGTCAGGGTATCAGTTGGGGAAGTTCTGCAGACAGGGTATCAGATGGAGGAGTTCTGCAGACAGGGTATCAGATGGGGGAGTTCTACAGTCAGGGTATCAGATGGGGGAGTTCTACAGTCAGGATATCAGATGGGGGAGTTCTACAGTCAGGGTATCAGTTGGGGAAGTTCTGCAGACAGGGTATCAGATGGAGGAGTTCTGCAGACAGGGTATCAGATGGGGGAGTTCTACAGTCAGGGTATCAGATGGGGGAGTTCTACAGTCAGGGTATCAGTTGGGGAAGTTCTGCAGACAGGGTATCAGATGGAGGAGTTCTGCAGACAGGGTATCAGATGGGGGAGTTCTACAGTCAGGGTATCAGTTGGGGAAGTTCTGCAGACAGGGTATCAGATGGAGGAGTTCTGCAGACAGGGTATCAGATGGAGGAGTTCTGCAGACAGGGTATCAGATGGGGGAGTTCTACAGTCAGGGTATCAGATGGGGGAGTTCTACAGTCAGGATATCAGATGGGGGAGTTCTACAGTCAGGGTATCAGATGGGGGGAGTTCTACAGTCAAGGCATCAGATGGGGGAGTTCTACAGTCAGAGTATCAGATGGGGGGAGTTCTACAGTCAGGATATCAGATGGGGGAGTTTTACAGTCAGGGTATCAGATGGGGGGAGTTCTACAGTCAAGGCATCAGATGGGGGAGTTCTACAGTCAGAGTATCAGATGGGGGGAGTTCTACAGTCAGGATATCAGATGGGGGAGTTCTACAGTCAGGGTATCAGATGGGGGGGGGGGGGAGTTCTACAGTCAAGGCATCAGATGGGGGGAGTTCTACAGTCAAGGCATCAGATGGGGGAGTTCTACAGTCAGGGTATCAGATGGGGGAGTTCTACAGTCAGGGTATCATATGGGGGAGTTCTACAGTTAAGGTATCAGATGGAGGAGTTCTACAATCAAGGCATCAGATGGGGGAGTTCTACAGTCAAGGCATCAGATCGGGGAGTTCTACAGTCAGGGTATCATATGGGGGAGTTCTACAGTTAAGGTATCAGATGGAGGAGTTCTACAGTCAGGGTATCAGATGGGGGAGTTCTACAGTCAGGGTATCAGATGAGGGAGTTCTACAGTCAGGGTATCAGATGGGGGAGTTCTACATTTAAGGTATCAGATGGAGGAGTTCTACAGACAGGGTATCAGTTGGGGAAGTTCTGCAGACAGGGTATCAGATGGAGGAGTTCTGCAGACAGGGTATCAGATGGGGGAGTTCTACAGTCAGGGTATCAAATGGGGGAGTTCTACAGTCAGGGTATCAGTTGGGGAAGTTCTGCAGACAGGGTATCAGATGGAGGAGTTCTGCAGACAGGGTATCAGATGGGGAAGTTCTACAGTCAGGGTATCAGATGGGGGAGTTCTACAGTCAGGATATCAGATGGGGGAGTTCTACAGTCAGGGTATCAGATGGGGGGAGTTCTACAGTCAAGGCATCAGATGGGGGAGTTCTACATTTAAGGTATCAGATGGAGGAGTTCTGCAGACAAGGTATCAGATGGGGAAGTTCTACAGTCAGGGTATCAGATGGGGGAGTTCTACAGTCAAGGCATCAGATGAGGGAGTTCTACAGTCAAGGCATCAGATGGGGGAGTTCTACAGTCAGGGTATCATATGGGGGAGTTCTACAGTTAAGGTATCAGATGGAGGAGTTCTACAGTCAGGGTATCAGATGGGGGAGTTCTACAGTCAGGGTATCAGATGAGGGAGTTCTACAGTCAGGGTATCAGATGGGGGAGTTCTACATTTAAGGTATCAGATGGAGGAGTTCTACAGACAGGGTATCAGTTGGGGAAGTTCTGCAGACAGGGTATCAGATGGAGGAGTTCTGCAGACAGGGTATCAGATGGGGGAGTTCTACAGTCAGGGTATCAGATGGGGGAGTTCTACAGTCAGGGTATCAGTTGGGGAAGTTCTGCAGACAGGGTATCAGATGGAGGAGTTCTGCAGACAGGGTATCAGATGGGGAAGTTCTACAGTCAGGGTATCAGATGGGGGAGTTCTACAGTCAGGATATCAGATGGGGGAGTTCTACAGTCAGGGTATCAGATGGGGGGAGTTCTACAGTCAAGGCATCAGATGGGGGAGTTCTACATTTAAGGTATCAGATGGAGGAGTTCTGCAGACAAGGTATCAGATGGGGAAGTTCTACAGTCAGGGTATCAGATGGGGGAGTTCTACAGTCAAGGCATCAGATGAGGGAGTTCTACAGTCAAGGCATCAGATGGGGGAGTTCTACAGTCAGGGTATCATATGGGGGAGTTCTACAGTTAAGGTATCAGATGGAGGAGTTCTAGTCAGGGTATTAGAAGGGGGAGTTCTACAGTCAGGGTGATTGGTGAAGAAGAGCTGGGAGAAGTGCATCACCAATTTTCAGGTACATGCCATGATACCTGCATACCGAAGTGTGAAATGTTTCCACCACCATGGAGAACACGATACATACACACATTGTGATTGTAGCTGACTCAGAAAGCATGCTGATGAGGGTGATGACAGGCAGGCTTCGTACAGAGTGGCTTGCTTCGCTTCGAAGGTCACGGGTAGCAAGCATCACCTGGATCTTTTCTACGGGGCATGCGGGTGTGCTGGGGAATGAACAGGGGGACAGATTGGCTAGCTCGGCAAAACTTGGTGGAGTATTGATGCATGACAAGGCAGACGTGGTTGCGGCCTTGTGGGAGCACGTGTACACCTCGAAGGAGCAAATGGATCACCATAGTCTGGTAAGAATGAGGCAGCGAGGTGTGACGAAGGGATCTGGCCGACGCTCGACGCTCAGAGGAAAGACGAGACAGACATATAATCAGATTGCTACTGGAACTATTAGTGTTGGAACTCTTCGATGGCTGCTGAGGATGGGGACGGAGCGCTTATGGGAATGCCCCGAATGCTGTGATGTCGGTTCCTAAATCAATCAATCAATCAATCCACCACCATCGCATATCAACATCCCTCGTATATCAACATCACCCATATATCAGGTTTAGGTAGTCTTCCACTTTTCTTTGCTGTTTCAACCTCTTTATATCCAGATATATTGCAAAAAAGTTAGTTGCATATCCTTTACAGGATATAGCAGTCAAGCCCAGCATTATTTGGCTTTTGTGATTTCTTGGCAAGATTATGTTCAGTAGTTTGCCATTGCTTTCTTAACGTTCAGATGGTAATATTGCAAAGACATTTGATTACCCCTACGTAAAGGATAAAACATTGGTAATTTTTGGTCATGTTATGAGTTGAGAGGGTCTAGAGAAACTTGTGACACCTGGGAAGATCAAGTGTTTTAGTGACAGAGGCCAACAGAAGGATAACATGCTGCATGGTTTGACAGTTCCATGGATGACTATCTTTGGTTGAAATTATCAAGAATATAGAGAACAGATGTTTATGACGAAACATAATCACCTGGCAAGATACATGAAAACTGATGATGATGATGAATCATAATCAAGACAAACTTACCTGGAAACTGGTCTCTGTGGTCTTCCATATACTTCAAGACAAAGGCATCTGCATTTGTGATAACAAATCTATGTTTGAAAATCTCAATGACAGCTCCGATGTAAAAATCCTGAGGTCCATAGAAAACGGGTTTCTCCACAGTAGATCCTGGTTTTGCAACTCGGGTTCTTTCCAAGAATTTCCCTCCAATGATGCCAGAGTTTTTTGCTTGCGGCTCAAAAATGGTCAGCATGTCATCTGCCAGTCGGTATGATATAATAAATCGACGGCCTTTGTCTTCTGGTCTCGCAGAATCCTGCTCAGTAGTAAAAGTAATGTTAATATAATGTTAATATAATGTTAATAGACCACCACAGCATGAGCATTGATGAAAAATGAAGACTGAAAAATTGTAACAATAGAGATTATATACCAGCACAGGATAAGAAATGACAATACTAGGAAACAAGTTGGTGTTATATGGTTGATTGGTTGTAAATGTAACATAAGGATAAATGGGATACACAAGTGAATCAGTACAACTATCTCGGACAAGTCATACCATCTGATGGGAGATGCCTTGAAGAGGTTAGAACAAGAATCGGTTTTGCAAAATGGAAAATGTACTGACTAACGAAAAGATGTCAAATGCAATGAGAAAAAGAGTGTTGAAGTGATACATAGAACTTGTATTTTTGTGTGGATGTGAAATGTGGACGGTGAGCAGACAAGCTGAAAAATATCTAATGGCAATGGAAATGTGGTTTCTGAAGAAAATGCAAAGAATACAATGGACAAACAGAAAAACCAATGAATAAGTCCTGCAAGAAACAAATGAAAACTGTAAACTGATTAGAGAAATTAGATATAGACAGTCAAATTTGTTTGGGCACGTTATGAGAAGAAATAAATTGGAGAACTTGTGACAACTGGCAAGATTGAGGAGAAAAGAACAAGAGGAAGGCAGATAAGTAAATATCTAAATGGCTTGATCACATGGCATGGTTTGGACAAGAACACAAAGCTGATCCACAACTCTGGTGATCGTGTGTGATAGTGAAACATGACCACCCACGCTTAATGGCATGGCACATGGTGATTGTAAATCCTCAGGAAGACAGATGTTTAATTCTGAAGTCTGATGCATTCATGCTCAGGTTATATAGGCCCTGAAAAGTGCATCTGTTGGAGACTTTTCTTCTGACCAGGTACCAAAGGGAAGAAACAGTGGCGAGTGCTAGCATGGTAGTCGTGAGTTCAAATTCAGATCTAAGTGAACTTTTAAAATTGACTCGAGCTTCCAGGTCAACCAAGACTAAAATGGCTACCAGGAAATGTCTTTGGAAGTGAATGCAACCAGAGTGATACTGACCAAATGACCGACTGAGAGCCAATTGGTCTATAAAATATGAGGCCAGCAACATCTCCTCATTGTGTCTCGAGGCATAAAAAAAGGTCCTTTCTTTACTTTTAGGTATGAAAGTACCATTTCTATGTTTCTGGCTTTGTTACTTCTGCGTTCTTATGGAGTTTTTTTTTTCGGATGTGATTGCATTGTGCCTGTTTACAGTGAGCTGCGATACTGCGCCTTTAGGCCGACAAATCCGACTTCTGCGGGCGTTTGTTGACCGGGTTAACCTTCCTGTGGGCTTTGTTACCAATGTCACAACACTCAGGGCATGCATATATGTGCTCCGTCTCCCTCAGAAGATGTTAGAGAGTTGGATACTTATAGTATTTATAAGCAAGAAACGTTAAGTAAAATAGTTTAGTCACATATCACAACTACCAACAGCATTGTGCTCAACAAAAAAGTGATATCACTCAGGTATACAGGGAATAAAGCAAAATCACATCATTGCACAAGATGGATGAACTAAAACAACAAACAGTAGTGTGCATGAGGTGAATGCCACAGCTTTTTTTTTTTCCTGATACTGTGAGGTAAACAGAAACAGAGAGTAGAAGAAGAAGCAGAAGAAGCAACAACAAAAGAAGAAGAAGTAAAAGAAGAAGAAGAAGAAGAAGAAGAAGAAGAAGAAGAAGAAGAAGAAGAAGAAGAAGAAGAAGAAGAAGAAGAAGAAGAAGAAGAAGAAGAAGAAGAAGAAGAAGAAGAGGAAGAAGAAGAAGAAGAAAAATAACAATAATAATAATAATGAGAACAAGAAGAAGTCCAAACAAATATGTATCATTACAAGAAACAACATTATGATGTATTATGGAATATTTTGCTATAATCATAATATTGAGCATTCTAATTCTTTTACCTTGAATATCATATTTTATAAGGGTAATGTCAGAAAGAAAAATCAGTATGAAAAAAAAATATGTTCATTTCAATAACTGTTAGAACAACTGCCAGTAAACACTTGCACGTATACCTGTCGTTGGAAGTATATCCAACACCCAGTTGGAGAATAAACCAGGATAGTACAAAGTTGTCAAGTTGTCAATTATGTATTACCATTTATATGATGAACATTTTTTTAGATTCTCTCTCTGTGTCCTTCTCTGTCTGTCTCTCTCTCTGTCCCTCCCTGTCTCTGTCTTTCTCTGTGTCTCTGTCCCTATCTATCCCCCTATCTGTCTCTTTCTCTGTTCCTCTCTCTCTCTGTTTCTTTCTCTGTCTCTCTGTTTCTTTCTCTGTCTCTCTGTTTCTTTCTCTGTCTCACTCTGTCTTTCTCCCTCTGTTTCTGTCTCTGTCTTTCTCTCCTTCTCTGTCTCTCATTCTCTCTGTCCCTCCCTGTCTCTGTCCCTCTCAATCCCCCTATCTGTCTCGTTCTCTGTTCTCTCTGTCTCTCTCTGTGTTTCTTTCTCTGGCTCACTTTGTCTTTCTCTATCTGTTTCTTTCTCTGTCTCTGTGTCTTTCTCTGTCTCGCTCTTTCTCTCTCTCTGTCCCTGTCTTTCTCTGTGTCTCTTCCTTTCTCTGTGTCTCTTTCTGTCCCACTCAATCTCCTCTCTGTCCCCCACTGTCTCTTTCTCTGTCTCTTTCTCTCACCGTTTCTCCCTATCTCTCTCTCTCTCTGTAGGTTTCTTTCTCTGTCTCCCTGTTTCTCTCTCTCTCCCTCTCTCTATATGTATGTGTGTCTATCTCTGTTTGCCTCTGTTTCTTTCTCTGTCTCTCTGTTTCTCTCTGTCTCGCCCTGTCTTTCTCTCTCTCTCTGTGTCTCTCTCTATGACTTTCTCACATACACACATGCATATTGTATATCACGGTCACTGGAAACAGCAGTGAAGGAAGGCAAGGTGCCTAGAAGAAAAGGCAGGGGTCAGCCAGCCTGGAGGTGGACACGGTACATGGGCGACACCTTGAGCATGCGTGTGCATGTTGCAGGAGAACTAGCAAGAGATTGAGACACTTTCTGTACAGCCGTAATAGAAGCGACGTTCTGAAAAGGAGCTGATACAAGTTAATGATGACTACATATATGCATACGTATCTATAGATCAAGAAGAATACAATTTAGTCCGAGAACTCACCATCACAGCTTCGAATCTGAGCTCAATGTGGTCATTCTCCATCATCTTCACAAAGTCCTTCTTGGGTGGTTGAGGAACCAAGCTGTTGCAGGATTGCAGTGAGTCTTCAATTGACCCAAACTTGTTGTACTCGGAGATTTCCTATTTAAAAAAAATGCATCATACTGACAAGTAAGGCTTATATAAAAACTGAGCATGTTACCTTATCCAATAGTCATTATGAATTCATGCCATACATACTCTGAGTGTTCTGTTCTTGCTTGAACTCAGTTGGTTTTATTTGCTCTTATGGAGTGATGATCTATTGGTTAGGGAACTTCCCAACCAAGACCGTGATTTGGGTTTAATAACCTGCAGAGAAGAATTATTTTCTCTACAAATATGGCTCTGGAGTCAACCTGGCCTTATAAAAATGGGTACCAGACAATTGTCTGGGATTACCCGGGAAGACAAGATAACGGGCAAGAGAACTGTCCACCCCAGTACATATATTATGACCTACTATATATGGAGGCCCAACACTTCACACTCAAATACTAGTATCTGCTATAGGACTACATTTTACTCTGCTACAACTTGAAAAAAATGGGAAAGATTACTTCATCTCTTCCTTATTGGCAAGCTGCATGCTCAATCTGATCATATTTGCAAGCTCTCCACTTGATGTGTGCAGAATGTGGGTGCTGATTACCTGTCATCTCCAGGGAGAATAACTGACACTATCTTGCAGTTTTGCAGCAGCACGCAAAGTTTGTGGTTCTCGACAGGATTACATTAATTAAATGGCTGTCGGCATTATGCCATTGACTACATCACTCACTGAATACTGACTGGTCTATATGGGGCTAGCACCATATATCCAATATAATTCAAGGCTTAGAAAAGATTTCACTACTTGCTGACTTTTACTTCCAGATGATTCACAAATGAAAACAACAACAACAACAGACGGTGTTGGAATATAAGTAGATATCAGCAGACTCAGTAAACGAAATGCTCATTGGTGGTGGCAGGGCAAATTAAACTGAATGCTCATTGGTGGTGGCAGGACAAAGTAAACTGAATGCTCATTGGTGGTGGCAGGACAAAGTAAACTGAATGCTCATTGGTGGTGGCAGGACAAAGTAAACTGAATGCTCATTGGTGGTGACAAGACAAAGAAAGCTGAATGCAGGTGGAGACAGGACAAAGAAAACTGAATGCTTATTGGTGGTGACAGGACAAACTAAACTGGATGCTCATTGGTGGTGGCAGGACAAAGTAAACTGAATGCTCATTGGTGGTGACAAGACAAAGAAAGCTGAATGCAGGTGGAGACAGGACAAAGAAAACTGAATGCTTATTGGTGGCGACAGGACAAACTAAACTGGATGCTCATTGGTGGAAGCAGGACAAAGGAAATTAATTCTTATTGGTGGTGACAGAGCAAACTAAACTGAATGTTCATTGGTGGCATGGTTATAATATCTGCCACTGACTCAGAAATTAACTATATGCTTCTAGCATAAGGATGGATATGTTTACTGGTCCATTGGCTTCTAAAGATATCACATTGTTAACTGATAGGCAGTGAGATTGGATACTTAGTCTTCTCAGACAGGGTGTAAAACAGGAGGCTCCATCTGCATGCTAAACATCCCATGGCAGTTGGAAATCACATAAGGTCATTCTCTGAAAAATTATTAGGGAAAAAACACCTACTCACAGATAGATCATCATGTTCCCTGCCATTGTCACAGACATTCTTGTATCTCCACAGATCTTGGTCCTTGGTGTTCTAGTTCAATTCTATTGTTGGTATTCCTCCATGCCACCATCCCAGTCCATTCAGCATAATTTATCTCTGTCTCCCTCTGCCTCTTCTATCACTGATGTATCCAGCCATAACGATGTTTTCAACAACCTCATAGACAGACAGACAGACAGACAGACAGACAGACGGACGGACGGACAGACAGACAGAGATCTATATTTTGGCAGAAATCTGACTAGAGGAAGTAAGCCTTACACAAAAACAAAGCAAAGTCAGACATACTGACCTCCGTACTAGAGAGGTGCGTAACATGGAGTGATGCACTGCCCTCAAAAGAAAAGTAAAAAAAAAAAAAAACAGACTATAAACATTACGTGCAGGTTTGCATGGCCGAATGGGAAAGAAAGCGTGATCTTAAACCATCCATTGTGCTGATGCCGAGGTAAGCGGTTCAACCCCTACACTGAACAGCTGGACTAAAATGTTGACTTGTCGTCCTTAACTTGGGGACGTAAATTACAAGTACCTCTGTTCCTTGACTTGGGGACGTAAATTACAAGTATCTCTGAAGTCGGAGTGGGTTCGCCTGATGGCGAGGGACACTGTTAATAGGGAAAGCTAATACACACACAAAATTCAGTCCATGGCTACCATAAATAGTGTGTATGGACTACGCTTGAGTTAAAAGCGAGCGAGCGCAAAAAAATCCCCCCAAAAACAACATTACAATACAGGTGTACATAAACTTTGAAATGATGCAGCTGAAGTAAAAGTAATCACATTACTTTCATTCTCGAGTAACTAGTCAAGCTATCTCTCCAGGAGTATAGAGTAATAAGTAGGTGAAGATGAAAGTACTTGGAAACATCTTTCACTAGTTTTCTCGCTATCTTAATGTCCACATACCATAGAAAATCTGTCAAATTTACTACAACAAACAAGTAATGAATCAAATATTACATACCATTTTTGGCAACTGCTTGGCCAGTCCTTTCACTTCAATAGGGTCAAAATTAGTGATTCCAAAATGGTTGTAGTAAAATCCTTTGGTGAAATTGTCACAGTCGTAGATGAGAAAAGGTCTGCCATAGATTGAAACTGTTTTGCCAATACCAAAATCTTTAGGTGTGATGTAATCTTTAATTTCTTGTTCAGACAGCTCCAGTACAATACTTGGGAAAGAAGTTGGCACGGTAAACCTGTTTTTAGGAACTCTGTGACGTCCAATCAAAACTGGGAATGGGTCTCGGCCATTATTTGGTTGGTGTACTTCTCTAATCTCCAGTGTGTCATCCGCAAGGTAGTACTGAAATAGAATAGGTATTTGCAAGTTGTTCACATTAGGCTGTGATGTACATGTTGAGAAACCACTGTCTCTTTTTTGAAGTTATGTATATGTGTACAGATCTGCTATTTACACCACATTCAAAGCAGGCTATGTCATTTACATACACTAACCTGCTGCAAGTGTCCAATGCAGAACAATGACAATTTTATTTGGCTTAACCTGCCCAAACAGAGGACAAACTCTATGGAGACGTCAACCTCCAGTTGACTGCTGCTTAATTTAAGTGTATACAGGTTGACATCTGAAGAAGAAGAAGAAGAAGAAGAAGAAGAAGAAGAAGAAGAAGAAGAAGAAGAAGAAGAAGAAGAAGAAGAAGAAGAAGAAGAAGAGAGTCAAGAACAGACATCATAGTACCCAGGGTATTCCCATACGTGCCAAGTCCTTATCTTCAACAATCAGCAAAGAGTCTTAATACTAATTGACCAAGTTGAAATCTAACTATATGTCTGTCTGAGCTGTCCTGAGAGAAATGAGTGTCGGCCAGATCCTCTGGTCACTCCCTGCCGCACCATTCTCTCCAGGCATTGATGATATATGTGATCTTCCAAACACCCACAAGTATCCATTCTTCCATACGATTCCAAAGGGCCCTAACCGCATCTGCCTTATCATGCACCAATTCTACCCAGAGGTGCAAATCCAGCCAATCTGTTCGTTTCCAGCACACCAGCTATTAACTTGCTGGCAATCCACCATTTACTCGTGATCACTCCCATGGTCATTCAAAACAGTCCACTTTACATCAAGGACTGATGACTGGGAGACAAGTGCCAAGTCAATAGCTGTGTCTGCATCACCAGGCCTCATTGCCATTCTAGTCGGCCTACCATCATTTATGCAGACCACATCGGAGTCCACCATGGCATCCGCAAGGGCAATTCCCTGTCGGTTTTCTCCACTACTGTCCCAATCTCTGTACCTTGCATTGAAGTCTTCACATATGAGTAGCCTATCACCTGGTAATTCCTCCAGTTCCTTAAGCCAGTCCCAATGTTCCTTTCTGACAAAACAGTCCACTGTGGCATATACATTTATGATGTTCCAACTTAAGCCACCAATCTCCATTTGTATACCCTGGACCTCTCTTGCACTGTGATTCCACTGGCTCAAATCAAGTACCACATGCTTCACTCCTTCCTTTACCAGCAGTCCTTGTCCATGTCTCTTCTGCCCAGTAGGGTTTATATAACTGGCGTACCCAGGGCAATGGTATTTGTCTGTATTTAACTCCTGGAGCATGAGAACATCAAAATCATATATTAGTCTCTCCAATACAAGACCTCTCTGTCTGGCACTGCGACAATTCCAGTATACCACTCTTACATAGTTGAAACCTAGTCTCTCCACTTTTCGTCTTGTTCTCCTGGCGCCTGCCCTCCTATTTCTATGCCATCTTCTCACACCATTTCCTCGTCTTCTCCTCCTCACTCTCTCTTCGCTAGCCTCTGAGGGATGTGTCAAGCGCAGAGCACGTGCTCCGTAGCTCCGGTGACGATTCCCGTGTTTAAATAAATCCATAGGCAAAGTTTGGATATTGCAGGAAATAAACGGTCACCCTAGCATTGCCTGCTTGGTAGGGAAGAGGCAGGGGATGTCCCGCAGGAGTCCATATGCCTGGTGCCGCCCCGCACGCCTGCCAGACATCCAACGTTCACGACCAGTTAACCCATGGTCATCCAGTTCCTCAGCACGCTAGTCCACATTGAACTTGGGGGTTTATATTTGGAGTTTTCCGTCTCCTAGATGGACTGCTGTCCAAAGCTAACGGGTTCCACAAACCCCGGAAGAGGGGTTAGAGCGCCCCGACTCGCTTGGCAGGCACGTCTCCGAGCATATGAGGTATTTTCTAAGGAACTCAGATCCCACCCTGAGATCCCGCCTCGCCCTCTGTGCCCACCGCCAGTTGGTCCGCGGCTGCTTATTGGGTATTCACAGCTAACCTCTATATCTAGAGGCTGTTCCACGATCCGCAACCTGTGGACGCGCTGGGTCGGGGATGGTCGCCCCAGCTTTACCCAGACGGAATAGTTTTCCCATGTCAACCAAATCAGACACACAAAAATACATGGCGGAATCTAGAGATGATAACAACAGATATGCTACAGTGGTGCAAATACAAAACAATAAGCATATCCGGTAGAAGCACTATTGTCCATCCATCCATTATGTGCCATGCCGGTAAGCGTGGGCGGTCAAGTTGTGCCATCTCACTCGATCACCAGAGTCGTGGATCAGCTCAGTGTTTCTGTCTCGACCATGCCATGAGGCCAAGCCATCCAGGTATTTGCTTCTAGGTCTTCCTCTTGGTCTGTTTCCTTCGACCTTACCAGTTGTCACCAAGTTCTCCAATTCATTTCTTCTCATAACATGCCCAAAAAAGTTTGACTGTCTGTGCCTAATATCTCTAATCCCCCGGGAAGGTTAACCCGGTCAACAAATGCCCACAGAAGTCAGATGTGTCAGCCTAATGGCGCAAGAACGCAGCTCTGCTGTAAACAGGCACAACGCAGTCACATCCGGAAAAAAAAATCCGGATGAACGCAGAAGAAGTAGAAGATGATATCTCTAATCAGTTTACGATCTTCATTTGTTTCTTGAAGGACTTGTTCATTGGTCTTTCTGGCTGTCCATGGTATTCTTTGCATTTTCCTCAGAAACCACATTTCTACAGCCATCAGATGTTTTTCAGCTTGACTGCTCATTGTCCAAGCTTCACATCCATATAAAAGTGCAGGTTTTATGTAGCACCTCAACACTCTTTTCCTTGTTTCAATTGACATCTTTTTTATTGGTCAGTATGTTTTTCATCTTGCTAAAGGCTACTTTTGTCATGGCGATTCTTGTTCTAATCTCTTCAAGGCATCTCCCATCAGATGTTATTACTGTTCCGAGATAATTGTACCTATTCACTTGTTGAAGAATATTTCTTCCTAGTGACGACCATAATCTGTGTCTTTTTACAATTTAATTCTAACCCTCGTTGTTCACTGTGTGTAACAACCGCATCTACTAAATGTTGCAGATCCTGTTCATTGTCTGCAATCAAGACTGTATCGTCTGCATATCTAATGTCTATGCATATCTATTGTCTATGCATATCTATTGTCTATGCATATCTATTGTCAATGCATATCTATTGTCTATGCATATCTATTGTCTATGCATATCTATTGTCTATGCACACATAATTCCAAACATACTATATCTGTGCACAGTCCTAGACACACCCCCCCACCTCACCCCCACGTCAGACTGTCACAAACATAAACAAAGAGATCAGCAGACACTTTGTGTTTGGCAGCAACATCTACAGTATCAAACATACAATAACAGCCTTTCAGATAACAATAACAAACTACTGAACGTAAAATCACATATAACTAAGGTTGATAGGATTTAAATATGTGAAAACTTCTAACCATTGTAAACTCTCTCATTATTTACAATACCATTGTCTAAAGACACCTGCAAAAAAATCAGTTTCGAACGCGATCTTTTTTTTTTTTTTGGAGGCATGTTGAATGTTACGTTGAATGATACATGATGAGGTGGAAACATAGACCATGACTTCAAGTTTCCTTGCGGACTGGACACGTGTGAAATAAAATCTGCGTGGATGACATAATCGAAACCCTAAAATTCATCGTTGTTTTCCTTCCATGTTGAGGGGATAGCGCGAACGCAGTTCCCCTTACGAAAAAATTACGCACTCGAGTCACCCACATTTGGAGTGATCGCAGGCATCAACCCAACCGAAGTGCAATGGAAGATCCTCAAACTTTTTTCTTTTTCTTTCCTGAATCACTATGTTTCCGAAAATGATACTCTTGTATGTATCTACACAATTTCCCCACATTAAACCTCGCAGCAAAAATCCCATTTTACCAAGCAAAACGCGAAAGCTGCGAAAATGGTGTCTGCTTGAGAGAGAGAGAGAGAGAGAGAGAGAGAGAGAGAGAGAGAGAGAGAGAGAGAGAGAGAGAGAGAGAGAGAGAGAGAGAGAGAGAGAGAGAGAGAGAGAGAGAGAGAGAGACAGCGAAGAGAGAGAGAGACAGCGAAAAGAGAGAGAGAGAGAGAGAGAGACAGCGAAGAGAGAGAGAGAGAGACAGCGAGAGAGAGAGAGAGAGAGGAGAGAGAGAGAGAGAGAGAGAGAGAGAGAGAGAGAGAGAGAGAGAGAGAGAGAGAGAGAGAGCTATTTGTTCAAACTGAATGAAATTTACAAACATAAATGAACATTTCCACTAAACATATTTATCAACATAAACCCCATAGACTTCCAAGGCCTTCGCCGTTAATGTAAGTAAATTTTCTTTAAATTGTGGGTGGCCTTAAGAGGCCAGTAAAAAAATGTTGTTTCCCCACATTGGGGACACTATGACATAAATTACGCTGAGGTATCATTAAAAGTACAGTTTTAAAAATTAAACGTAAACGTAGAATTGAAAAAGTTGATCATAAAATGTAAGTAAATAAAGATTAAATAAATGTTGTATAAAGACTATAATAGCTTTCTTTTCATGATTGCAAAGAATGACTGCGGTATTGACTGTTTGATTTCTCAAAGAAAAATAAAAGATTTTGATGTTAGTTAATGGTATTATAGCTAGGTATACCATTTTATTTTTCAAATTCGAGTACTCTCCCTTGTAACAATATTAGATGTTTATGTCCCCCTACCAAGCGCAGACTGCTACTGCAACCATCTTAGGCAATTTACATATAAACTTAAAGAAAGTCAAATATACAAATAGAAACGCAAAATTTGATCTACAGGCACTGACGAGTGAGGAGATAAAAGATAAATTCAACGTAGAGGTAAAGAACAGATTCGATGCATTGTCCGATATGGAAATATTATTTTAAGACGTCAGTGACCAATTGGAAATATAAAAGAAATCAGTCAAGAAGCTGTACTAACAACAATGATAATCCCAAAAATAAAGATAATAGGACGCAAGAAATGGATGATGGAAGACATTTTAAAACTCATGGAAATAAAAAGAAATAACAAAAATAACAAGGAAATATACGAAGAAATTCACAGGAAAATTAGGAAGCTAAGCAAAGAGGCAAAAGAAACATGGTTTGAAGGAAATTGAAAACCAACACAACACCCAGAATACCAAATTAATGCACACAAGAATTAATGACATCACTAACAAAAGAACACACACACATCAACAGGTTGCCTAAATACCAAAGATGGCAAAATCATAATAGAAAAAGATCAGATTTTACATGCGTGGTCAGATTGTGTGAAAGACCTTTATGTTGATACAAGAGAAGAACGACATCAGAGACATTGTACAACCACACGGAATGACACTAGCCAGTGCCATCCACCGGGCGCTGGAACGCAAATTATTCCTCCCCACGACGCTTGACGGCATAAGTGGAAGATGATGATGATGATGATGATGAAGAGAAGAACAATATGATCATCAGAATAATAATGAAGGACCATCAATTTTGTTTGTCGGGGTGTTTTTCTTTTAGATATCTAGCAATTCCGCAGAGCCGTTCTCCCTGGCGAAGCGGTTAAAGATTTTCTCCGTAATCCCGTATATCCACGTGTGGGGACATAGCTGCGCGAGATTCGGTAGGGAATCGGGTTGCTTTGGTTACTTACAGGGGTATCTGAGATTTTCGCTCAGTAAGCAATGCAAAATACTCTGTGTAGTCTTGCAAAGACATCAACAACAGCGGTAAAATGCTGTTGTTGACAGCGATGAAAATAGGATATGCGAAAAAAATAAAATTCGGCAGAATTCTTGAATATGAGTGTAGTGATCAATCAAGGCATTACTATCATGTTATTATGATATTTGAAATATTCTCTAAGCAAACGTAATTGCGCCGGTCTCTCTGGCTGTGGGGTTACAACACTTTCTCTCTGTAATCCCGTTTATCACGCAGAGTCTCGTAGCGGAGCGAGAGCTGAGGCGGTTCGACCCCCGCTCGTGACTTGCGGGATACTGAGCCGGCCGCTCAGAAAGCAATGGCAAACTACTGAGCGTAATCTTGCCAAGAGATCAACATACAGCTGAAAGATGCTGGTGTTGACAGCTAAGTCCTGTAAAGGATATGCTTAAAAAAAAAAAAAACGTAATTGCACCAGCATTTAGCAGAGAGAGAGAGAGAGAGAGAGAGAGAGAGAGAGAGAGAGAGAGAGAGAGAGAGAGAGAAGAGAGGAAGAGTGGGGGGAGGGATAACTATTTGTAATATTTGTCAACATAAGCCCCATAAGCTTGCACGGCCTTTCGCCGGTGCGAAAATAAGTGCATGCAGGCCTTGATTGTGCCAGGCCAGGTTTTGTCCTACTCACTTCGCCTGTTAACCGTCATCTCTCTCATTCCTATATAGGCCATAGTCACCAGTCAAACCACTCACCTTCTCGTTGCTACTTTTTCGTTGAAATCTCCGAGGATGACGGTCATTTAAAAATTGTTACTCTGGTCCTCGGCCATGTCTAATTCGTTATATCATTCAAGAAGCCCTGGGCATGAAAACGTGAGGCGAAGAAATTCATTGGCATTGAGAATATTTCGCATTTACTGAACCCTTGCCTTCTACAAATCAACATTGTTCTTCTCCTATTTATATATCCATTGTAATTGATACCCCAATATTTTTTTTTTCTCCACCAGAATGGTTTATGCTGTATTCCCCGGAAGTTATACTGCCCTCTGGTCTCACATGTACCTAATATGTTAATATTCAGTCTTCTAATTTCTTTCTTAATGTTATTAAAGTTTGGCATGGGCGTTATTAATTTTCTTTCTTTCTTTCTGTTTTTATAATCGTTTATTATGTACAAAAGCATTTACAAAAAGCTAATGGTCGACGTTTGGTGCAGGAGAGCCTGGCATATGATACCACAACATCTAGCTTAAGAATGGAGGTAGAGGCGGTCAGTGCAGCTTTCTGCTGGATGGAGAATACGATACACGCGCACACATCGTGATTGTAACTGACTCAAAAAGCTTGCTGAGGAAGGTGAGGACAGGCAAGCTTCGGGTAAAGTGGCTTGCTTCACTTCGGAGGTCACGGGTGGCAAGCATCGCCTGGATCTTTTCTCCGGGGCATGCCGGTGTGCTGGGGAATGAACAGGCGGACAGATTGGCTAGCTCTGCAAAACTTGGTGGAGTATTGATGCATGACAAGGCAGATGTGATTGTGGCCTTGTGGGAGCACGTGTACACCTCGGAGGAGCAAATGGATTACCATAGTCTGGTAAGAATGAGACAGCGAGGAGTGATGGGGGGATCTGGCTCTACCCTCAGAGGAAAGACGAAACGGACACATAATCAGATTGCTACTGGTACCATTGGTGTTGGAACTCTTCGCTGGCTGCTGAGGATGAGGACGAAGCGCTTATGGGAATGCTCCGAATGCTATGATGTCGGTTCCTAAATCAATCAATCAATGTACAAAAGCAGTGTCTTTTATACATTTGCGAATACACCATATACATTCATACACATGTGACAACATTATATTCGTGGCATGGTGTAACTACCTACATAATTCCTGTTAATGATGATGGTTGAGTAATCATTTACTCTGAAGCACACCGTAACATTTAATAGAAACTCTTTCACACTCCAGGTATACTCATTCACACTTAGTTTCGTGTAAGGAAATTCAAAAATATTCCGGAATCACCATGTTTCCGAAAATGATACTCTTGTATGTATCTACACAATTTCCCCACATTAAACCTCGCAGCAAAAATCCCATTTTACCAAGCAAAAAGCGAAAGCTGTGAAAATGGTGTCTGTTTGAGAGAGAGGGGGGGAGAGAGAGAGAGAGAGAGAGAGAGAGAGAGAGAGAGAGAGAGAAAGAGAGAGAGAGAGAGAGAGAGAGAGAGAGAGAAAGTAGAGAGAGCTATATGTTCAAACTGAATGAAATTTACAAACATAAAACACTAAACATATTTATCAACATAAACCCCATAGACTTCCAAGGTCTTTCGCCGTTAATGTAAGTAAATTTTCTTTAAATTGTGGGTGGCCTTAGGAGGCCAGTTTAAAAAAAAAAATGTTGTTTCCTTTTTTTTTCTTTTTTTTTAAATTAAATTAATTTTTTTTTTCAACGTTTATCTCATACAAAGCTATGTATATTTACAAGGTGTGTTTCTTTGTTTGTGTATATTACAGAGCGTTGCCGTTTGTTAGTGTTATGTGTCACATGCGTTAATAAAACAAATACATGCATATACAGTTATGATAATATAACATAAAAGTCAGGTCTTAGTCAGATATGACTGAGCTACCGTATAACAGTAGACGGTACTACCTGGTTTCTGTTAGCGCCGAACGTTGGGCGGCGCTTACCAAACCCGACACCCCACATTGTGCCAACGGCTTCGGGCGGAAGAGCGCAATTGGGAGGGTACAAGCCTTACCCTGGTGCGAGGAAATGCAAGCTAAAGACAAAATTGTCATGGCAGGGCAGACCAGGCCCTAAGCCTTGGTTGGCGACTGGTCTAGGATCGAAGCTCCGACAGGCGGACAGTTAGAGCATTGCTTTGCTGATCCGGCAGCTTCTGCAGCTTGTCTTGTTCCAGATGTAGGGGTGTTACCTTTCCTCTGGAGTGAACTAGGCAGGCCGAGAGAGGGATCATGCTGCATGGGCAACACATGATCTCTATATTTTAGCCCAGGCTTTGTGCTATGGAGAGGCAATAACTCCATCCCTGGTCTTAACTGGTCTCGGAATCAAAGCGAGAGGCAACTGTTACGGGTTATAAGTCCTTGTCAGTTGGCGTAGACATGGGGCGCCACGCGTTGCCTCTGACGGTGGGAGACACCTATAGGTGTCACTGATCAGCTACCGCCCGCCTCAAGCTGGGCAGCCCCCAGCCAATTGGGTGCTGATCCGCCACAGCCTGCCTGCTTCAATGGGTGCTTGGGGCTAGGACAAAATCTGAATCGCAGGCTGTAAAACCAATGCACCAGGTACAAACAAAAATATAAATAGAAACCTCAAGCTACGGCTTGCAACCTGGAACGTGAGAACCATGTGTCCAGGATTTTCCACTGACTTGACCAATATTGACGATGTGAGAAAAACGGCTGTGATTGATGCCGAACTCAATCGTCTTAACATTGATATTGCTGGCCTGCAGGAGACTCGCCTCGCTGAGGAAGGGTCACTCAGGGAAAACAACTACACCTTTTTCTGGAAGGGTAAAGGGCAGGCAGAAAAAAGGCAACACGGTGTGGGCTTTGCAGTGAAGAATTCACTACTGGGAATGATTGAAATTCCAGCAGGAGGAAATGAAAGACTATTATCCCTGCGCTTGGCAACCTCTTGTGGGTTTGCCACCATTATTACTGCATATGCACCGACACTCGATTCCTCTGATGATGTGAAGGATTTGTTCTATGAGGAGTTAGACTCTGTGATCAAGGCAGTTCCAAAATCCGACTACATTTATATGCTCGGTGATTTCAATGCTCGTGTGGGCAAGGACTCGAGTTCATGGCCAGTGTGCCTTGGAAAATACAACATCGGTCGCATGAATGAAAATGGGCAAAGGCTGCTGGAGCATTGCACCAGTAATGACCTATGTATTACAAACTCTTTTTTTAAAACAAAAGAGATGCATAAGGTCACATGGAAACATCCAAGATCCGGCCATTGGCACCAGCTGGACTTCATCATCACACGGAGACAACATCTGAACCATATATCATTGACTCGTAGTTACCACAGTGCTGACTGTGATACGGATCATTCTTTGGTTGTTGCAAGGGTTAGACTGAGACCAAAGAGAATCTACACAGCTAAACACAAATCTAGCCCCAGGATTAATATTATTAACACTGATGATCCTGAAAAGTGCTTTCAGTTTCAACAGCAACTTGAAGACGCTTTCACTGATACACCAGAAACTTGTACAGTAAATGATAAATGGAATAAACTTAAGGAAACTCTTTGTAAAACTGCCCTAAAGGTTTACGGCACTGTGGATCATAAGAGGCAGGACTGGTTTGCGGCCAACAGCGAGACTCTGCAGCCCTTGATTGATAAGAAGAAGAAAGCTCTCTTAAGAAACAAGGAAAGACCAACGCGTAACACTCTGAGTGAGCTAAGGCAAGCTAGGAAGGATGTGCAAAAGGCTGCCAGGCAGTGTGCAAATGATTATTGGATCAAGTTATGTGAGTCCATTCAAATCGCAAGTGATAAGGGAGACATAAGAAGCATGTATGAAGGAATAAAGAAAGCCTGTGGTCCAGTGATCAAAAGAAGTGCACCATTGAAAACCTTGACTGGAGAAGTCATCACTGATAAGAAACAGCAGATGGACAGATGGGTAGAGCACTATTTGGAGCTTTACTCAAGTGAGACCAAACTAGCGGATAATGCCCTCAACGCCATAGAGGCCCTACCAACTCTTGACCACCTGGACACACTTCCCACCATAACAGAAGTTAAGTGTGCTATAAATGAACTTGCATCTGGCAAGGCTCCAGGTAAGGATGGGATTCCAATAGAGGTTATCAGGAGTGGGCAAGACACACTCACTATACAGATCCACCAGCTAATAGAGCTATGCTGGCGTGAAGGACAAGTCCCACAGGATTTCAAAGATTCAAGCATCATAACACTGTACAAGAACAAGGGCGATCGGAGCGACTGCAACAACTATAGGGGTATCTCACTTCTGTGTATTGTTGGAAAAGTATTTGCCAGAATTGTTCTGCGCAGACTTCAAGTCCTAGGAGATCAAGTCTACCCCGAATCACAGTGTGGCTTTCGACAGAACCGGTCTACCACTGATATGATATTCTCATTGCGACAAATGCAAGAAAAATGCCGTGAACAGAATCAACCACTGTTTATTGCCTTCATCGACCTCACAAAGGCATTTGATTTGGTCAGTCGTGAGGGTCTGTTCAAGGCACTAAAGAAGATTGGCTGCCCACCAACTCTTCTGTCCATTGTGGAATCGTTCCACACAGGCATGAAGGGTATAATCAAGTTTGATGGTGCAACTTCTGAAGAATTTGAAATCAAGAGTGGAGTTAAGCAAGGTTGTGTACTAGCTCCCACCCTCTTTGGAATATACTTTTCACTTCTACTGAAATATGCATTTCGTGATCAGGATGGTGGTATATACATTCACTCACGCTCAGATGGCGGCCTCTACAATGCTCAGAGATTGAAAGCCAAGACCAAAATTAGGAGGGTACTGATTAGAGATTTGCTTTTTGCAGATGATGCTGCAGTTACGACCCACTCTGAGGAAGAATTGCAATGTCTACTATCTGCATTCTCCAATGCTTGTTCTGAATTTGGTTTAACAATTAGCAAAAAGAAGACACAGATTATGTCACAAGGTGCACATGGGGTACCATCAATCTTTATTGACGACGCCGAACTAGAGATAGTAGACCATTTTACATATCTAGGATCGGTGGTAAATAGCAAATTATCCCTAGATCAGGAAATCAACATCCGGATTGGTAAGGCAGCAACAACAATGAACAGGTTAAGAAAAAGAGTCTGGGAGAACAGGAAGCTTACTGCCAAAACAAAAGTCCTTGTCTATCAAGCCTGTGTCCTTAGTACTCTTCTCTATGGCAGTGAAACCTGGACAACTTACTCGCACCAAGAGAACAATTTAAACAGCTTTCATATGCGGTGTCTGCGAAGAATTCTTGGTATTAAGTGGCAAGACAAAATCACAAATACTGAAGTATTGGAAAGATCAGGTTGTGTGACAGTTTATTCCATGCTCAGTCTTCGTAGACTTAGATGGATAGGACATCTTAGGCGGATGGATGATGGTAGAATACCAAAGGATATCTTTTTTGGTGAATTACAGATGGGTAAGAGATCTCAGGGTCGGCCTCTACTACGATACAAAGATGTGTGTAAGCGGGACATGATTGATACAGGCATGGATAATGCACATTGGGAGCAAGTCGCCGCTGAACGTGCTGCATGGAGGGCAAATATCAGAAATGGAATAAAGTCAAAGGAGAAAATTATTGCAGAAAAGTCACACACCAAGCGTTTGAGACGTAAGATGGTGCATGATGGTGGAAATGACCACGTGTTCACATGCACCCACTGTGAACGGACATTTACAGCGCAAATTGGCCTTATCAGTCACACTCGCTACCGCCATAGTTAAAAGTTATTATGCCTTTTTAAAGCACAAACTATCGTCTGTCAAGACGGCAAGGTGCCAATGTGAATATAACATTTATGGCATAGTGCATGTAAACACACATTTCTCGTTTCATTTCCATCTATACAAGTGGAATGCATGTTACACCTGTCCATATCTCTCTCTCTCTCTCTCTCTCTCTCTCTCTCTCTCTCTCTCTCTCTCTCTCTCTCTCTCTCTCTCTCTCTCTCTCTCTCTCTCTCTCACACACACACATTCAACCTTGATCTATCTCTTGCTTTCTGTAGATAATAGTACATGGATTTCCGTGATCTTTACATTCTCATTCTATTTAAATTGTGGCTTCCCAATTTATTTACTTTTTTGTGGGGGGGGGGATTTCCATATGCATATATTCATATAAATACCTGTGCTATATATCTCTCTTTAAAGTTGTTTGGGGGGAGTGGGGTGGATTTGTGATTCAAAGCACGCTGGGGAAGAATTGCGGCGTGTACTATCTGCGCTCTCCAATGCTTGCTACCACCTAGTGAGAAGTGTTCCCAAGTATTAACAAAATAAGCCACACACAGGGCTCGCGAGACGCACACATGTTCTAAAATTTTCCACAACAGGGGTTGTAGATTTTGTGCCCTGCAGCGGAAACTAAATATCGTCTGTCAAGACGATCGGGTGTAGAGCATCTTATAAGTTTTTTATATTAATTTTTTTTTTTTTTAAATTAAAAATAATGGCATTTTTTCTAATTGCAAGAGTAAATGAAATGAAAGAAATTTACACATTTCAGTCAGGAAAAATAGTAGCTAGTTTGTATTTGAACATTAGTAAAAATAAGTTTCTGTAAGGGCCTCAACCTGCGAGCACCACCTTATTTTTTTTTTTTTTTTTTTTTTTTTTTTTTTTTTGTTAGTACTTTTTCTCTTATCAAGTACAACGGAATGTACCTCTTTTTTTTTTTTTCATTTTTTTTTTTCAACTTTTATTTCATACAAAGCAATGTGTATTTACAAGTTGTAGTGTGTGTTTCTTTTGTTTGTGTATATTACAGAGCGTTGCCGTTTGTTAGTGTTAAGTGTGACATTGTGAATGAAACATATACAAAAATATATACAGTTATGATAATATGACATTTGTGGCATAGTGCATGTAGATACGCATTCCTTGCATATACTTCACTTCCGCAAGCGGAATGCATGAAACACCTGTCCATCTCTCCCTCTCCTCTCTTTCTCTCTCTCTCTCTTTCTCTTTCTCTCTCTCTCTCTCTCTCTCTCTCTCTCTCACACACACACACACACGCACACACACAAAACACACGCACACACAATCTCATGCTTTCTGGAGACCGCAGTACATTTAAATGCCCCGCGCTTGGACAATAAACTTTAAACTATCATTTCCATTAAAATGTGGCTTCCTTGTAATTTTTCTGGGTCACTAAGCTCCCGAGGCGAAGGTCGTTGGTGTTGTTGCCTGATGACAAATTTCAGGGTGACGCTCTAGTCCATGATATCTTTTGTTTGGGGGACAAGAATCAGGGATTTACTACTAGTAATTAGGGTCCATGGTCTGTCCCCAGGGAGATAATTGGTCCAAAATTGTGATAGTGTCTGGGTTTTATATACAATGGGAAGGACTTAAAACCTGGCCACTAAAAGCCACCTTAGCTTACTGGGTACTTAAAGGACTCATCGAATTTGTTTATACATGGTGGTGCATATTTTTTCTTTTGAAACATATCATTACCATATACCATCATTTAATACTTAAGATACCGACTTGGTTTAAAGACTGCTACACGCACGCACGCGCGCGTGCGCGCACACACACACTCGTACACATGCGCGTGCAAATTCATGCACCACACACGCACACACACCTGCATCCACACACAGACGCATACATATGTTACTGCCAATGGCACAGACACCCATTCACAATATATTTCATGTTGCACATTCAAATATAATAATGTGAAAATTAATAATAATAGTAGCAGTAATAATAATAGTATTAATAATAATAATAATATCATTGTAAGATTATTAATACCATCAATAAATACATTTACAGTTGTAGTATCCTTTATTTAAAACAAGTTATTTGCTTCTACTGTAATATGTGCTGTCTTCAGCCAAATATTTTACGAGATTTGTGCTTGTGGGGCTAAGATTATAATGTTTGCGACTTTTTGTTGATAAAGTTGTTGGACAATTTCTTTGTTGATTGTTCTGTAATTGTATAGTGCTTTGTTTCTTAATGTCCATATAAGATTTCTGTACTCTGCCAATAGAACAAGTAACTTTGTATGGGTGTCTTGTGTGGAGTAAGGAATGGAATTTATCATGATTGCTTTGTAAACATCTGTTCTTTGTTTCAAATTAGTGTTTAGGATGTTTTGTAGGAGATTTCTTGTTGGCATGATTGTGTTGCATTCGTAATAGATGTGCTCTTCTGATTCTTGGACGTTCCGTCTACAAAGCTGACACTGTAGTATTTGTTTAGTTATTTTTGCTGTTCTCTCTGTTGTTGGGGTCATGCTGTAAACAAGCCTATATGTAATTTCCCTTGCTTTTGGAGTAATCTGCTTGTTGTGAATATTTGAGAAAATTTCGGTATAATCTTTTATGAAATATCTATGTCCTCTTTTAATTCTGAGATGTACCGGAGTTGCTTGTAATTTAACTAAATGCCTGTAGATTGTATGTATTTTCTTGTGTAGTAATTTTTCATGTCCTTTAATGGCTGAAATACATGTTTTGTAGAACGTTGGGAGAGTGCCAAAATAATGTGAGGATGTATTCCTAATAGGTTTTAAAGAAGATAGCCTAATTCCAATGTAATAGTGTGCTAAAGGGTGTTTTTCTGGGTGTTGTAGGATTTCACCAACGTGTTTGATCCTAAGTGCTTGTATTTTGGTTGTTATGTCTTGGAGGGCGATACCTCCATCTTTTTTGTCTTGCATGAGTGTAGTATGTTTGATACTGTAGATGGTGCTGCCAAACACAAAGCGTCTAATCTCTTTGTTTATGTTTGTGACAGTTTGACGTGGGGGATCTAGGATTGTGCACAGATATAGTATTTTTGGAATTATATATGTATTAACAATGGTACTTCTACCAAATATGGTAGTTGTTTTGTATTTGTATCTCTGTAACATATCTGTTATTTTCTTCTCTAGATGTTGCCAAGTGTCTTTGTGTGTCTGATTTGGTTGACATGGGAAGACTATTCCGTACACTTTTATAAGATTGTTTGATGTTAAGTCAAATGGAAAATCCGCCTTATTTTTCCATTTGCCTAAGCCCATTATAGTAGATTTTTGGACGTTTAATTTTGCCCCACTCCCTTTGCCGAAAAAACGAGAACGTCTCCAAAATGATCCGTACAGATTTTTCAGTGGTCGGAAAGAAAATGGTATCGTCCGCATAAGCACGCAGCTTTTGTTCACCCTTCCCTGGTATGAACGTACCCCTGACATTGTCGTCCTGGCGTATCTTTTCTAGAAGTGGCTCTAGAGCAACAACGTACAGTAAAGGGGACAAGGGACATCCCTGTCTCACTGACCTAGTCAACCTGAAAGAATTGGTTAGGGTATGGTTTAATAGAATCCGACTTTCCGGTTTCAAATATAAAATTTTGACCCATGTCCGAAAATAATTTCCCACGTTGCAGTGTGAGAGAGTTTTGTGGAGGTATGAGTGAGATATTCTGTCGAATGCTTTTTCTTGATCTAAAGAGAGAATTGAGGACTGACAGTTTTTCAGATGTGTGTAGTTGATGATGTCCCTTATGAAGTGTGTGTGTTGCTGGATATTCCGGTGTTGTACACTACATTGCTGGTCTTCATGAATGAGAGATGCCATTACTGGTTTCAATTTATTTGTCAAAGTCTTTGTTAAAATCTTGTAGTCTGCATTTAAAAGCGAGATAGGTCTGTAACTATTTAAAAGTGTCTTGTCAGTGTTCTCCTTCGGAATAAGAGTGATGTAAGACGTGTTGAAACTGGATGGGAGTTCATGTTTGTGGAAAGATTCAGAGAATACTGCTAGTAAAAGCGGACCTAGAAGAGGAAAGAAAAACTGATAGAATTCAGCAATAATACCGTCAGGGCCAGGCGATTTGCCCTTCTGCATTCCATGAACCGCTTGTGTTATATCTGTTAGTGTTAATTCAGTATCTAGTGTTAGTTTCTGTTCCTCTGTGAGTTCTCTTTTGTGAATTTCATAAAGTGTTCTTGCACGTGCGCCTGTGTGTTTTCCTCTGTATAAAGGTTCCTGTAATAATCTTCAAAGGCTAAGGCTATTTGTTGTGGCTCGACTTGTATATTTCCTTCCCTGTCAATTATCTGGCCTATTTGTCTGCTGCGCTGTATGTTTTGTTCTAAAGCTAGGTATTGTTTACTCGGTATCTCTTGTGTTATAGTTTGTAACTTTGTTCGCAGTAAAGCCCCCTGAAATCGATGATGTCTGTGGAGATCTAATTCTTCCTGTAATGCTATGATGTGTGATGAATTTTTGTCTGTCTGTAGTAAGAGCTTAATTGCATTTTCCAATACTTTTTCTTGTTGTAGTTTTTGCTTGTGTATTACTGCTGCTAGTGTTTGTGTTCTCTCTCGTATAGTTTGTTTAAGTGTTTCCCAGAGTTCTCGCGCTTTACCCTCCGGTATATCACTTGTGTATGTGAGGATCAGTTTTGTTATGCAATCTACATAGTCCTGATTTTGTAAAAGTGTGCAGTTCAGTTTCCAAAGGGGAGATCTTCTAAGATGTGGTGTTGCTTGTACTGTGTTTATTGTTGCAACTACCGCCTTATGATCTGTGAAGTTCAGTGTCTCCTGTAAATGCTTGACTTGTGTTATATGATGTGCTATGGGCGCATAAATTCTATCTAATCGCGCTGCTCTGTTATGCGCATTGTTTGTGTGTGTTGTATCTGTTCCATGGGGGTGCATCTGCCTGTATGCGTCTGTTAGCCCATGGATATCTAAAATTGTTTGCAATGTGTCTAATTGATGTTCCTCCTCCCCCGTTGTGTTTCTAATTTGCATTCTTACATCTCCATTTATAAGGTCGTGCGCCGAAAGTACGCAATTAAAATCACCCCCCTAGAATGATGTTGTGACCCCGATATGAGCGTGATAATAAATTTTCAAGTGTTTGGTAGAAGAGCGGCTGATTTCTGTAGTCAGGCGGTGCGTGTATGTTGACAATTGTGTATTTATTTATGTTATTTCTCACCTGTACTATAGCTATCCTACCCTGGCAGTCCCTGTCCTTCTCTATAATCTGCCACCTGTCCGATGTCTGTATTATTGCTGTACCCAATCCGATATGTTGCGTACTAAGACTAAAACATGAGTGTCTTAGACCTAAGCATGTTGTGATATATGATGCGTGTTCATCGGTTTTAACGTTAGCTTCCTGAATGAGTATACAATCAGGTTTATATTTGTGTATGAGTGGTATAAGATGATTAATTTTGGATCTTATACCTCGAATGTTAATACTCATTATTTTAATTTCCGCTGCCATTTTTGTTGTAAAATATAGCATGATTCTCAAATGTGAAAATCTCACTTAAACTTAAACGTTAGATGCAGTAAAATACGCTAAGTGTATGTGCTATGACTGCACAAAGTTTATTATTCAACAGATTAAATTTGTTGCAAACATCAGATACCCATGGATACTATGCCAAAAGTTAAAAAAACAATTATGAGCTGGCTATCCTTATATTAAATGTTCTTTGTCAGTAGGGACAAAGAAACGTTTCTGGTGCTCTATTGCGAGTTATTTCTCTTGGGGAAACACAACAGAATGCAATACTATACCAATTAGATTCTCTCCCTTTAGTTTTCCGACCATTTTCTCTCTCTTTTCTTCCTCGTAAACAGAAAGGATGGTAAATCCCCTGGATGTGATGAGATACCAGCTGAACTAATTAAAGCGGGAGGAGAAGAAAGCATGCACATATATCATGCATTATGTACAAAGATTTGGAAATATGATATATGGCCAAAAGATTGGAAGAGAACTAACTTCATTCCAATACCAAAAAAGGGCAACCTAAAATTATGCACCAACTATAGAACTATTGCCCTGATCAGTCATGCAAGTAAAATTCTACTAAAAATCATAATGGGAAGACTTCGTAAGAAAATGGAAGAAATTAACTTGGTTCAAGCTGGATTCAGACAAGGAAGAGGAACAAGAGATCACATATTCAACATGCGTTTAATAATAGAGAAGTGCAGAGAATTTAATGTAAACCTATTCTCATGTTTTGTGGATTATTCAAAGGCATTTGACTGTGTACAACATCAGAAACTTTGAGAAATCATGAGGAATATGGGCTTTCCATCATATGTAGTACATCTAATAAAAATGCTGTATCTAGACCAACAAGCAGCAGTTAGAATAGATGGCGAGACATCAGATTGGTTTGACATCAAGCAAGGAGTCCGTCAGGGCTGCGTGCTGTCACCCTATTTGTTTAACCTGTACGCCGAAAATATAATGAGAAATGTAAGAGATGATATAAACAGGGAGCTATATGATGCCCTAAATATCGGCGGTCATGACAAACCAGAGATTTGATATGCTGATGATACAGTATTACTATCCACAACACAGAATGGCTTAGAAAACCTAATAGCCCCAACCCAATTGAATAGTGAAAATCACAACTTATATCTTAACATTGCAAAAACAAAAATAATGCATACAGATAAAACTACTATGGAGAAAGAAATATACATTAGGCCTAATGGGGAAAAATTGGAGGTGGTGGAAAATTTTGAATATCTTGGGTCATTGATTACCAACAACGGGGACACAATGAAAGAAATTAAACGGCGACTATCAATTGCTCTTCAAAGACTAAGGCAGCTGAATAAATTATGGAGTGGGACAGACAGAACTACAAAAATTAGATTTTTAAGAGCATGCATCTTTCCCATTGCAACATACGCCTGTGAGACATGGACACTTACTAAACAATCTGAACAGCGCATAAACGCCTTTGAATGTAAATGTTCTAGACGAGTTCTAAGAATATCTTGGGTAAAGAAAAGAACAAATGCACCCATACTTCAAGAGTTGAATATTGAAGAAGGTTGGCTATTAAAGACGATAAAACAAAGAAAATTGAAGTATTTTGGTCACTTGAAACGTCACGAAAGTTTGGAGAGAACAATAATAGAAGGGTATATACCTGGGAAGAGAGGAAGAGGAAGGAAAAAGAGAAGATTGGTGCAGGATGTGGCGGATGATCTCCGGATGGGTGTATCGGACGCGGGACATCTTGCTTATGTTCGAGAGGTTTTCCGGAGGGTTGTTATGGGAGCGAGGTTCTGCAAAGGACATGCTACTGAATGAATGAATGAAACAGAATGGTGTATTTAGTGTGAATAGTGTATGTTCAAGATATTGTCGTTTATTTGTAAATTTTCATTGTGTGCTACGGAGCATTGTCATATGTAAGGTTTTGGATGACGTGTGACATTTAATTTCTTACAAACTCGTGAAAAAGGCTGGTACTATTTACTTACATACAAGATGGTGAAGCCGAAGACCCACGTTCACCGGCATAGCCAATGATGATAGTATTTACATTTTAAACAATTGGTAACATTTATTCCAATATATCCTACGGTGTAAGGTCTTAAAAATAGTCTTTAGACTCATTATATTGCTCCTCTCCACGGAAATCTGTAGTAAAAGGCGATTTTTTTTAATTTTGTAAAAAGTTTATTATGTACATAAATAGTGTCTTTTTTACATTAACAAATACAGCATATACATTCATACATGTGTGACAACATTATATTCTAGGCATGGTGTAACTACATGCATATTACCTGTTGACGATGGTGGTAAAATAACCATTCGCTCCCGTGCATACCAAACGATTTAATACAAAAACCTTTCACACTTCAGGCTCATTCACACTTATGTGTCAGAAATATTGCTGAATCACTTGCTTCCTGTTTGTGGCCTTATGAGGCCAGTTTAAAATGTTCATTCCCCCATATAGGGGGAATTGGCTCGTAGTACGAGATAGACCAAATATTAAAAGTATACAAATAAGTTTAAAAAAATGAATAAATGACTAAAGAATGGATTATAAAATGTAAGTATATAAATATTAAAAACACGTTGTGTAAGAAATCTAAATGTATTGTATTTGGCATTAACACATTTTACTTCCACATATTGATTCCTTTATTTCTAAGTGTGCAGGAGAGACGTTTGATCTTATTTGTAAATATTATAGCTATAGTGTGTTTTTTTTTGGTTGCCTCAATATAAAATTCAATATCTCAGTAACGGGCTGAGATAAAATGATGAGATTTAGTATATAACGTTATCATTATGTCCACCCAACAAAACAATTTTTGTTCTGGAGATTTTACAGCAGATTTTAAAGTTAGCTTATATACGGTATATTAATTATGATTTAAAGATTACGACCATGATTTTAACAGTTTTACAGCTTCCCCAAGATTCGACCCAAATTATTCAAAATTTTCACGTGACTTTCGTTTTCAAACAAACAGCGCGAAGATTCAGAGGCGTCTCCAAATGTGGGTTCTTTCATGAAACGTGATTATATAAATAAACTAGCTGACAAGGCCCGGTTTCTGGTGGAAATCAATCAATCAATCTATCTATCTATCTATCTATCTATCTATCTGTCTGTCTGTCTGTCTGTCTGTCTGTCTGTCTGTCTGTCTGTCTGTCTGAATGTCTGTCTGAATGTCTGTCTGTCTGAATGTCTGCCGGTCGGCTGACCCATCCACCTACCCACCGACCTACCGATATCTATCTATCTATCTATCTATCTATCTATCTATCTATCTATCTATCTATCTATCTATCTATCTATCTATCTATCTATCTATCTATCTATCTATCTATCTATCTGCCTGCCTGCCAGCCCGACCACCCACCCACCGACAGACCGACCGACCTACCGATATCTATCTATCTATCTATCTATCTATCTATCTATCTATCTATCTATCTATCTATCTATCTATCTGTCTGTCTGTCTGTCTGTCTGCCTGTCTGCCTGCCGGCCCACCCACCCACCCACCCACCGATCGACCGACGTACCGATATCTATCTATCTATCTATCTATCTATCTATCTATCTATCTATCTATCTATCTATCTATCTATCTATCTATCTATCTATCTAATCTATCTAATCTATATGTCTGTCTGTCTGCCTGCCTGCCGGCGCACCCACCCACATACCGACCGACCGACCGACCGACAGATATCTATCTATCTATCTATCTATCTATCTATCTATCTATCTATCTATCTAATATATCTATCTATCTATCTGTCTGTCTGTCTGTCTGCCTGTCTGCCTGCCTGCCTGCCGGCCCACCCACCCACCGACCAACCGACCGACGTACCGATATCTATCTATCTCTATCTATCTATCTATCTATCTATCTATCTATCTATCTATCTATCTATCTAATCTATCTAATCTATCTAATCTATCTGTCTGTCTGTCTGCCTGCCTGCCTGCCGGCATTCCCACCCACATACCGACCGACCGACCGACAGATATCTATCTATCTATCTATCTATCTATCTATCTGTCTATCTGTCTATCTATCTATCTATCTATCTATCTATCTATCTATCTATCTATCTATCTATCTATCTATCTATCTAATCTATCTAATCTATATGTCTGTCTGTCTGCCTGCCTGCCGGCGCACCCACCCACATACCGACCGACCGACCGACCGACAGATATCTATCTATCTATCTATCTATCTATCTATCTATCTATCTATCTATCTATCTATCTATCTATCTATCTATCTATCTAATATATCTATCTATCTGTCTGTCTGTCTGTCTGTCTGTCTGTCTGTCTGTCTGTCTGTCTGTCTGCCTGCCTGCCGGCCCACCCACCCACCGACCAACGTACCGATATCTATCTATCTATCTATCTATCTATCTATCTATCTATCTATCTATCTATCTATCTATCTATCTATCTATCTATCTATCTATCAATCTATCTATATATCTATCTGTCTGTCTGTCTGTCTGTCTGTCTGTATGTCTGTCTGTATGTCTGTCTGTCTCTCTGCCTGCCTGCCGGCCCACCCACCCACATACCGACCGACCGACCGACAGATATCTATCTATCTATCCATCTATCTATCTATCTATCTATCTATCTATCTATCTATCTATCTATCTATCTATCTATCTATCTATCTAACTATTTATCTATCTATCTAATCTATCTGTCTGTCTGTCTGCCTGACTGCCTGCCTGCCGGCCCACCCACCCACCAACCGACCGACCGACCGACCTACCGATATCTATCTATCTATCTATCTATCTATCTATCTATCTATCTATCTATCTATCTATCTATCTAATCTAATCTAATCTATCTGTCTGTCCTATCTATCTAATCTATCTGTCTGTCCTATCTATCTAATCTATCTGTCTGTCTGTCTGCCTGCCTGCCGGCCCACCCACCCATTAACCGACCGACCTACCGATATCTATCTATCTATCTATCTATATATCTATCTATCTATCTATCTATCTATCTATCTATTTATCTATCTATCTGCCTGCCTGCCCGACCACCCACCCACCGACAGACCGACCGACCTACCGATATCAATCTATCTAATCTATCTGTCTGTCCTATCTATCTAATCTATCTGTCTGTCTGTCTGTCTGCCTGCCTGCCCACCCACCCACTAACCGACCGATCTACCGATATCGATCTATCTATCTATCTATCTATCTATCTATCTATCTATCTATCTATCTATCTATCTATCTATCTATCTATCTATCTATCTATCTATCTATCTATCTATCTATCTATCTATCTATCTATCTATCCATCCATCTATCTATCTATCTATCTATCTATCTATCTATCTATCTATCTATCTATCTATCTATCTATCTATCTAATCTATCTGTCTGTCTGCCTGCCTGCCTGCCTGCCGACCCACCCACCCACCCACCGACCGACCGACCCACCGACCGACCGATCCACCCACTCAGCCAGCCAGCCAGCCAGCCATCCATCCACCCACCTATCTTTCTGCCTACCTACCTACCTTTCTGTCTGTCTGTCCGGGCCGCATCATTCATTTTATTCGGAGACTGCCGAGGGTCGTCGCTGGAGCTACGGAGTTCGTGCTTTGTGCGACGCTTTCCGCGCTGCGGAAAGAAACTGAGCCATATGGGATAAAAACCCTGTGCAATGCAGCCGATTCTGTCGACTGTAAGCTACTTCTTTGATTGCACCCACTCCCATACGAATCCAGATACGCCTTTGTTTGTCATCTGAATTTGCAGGTCCTCATTACCGTAAACATAACATTTTTAACAAGAAATCACTAGTTGTTAAGCAAAACATCAAAGGAATGATGCCGCTTTTAATGATTTAAGTTGTTTTGGGACCTATCAAAGACATATTCCTTGGGTGGGGGTAAATATAAGACGGCTGGAAAAATTTCATAACGATGCAACAGATAGTTTTCAAAATAATTGATCTTGAATGACGGCATAAATTTCCGGACAGACTATAGTATAAGATTTATCTTGTTTAACCATCTAGTTATCTCCCTTACAATTATAATTAAACTATTTCTTTTATCCTAACAATATTAGTTGTTTATGTCCCCTTGTCCCCTACTCATCGCTTATTTAAGTGTTTTTCTTTTGGATATATGGTAATTCCGCAGAATGTTTGAACATAATTATTAAGTGTAGTGATCAATCAAGACATTACAATAATATTAGTATGATCTTTTAAATATGCTCTAAGCAACTAGGGAAATGCATGCGGATTTGTATAAATTGTGTGATTTATTATTATATGTTGGAAATATCAACATTGATGGGAAAGAGTTTAGAATAATAAAGAATATTTACTGAAACCAAGCCATTGGAACCTTGCCGTCTTGACAGACGATAGTATGTGCTTTAAAAAAGCATAATAACTTTTACCTATGGCGGTAGCGAATGTGACTGATAAGGCCAATTTGCGCTGTAAATGTCCGTTCACAGTGGGTGCATGTGAATACGTGGTCATTTCCACCATCATGCACCATCTTACGTCTCAAACGCTCGGTGTGTGACTTATCTGCAATAATATTCTCCTTTGTCTTTATTCCATTTCTGATGTTTGCCCTCCATGCAGCACGTTTAGCGGCGACTTGCTCCCAATGTGCAGTATCAATCGTGTCCCGCTTACACACATCTTTGTATCGTAGTAGAGGCCGACCCTGAGATCTCTTACCCATCTGTAATTCACCAAAAAAGATGTCCTTTGGTATTCTACCATCATCCACCCTCCTAAGATGTCCTATCCATCTAAGTCTACGAAGACTGAGCATGGAATAAACTGTCACAAAACCTACTCTTTCCAATACTTCAGTATTTGTGATTTTGTCTTGCCACTTAATACCAAGAATTCTTCGCAGACACCGCATATGAAAGCTTTTTAAATATTTCTCTTGGTGTGAGTAAGTTGTCCAGGTTTCACTGCCATAAAGAAGAGTACTAAGGACACAGGCTTGACAGACAAGGACTTTTGTTTTTGCAGTAAGCTTCCTGTTCTCCCAGACTCTTTTTCTTAACCTGTTCGTTGCTGTTGCTGCCTTACCAATCCGGATGTTGATTTCCTGATCTAGGGATAATTTACTATTTACCACTGATCCTAGATATGTAAAATGGTCTACCATCTCTAGTTCGGCGTCGTCAATAAAGATTGATGGTACCCCATGTGCACCTTGTGACATAATCTGTGTCTTCTTTTTGCTAATTGTTAAATCAAATTCAGAACAAGCATTGGAGTATGCAGATAGTAGACATTGCAATGCTTCCTCAGAGGAGGTCGTAACTGCAGCATCATCTGCAAAATGCAACTCTCTGAAACCAAGCAGCAGAAATTAAAATTGGAAATAAAGCTAGGAGTACAACAAGGGTGTGTCTTGTAACCGGATCTCCTCTCTCCATATAGCGAAGTAATAATGAGAGAGATCGAAGAGACGACAGGAATGCTAATCGAAGGTTATAATATAAATAATATACGCTATGCAGATGACACAGTATTAGTGGCGGATAATTCAACAGACCTACAACAATTGTTAGACATTGTGATAACAGAGAGTGCAAAGAAAGGAGTCTCCTTGAATATCAAGAAAACAGAAACAATATCCATGTATCAAAGAAAATAGTGATATCAGAATGTGACATAGAAATAGAAGGGAAAATTCTTAACCAAGTGGATTATTTTAAATACCTAGGGGCATTTATAACATCAGATGGAAGATGTACAACATAGATTAAGAGCAGAATAGGGCAGGCAAAAGACACATTTAAGAAAATGAAGAGTATCTTATGCAATAAGTCACTATCACTGAATGAAAGAAAGAGAGTGCTGAAATGTTGTATAGAACCAGTTTTCCTGTATGGCAGTGAATCTTGGAATGTAAATGGACAAAAAAATGTTTCCTTTCTTGTTCAAACGTTTATTTCATACAAAGCGATGTATATTTACAAGGTGTAATGCGTGTTTATTTTGTTTGTTTAGTTTACAGAGCGTTGCCGTTTGTTAGTGTTGAGTGTCAGATGCGTTAATAAAACAAATACATACATGTACAGTTATGATAATATGACATTTATGGCATAGAGCATGTAAACACACATTCCTTGCAATGCTTCCATTCCATCTCCACAAGCTGAATGTATGTTAGACTTGTACATCTCTCTCTCTCTCTCTCTCTCTCTCTCTCTCTCTCTCTCTCTCTCTCTCTCTCTCTCTCTCTCTCACACACACACACACACACACACACACACACATTTTATCTTGGTCTATCTCGTGCTTTATGAAGGCCGCAGCAATTAGAGTCCATGGCATGTCCCCAGGGAGATAATTGGTCCAAAGTTGTGATAGTGTCTGTGTGTGTCAAATACAACGGCAAGGACTTAAACCTGTCCACTACAAGCCACCATCTTTAAAAAAAAAATGAAATTGGTGTTCATATCTTTAAATGATTTTTCTTCATAGACTAGGAGTTTAGATTGTCCGTCGGGGCGGGTGACGCACATTTCATCTGAACTTCCAGCAGACTCCTTCCAGATCTTCTTCAGGATGCCGACAGCTTCACCAAGACTTGGTATTTCGGATTACAACTCCTTGAGAACAACTTCTCTTCCTTGAAATACTATGGAGTAATTTTCATCTAGAACACTCTTGATAGCACTTGATTGTTTTACCAATACTGTGAATTATTGTAGAGATTCTATACCCCTCTTGAACTATCGGGCTTCATCAACCCTAACTCAATATTCACAGAGTCATCACAATCCTGTCACTTATAATCTTCTTCTTCTTCTTCTTCTTCAGCGTTCCGAGCCATTGAGGTTCTTTGCTGCAAATACAATCCGTCTCCATTCGTCTCTCTGGTGGACCTTCTCTTGCCAGTCGTTGATTCCAAGTGCTTGTAGGTCTGTACATGTATTATCTCTCCACCGCCTTCTTGGTCTACCTCGGGGTCTACGGTCATTTATTTCCTGAGTGTAAGCGAGTTTTGTTTCCCTATTATCTCCCATTCTTTCTATATGCCCCAGCCATTGCAGTCTATTAGCCTTCATGATACCAGTGATTAGCGTAAATGTCTTTGTTACTTCTTCTTTTCCACTCTCCACTTTGTGTATCCCTAATGGGTCCAAAGATGCGTCTTAAAATTTTGTTCTCAAAGGTTTGTAACAAGGCTTCGTCTCCTTTCGTTGTACTCCAGGTTTCAGAGCCATACAGCACAACTGGTCTGATCAGTGTTTTGTATATTGTGATTTTGGTGTTACGAGATAGCGCCTTTGATTTTAGTAGATGTTGTAGTGCATAGTATATCTTATTTCCAGAGTTGAGTCTAGTTTGTATTTCTTCCCTTATGATGTTGGAGCACTTATCACTTATAATGACCTCCTTAATCGTGAATCAACATTCACAGATACATCACAATTCTATAACTTCTACTGGTTGCGAAATTCATGAATCGTGAAACACTATTCACTGATTATCACACTCTGGACTTCATAAATCGTGCAACCTTATTCACTGATTCATCACATTCTAGACTTCATATATCTTGAAACACTATTCACTGATTCATCACATTCTAGAGTTCATATATCATGAAACACTATTCATTGATTCATCACAACACTGTAAGTCCTACTTACTTCATTTCAATCCAGTAATGAATAATGGCTTCTTCACAATGTTGAAATAACATTGGAAATTATAATGGCTTTTCCCCAATACTGGGAATAATACTGGCTTCTTTACAATATTAATTCAATACTTGCCGAGTCATCACTAGAGAGCTTCATTCATCTGTCGAGGGGACCTTTTTGTGCGCGACAGAATCATTGTGGTCTACGTGTCAAGGAGGTGATGGTTCAAATCTGCCTGAGGTCCTCTATTGCTTTGTTCTGAGCCGGTCGATTTATCTTCCCGCTTTTCAGTACATTTCTTTTTATTTGCCCTTTGCGCTTCAGATGGTTTAGGGTAGTCGCGGTTGTTGAGGGGCAGCAGCATGGTAACATGTGTTTGCGGGGGGGGGGGGGGGGGGTGGGAGCTGGAGGTGTCGAGCTCTCACCGTCAGACAGGCTCTTGGTTGAGCGTCCCATTTTCCTAGTGACCAGCTGGAAACCGTCTTCATCCTCCTTACTATGTTGATCTGTCTGGGAGTTCGAGGTGACCCTTTGTGCCAGTCTAGGCCCCTTCTTGATTTCTACTTTGGTCGGACATTTATTACTCCAGTGGGAGTCCTCCGCACAGACTGTACACGCCGTACGGCGCCCCGGAACTGTGATGAAGAGACGGTGTAGCTTATCTTCTACCCCGTCCAACTCCATGTCCACGTAATGTGGTAGAGGTTCTTTCGGGTTGCACAGCAGTAACCACTTGTTCGAGCTGTTTTTAAGTTTATGCACTTCCGCATTTATGCCTCCAGAAATATCCGCGGCGATTTGCTTCACTGTCTCAACCTTTGCGGTTGTAGGCATCCAGTGAATCATAGCCTTGGTCTTTTCCTTCTCTATGTTTTCAATTACAATAGTTAATTTAGGATCCTGCAGTTCATGCTTCATCCCGTAAAGCCGTTCATAATGGGCCGCCTTTGCTTCCGGTGTCAGCGTAGCGTACCATCTGTTAGGGTCCTCAAAACGGTAGATGGATTGTATCCCATGCTTACTGATTCCACAAGGATCCATCAAAACGCTCGCCATCAGCGAGTAGTTGAATCGAAATACATGAGGTCCTGCCTGATGTAGAAAACACAAGTGTGTTTGCTTGATGGAACTCTCCTCCCTCAAAACCTTCTCTCGTGTTGACTTTGACACGTTTTATAATTTGGTTTTCCATCTTTGATAATCCGTGGCAGAGTAAATCTTTAACACAAGTATACACGTAGTGAAAACAATCGAAATCACTTCCACAAAATTAATATCACTGACATGTTTTAATAATCCGCGAAAGAGTAAATCTTTAATCCAGATCTACACGTAGGGACTTAAGTTTACGTTCAGAAGTGCGTTTAACTGTCCATTATGGTGTAATAGAAATGTGACAAAATGTAGTCAAGGCGAGAGATAGACAGTGTGGATGATCCATTACAGCCAACCTTCATTGTGACAAGGTACCTGATTGATTGACAAATTTCTGCCTGGACATAAAACTACTCATTATTTACAAAACCAGTGCCTAAAGACACTTGCAAAAAAAGATGTTTCGAACGCGATCTAATCCATACGTCCTTTCAGACAGTATGGCTGAACGACGCTCACATACCAACGATTAAATCTTCACGACAATACACTATAGTTCGTTGCTTATCCACATTATTAGTTATATTTTATAACACTACAAAAAGTTTTACTTAAATTATATAAGCGCTGTTATAGTGAACAAAAGGCAATGCAGATATTTTATGTGCAATAATTTTTGTCAAAATATATTCTTAATACATTTTAGAATTTATTTTGTCTAGTTTGCGAAATTCACCTTTAATTATTAAAAGTAAGAATCAATATTGTTAATCCCCTTTGATAGCACAATAGTCTCCCCTCCCCCATAGTTAAATATTTACGTAATTTAGTGATTATTTCCCTTATATATTACACATCTTCAGTTACGTAGATTTCGGAGGTTCTCGTAACATTAACTAGAAACGATGGCTGATTCACTTCTGCTACTATGAATTGCTGCAATGAACAGCTAATCAGGGTCTTTCGCAAACCAAGAGACATTCTAAGACATGATGTATGAGTTAGGAACCTCGATGGCCGAGTGGCTAGTATTACTAGTAATCATGTGCGAGGTTAACACGGAGGCACATGTTAAGGCACTGATGTTGTGATGTTTGCATCAAGACCCATTTTAAGACATGAGCACTGCAGGGTTTACAATAAGAGACATTTTAAGAAATTTCTTGTATTAATGACTTCAATCATACGACCGGTATGGCCGTGCGTCTGCGGTGAAAGATTCGTCAGGGGTAATATTCAATCAATCAATCAATCATGTGCCATGCCGGAAAGCGTGGGCGGTCATGATTCGCCATTTCACTCGATCACCAGTCTTTAGTATTGATGAAATTTGTAACATTAAACGTCCAAAAATCTAAATGGGTTTAGACAGCTGGTAAAAAGGGCAGGTTTTTCATCTGACTTAACATCAAAAAATCTTATAAAATTGTACGGAATAGTTTTCCCATGTCAACCAAATATCGCATCTCATCTCACCATGTTCCTCTTGTCTCTTGAGGTGCCGAGGTGAAGTATAAACAGAGGGAGAGTGACCGATTATGGGCTTCATGTATCGATATTCCCATGGACTCTGTTATTCCCTGCGTCCATCGTTTACGTGGTCGGCCTCTTCCTCTGCTTCCCTCTGGTCTGTATATCACTGCTTGTTGTGGTAGCCTATACTGTTAGCTGGTAACCTACTTGCATGGCCAAACCATTTGACTTGCTGCCTTCTGGCATTGGTAACATAGGGTTGGTAGGAAGATTGTGTTGTAAAGTGCTTTCTTAGTAGGTATTGATACATGTTTGTTCTTTAGTATTGATGACATTTGTCAAATGAGTTTGTTTGCTTTATTGCATCTATTTTCGATCTCAGTCTTCTGATTTGCCATTTGATGATATTATACTTCCTATCCTATAGTCTGTCCAGAAATGAATGCCGTCATTCACGATCAATTATTTTGAAAACTGTCTGTTGCATCGTTATGAAATTTTTCCTGCCGTCTTATATTTACCCCCACCCAAGGAACATGTTTTTGACAGGTCCAAAAGCAATGTAAATCATCAAAAGCGGCGACATTTCTTTGATGTTTTGACGAAAATGTAGTGAATTCACGCAAACAAATTAGTCTTACAGTAAAGCACGTCATTTCGGGTAACGACACAAGTACAAGGCGTAGCCAGATTCGTATGGGAGTGGGTGCAATTAAATAAAAAAGTAGCTTAAAAGTCGACAGGGTCGACTGCATTGCACCGGATTTTTATCCCATATGGCTCACTCTCTTTCCGCAGCACGGAAAGCGACACACAAAGGACGAACACCGTAGCTACAGCGAGACCCTCGGGAGTCGCTGAAAAAATGCACTCTTGAAATGAATGAGGCGGCCCAGAATCGAAGATACAACCTTCGGAGCCCGAGTCAGCCGGCTTGACCACTTCACCACAGAGACTCCCGAGAGGGGTGCAATCAGTTATCAGTTATCAGTTGGGGTATCTTTATTGCACTCCAGATAGGTCCATAGGTGCTCAGATCCTCCCCCCCCCCCAGTGGATGCATCAGCATCCAGTGGCTAATAGTGCCAGTTCTGTGTTGGTTGACGAGGCACCTCGTTTTCCCGATGTACCTCTCGCGTCTGGCCGTGCCGATTCTTACTTCCAAGTCTTTCATCCTGGACAGCGATGTGGATTCACTCACGTCAAAGTCCTCTGTTCTCGCCATATCTCTAAGGACGTTGATAACATCGGCACGATCCATGGGCTGATCATCTACAAAGGGTGCAGAGCCAGCCAGTTTATCAGCTCGTTCATTTCCCTCGACTCCCGCATGTCCCGGGACAAAGATGATGGTGACTTTATGGACAACATACTTCCACAGCGACTCAGTCCACTGTCTACATACAGATCCAGCTTCGACCTTCTGAATCATGCTCATTGAATACCTTAGTACACACACGTTGGTATAATGCCGTGATTCCAGCCATATGAAAGCCTGTGTTACTGCCACCACCTCCATCGTCATGCTGCTCGTGGTCAAAGAGTGGGCACCACTGGATTCTTGAACGGTTCGGCCATTTGAATGGGCTGTAAATGCCCACGCACTTCTATGCTGCTTTACAACAGATCCATCTATATAGATGAGCACTTCAGGGCTATCCGAGTGTTCATAGATGAACGCGTTGACTTCTGCATTGACAGCGACAGGGTTCTGCTCTCTGCACCATCTGTCAAGTGTGATAATGCAGGAGAAAGTGCACTTAAAAGCTGGAGGCACCGGCACCCATTCCTTGCCGGGGTTGATACTGGTAAGACTGCAGACCTGTCTGACGACATCTTCCGCCCGACCCATGCATGATTTGCCTCTCTTTAGCCTGTCACCCTTTTCTCTGAATATAGCATCATGCAGAGGGTGCTGCTCATCTGCACTTATTTTTAAGTATGCACGAGATCTCCAGATCTTGATCCTGTGTTCCATTGTCGGGAAGTCAAGGAGGTATCTCATTGCTACACAGCTGGAGTCTTTCGTGCAGCCTAGAATGATGCGCATGGCTTCGTTTTGTATCTTTTCAAGTCTTCCAATCTGTGTAGGGCTGACAGTGAGGATGGCCAGGGCATACTCGATGCGTGAAAGCACCAGTCCTTGGAACAGAAGTATTAGCAGTGTGACGGGACAGCCCCGGCAGCATCATAAATACACAAGTTTGAAAGGAATTACAGAGCCCACAATATTTTTCTAAAATTCTCTAAAAGAATAAACGTTCCCCAGAAGAGGATAAAAACGTAAGAGAAAAATACAGAGTCACTTAGAGCCCGCACTATCATTTTTACTACATTGGTAGATCAAAGCAACGTCTGGTCTCTACATCTAAGAGATTTTCCCTTTGATGTTCTGATCAACCAGACATCGCAGAGCCAGTCAGTTGAGATTGACGTGTTAGTTTACAATCCTGTGGTTAAAATAGGGACGACACCTAACACCTTACGGTTAACATGACCTAATGTGTAAACCAGCCACGGCAGAATGGGAGATAAGAGGGTCAGCCAGACCCGTCTGAAATAATACATGGCAGTGCTACTCAGGGGAAAACCCCGTGTGATCCAAAGACGGCAATTTAATGCAGGCCTAACACCTATCTAAAAGTCCAGACTTTGTGGAGCCGGGACGTCTGTAATTGCCACCACAAAGGAGCAATTAGGACCAGATGCTTAACACCTCTCCACAATACTACGGGGCAAAGTAGGAACACATGGCTGACACATTCCTGCCAGCAACCGGGAAGGCTGGTGTTACCAGCCTATTGGAATGTAATGACGCAACTGCATTGCCGCCAAAGCAGGTTTCATTGTTTCAGGCGTGGGGGGCATCGGTCAATTTGATTGACACATGAAACTACCGTCCACAGGAAAGGAGGAGGGGTGAAAAGAATTTGGCACTTAATCCATCTGGGTAAATCGTCCTACATGAAAAATAGGTGGAGCTAACAGGAACTTGGACATAGTAATTAGCTAACCTGGAAACTAGCCAGGAATTGAATAGAATAAAACTACATGCATGGCCAGCAATCCCCAGACGCAAATTCACAATAGCATTCTTAGGATACCTACTGGAGAAATATTAACATTTCGTTCTGTTGGACTTCTGTACGAAGTATTATGATGGAATTTCCTAGCTATAAAACCCAGGTAATACCATTAGTTTGTCTGCTAGTCTGAAGGCTTGTGTAGTTTCCTGTTTCTACATATTCTCCCAAACTTTACACTGGTGGATTTTCTTTGTACTTAATGTTCCAGTTTCTAGCTTTAATATTCCACTGAGAACTATCTTCTTTCATTCACTATTTGGTTGTCTGATTTGTTGTGTGTGATAATTTGGAGAAATCCATTATCCAAGCTACATGAGTGTGTGGCTTATTCAGGTACAGGAGATACATTTAGATTCATCCTGTATGATGTTAAACATTGGGGAGACTGACTACTTAGGAGAAATTCCTGAGAGCTACCAGTCCCTTGATAGCGTCCAAATTAACGTTGATTATTTGGACCAACACTTTGAGTGCCTACCAAGATTGTGGTGAAACCACTTGGTTTGAGGAATGGCACCAGTTCACCTTGTCTGCATGATGTCTGCATGAGGACAGACATGACTTAGGACTTTCAATATCCCAGACAGATTCAGGGAAGGCATTTAATGTTCGACAGGTACTGTGCGACCAGTCCTTCCGACAAGACGGAATGAATGAATCAGAAAGGGAGAAAGTGAGGTGAACTTATATGGGAAACACTGCATTACATAAATGTATGTGAATATGTATGTTTTAAGCTATAGATGTTCTAAATAGTTGTATTAATATATACATATATATATTTATTTATTTAGAACTGATATATGTTTATGTAACATGCCATCATATATATCATCATACCATCATATATTATGACTTGAATGTATGTTTATATGAATGTATAGACATATGTGTTTGAGATGTGTAGACGTAGATACTACCCATCTCCGTTCGTTTCATTCCAGATCTCTTAGGAGCAATGGACAGTCAACAACCCATATCAGGAAGTGACTTAGCCTTGTGAGGGACCAATTTGGACTCCTTCAATCTGACAGTGAACTGCGTCTCACTGGGGGAAGCATGACCTATGTGCTTCTGAGCTTTTCAGCCAGATGAGTTACGTATACCATAATATAATCATCATCATCATTTGATCATCAAGACTAGAAATAATAAACACAGTTGTTGTATTTTAAAACTCAATTTGTCCGTATAATTCTAAATGTCTATAAATGTTTGTGTAGCTTAAATAAGTACACACATTATTGTATCATTTAGTGGGGGTTCACACATATTGTCCAGAAGTGGGAATCTATGTCCGGGAGGTACTTTGTCTATGCAGTCATAAGTAACCAGATTACGTTGCATGTCTTAACTCCTCCTTTCTCACTTCTGGTGATACCAAGTACAGCCAAAACTATATAGATATATTCTAACTTCAACGAGCTGTTTTCTTGAGTATCAGGGACAGTGTCTTAAATCAGCATAACAGACATTTGTTCCACGTTTTCTCTCTGGGATCTGGGGTGTTAATTAGTCCCTTCTGACAGAGTTAGGGGATCTTAAACTGCATCCAGAACTAAACACCAGTAGAAGAAAATGATTTTGGCTAAGTGGTTGCCCATCTGGGATCTAACCCCAGCCAGTTGGTGACAAGCAGTCTTTGCTCGATATTGGCAGTCGCCATGACTCTCATTGCTGACAAACCTTTTCGAGCTTTCATTATAACATAATCGACATGATCTCTGAAGGACAGGCTTCGATCAAGCCTCACGCCAAGATATGTCATTGACTGGGTTCTACTCAAAAGGCTCTCATCCACATCCATTCTTTCTGCCGGCAGGTCTGTGTTCACAATATGGTTGTTTAGGGAGAACCATGTAACCGATGCCTTTGCAGGGTTGACAAGGGCAGCGGCATCAGCGCACCATGAGGAAATTCGATCTAGTTCGCCCTGCATATCATTGGTAACCACCTGTCTATCTTGACCCTGTCGGCACACGAGAATGTCATCAGCAAATGACAGAGTCCTACCCATCCCGTCCAACTGTTGTTCAGTGATCGGCACCGTATACGCGTTGAATAGTACTGGTGACAGTGGTGAACCCTGCGGCAATCCTGGACATATCGTTAGCTCAGAAGATCAACTCCCGCATCTTAGCACCACCTTCCTTTGGAGCAGAACTGCAGCTATCCATCGAACAAGGTGAGGGTGCACTTTCAGTCTGAGGAGGGTTTGCATCAAGTGCTTGCAGGATACTCTATTGTATGCGTCCTGTAAGTCTATGGCGGCCGCACATGTCTCTTCTCTGACCTGAAATCCTTCGTAAACATCTTGAGCAAAGACTGCCGCATTCAGCCATGACTCTTTGTTATGTCTGTATCCTCCAAGTGTGGGCGGGAAGCAGCCGAGCTGTTCCAAGTCACAAGCAAGTCTGTGTGCTACATTTTTCTCCAGTAGCTTGCCAACAGTGCTCTGCATCGTAATGATTCTGTAGCCGCTTATCTTGGAATGGTCTTTGTTTGGTTTTGGCAGCGGCAGCAAGTAGCTGTGTAGCCATTCCTCTTTGATCTGACCCCTTTTGATACTGGTGTTGAATTCTCTGGCCAGTTCTTCCATGTCATCATCTGACATCAGTAGGTTACCATATCGGATGCCGTCTGGGCCTGGGGCGGTGTTAGGTGATTTCTTGAGCATTGCAAGTATTGTCTCAGCTATGATTATGCATTCTTCGTTTGTCCCAACCCCCTCGCACAACTGAGAGAGTGTCGTTGTGGTCCTCTGTATAGCGGGCTCGTCTTTCTGGTCAGTCTGCTCTATGTAGCGTGCAAGAAGGGCCTTACCTTTATCCACATCCAACTTTTTCCATGTGAGGTCTGTGCCTTGAAAGTCTGGAATACCCCTACGTTGAGCTCTTATGGAGGCACCAGAATGTTGTAAGAGATCGCTCGGAGCACACCTTCCTGCAGAACTCGTCCCATTTCTCGGCCTTGGCCTGTTTGGCGCAGGATTTGAACAAAGTCGTCGTCCTATGGACCTCAGTCTTCAGGTCCGCCAACTCAACCTGTGGCATGTTGGCCTTTCTGGCTTTTTGAAAGTCTTTGACAGCCTGCCTCTTTCCCAGCCATGCCTTTTCGACCTCGCCATTCCACCATGGTGGCTGCAACCATCTTTCTTGTCTCCTGCGGGAGGAAGTTAGTTTTCTCCTTCTGATCTTGCTTATGGCGTCTTGACCAGTGTTGTCGTACGGGAAGGCATTTGTTTTGTTTCCTTGACTCCTGGCCCTGTCTTTCTCAATCAGGATGATACAAGGGGAGTGGTCACTGTCGTGGCATCCCAGTGTGCCAGGTCGTCCTCCAGATCTTCCCCCTGTCTATTGGTGATGCAATTCCCCCATTGACTGCCTCTGGCATTGAAGTCCCCACAGAAGATGATATGTCTTTCACCCATATCAAACAAACTATGCCATTGTCGCACGTCGACCTTCCCATTTCGCGCATAAACATTCACGATTATAAGCTGCACTGGTGTCAATATTCTTAGTGCCTGCACTTGCAGGGCATCACTGTTCCAGGCGGACATATCCATCTCAGACACCAGTATTTTGTCGCGGACTAGAATGGTCAGGCCGAGGTGCCGCCTGTTGAAGAAGCCCTGAAATCCCGCGACATTGACTGTTCCGTCGCCGAGCTGTTTCTTGCAAGACTACAATATTGTTTCCGTAGAGTAGTTTTTCAAGAATGGGTCGACGTTGACTAAATGATGCACAGTTCCAGAACAGTACTCGAACGTGTCCAATGCCCAACCTGTCAAATTTTAAATGCCTTCTGCGTGCCCCCGCCCTCTTACCACACTGTGTCCTTGTCGGTCGTCTGGTCGTCAGGGGTGCAATGTGTTATATTAGTAAAGAAAGAGAATTTACAGAAGCCTGGGGTAAATAATGTGTAAATTGACAGGAAAGTAGAAGGAATATATTTCATACCTTATGTTTCATTTCCTTCTTGTTTCTTCAGCTGCTGGTTAATAATGTGTACACAAGTATTCATGTTACTAGGATGCATTTAGCTTTTTATATTGAGTTCGTGAAAGCTTCCATATAGCTGTGTGTTAATGTGCGTATGGAGTGACCAGAAATTATACTGCAATTTAGTCATCATGTGTCAATTTTCAAGGATCTTCTTCTTCTTCTTCTTTCGTTCGCTTGAAATCTGTCTATAACTGCAGTGCTGTCTCTTGTATGAATTGAACTGTCTTTTTCAGTTCACACAGCGGTCCATAGAGTTTATCTTTCACTGTCGTCTCTCTAGGCCAGAAGGTTTGCCTAGATATGTTATATTTTGGGCAGTCTTGGAGTATGTGCTCTGCTGTCTGCGACGCCAATCCACATTTACACATGGCTGTTTCACCAATCTTGAATTTTGTATACATGTGGTTGCGTAATCTATTGTGCCCTGTTCTGAGGCGCAGAATAATGACTTGTTCTGGTCTATCCATAACGTGATAGTCATCTTGAGCAGGTTTTGGTGGCTTTCTGACTGATTTGATCATTCTTTTCTTTTGGTGGTATGTTACAGGCACATCAGGCTGTTCTTCTTTGGCTCCTTCCTTAGTTAATTGATCAGCTCTGTCGTTCCCGGGTACTCCACAGTGGGATGGTATCCACTGTATGGTGACCTTATGCTGACTGCTAAGTTCAGAAAGTAGTGTCCTTAGTACTGGCAATTTCCCAGACAGGAGCGCCTCGAGTACTGATTTTGCATCTGTCAATAGCACCACAGGTTGTGTACCATTGCTGGTATTTATTAATTTCTCTGTTGCTATCTTGATTGCCTCAATTTCAGCATCGTAGTTATGGCAGTACTTTCCTGTCGGTACTCTAGCCGTGTCCCTGGTATTATTTGGGTATTCTATGTACACTCCCGCTCCTCCATTTCGAACAGCATTTTGTGCTGACCCATCTGTGTAGACTCGGATCCAGAGGTCCTGTGGGTATTCTTCATCAAGGAAGCTGAGAGTGGCTGTTCTGAGCTGCACACTGTTCTGATCTTCCTTGTCAAATATTCCTCTCACTTTTGTCTGGATTTGTAATGATAGTCTATGCTCATCTTTCCATGGAGTTCGCTCTGGAATAGTTGTTAGAGGGATACCAACTGTGGGCAGATTGGTGGTTTCTCTGCAGAGTCGTTTGGCCTGGTGGATAAAACTACTTCTTTTCAACCGCCCCATAGCTAGGTTTTCAAATCTGTTCTTCATAGGGTGGCCTGGCAAGCTGAGGAACTTTTCTGCTTGTATTAGCGTTTTCGTATCTCTGCGCTCACTCAGTGCTTGTGTCCTCCCCATCTTCTCCGTTTCCACTATAGGGGTTGATCTCATCCCTCCTGTGGTGACTCTAAGTGCTTGATTTTGCACTTTGTCCAGCTCTTGTAGTGTGGTTTTTGCTGCCGAACATCATGCAGTTGACCCGTATTCCAGGTGTGGTCGTATGCTCTGTTGATAAACTTTGCTAAGTATTTTCCCACTGGCTCCCCATGTGGTTCCACTTAGCTTTCTCAGGATGGCTATTTTCCTTCTGGCTTTTGCTACTGCTTTGTTGATGTGCTTTCTCCATGTCAGCCTGCCATCAAATGTTACTCCAAGGTATGTTGGTTCTTTATCTTCTCGTAGGGGTGTTCCATTTATCTGGATGGTCCCTGCCTTTTGTTTTGGAGAGAGGGTAAATAGGGTGGTGCTGCACTTGTCAGTGTTTATGCTGACACACCATCTATTCGCCCATGCAACAAATGTATCTACAGCTCTTTGTAGTAATCTGGTGGCCACTGATGCATGTTCATCTGTGCTCGATAGAACCAGGTCATTGGCATACATTGCGGCTTTAATTCCATGTGGTAGATTTGCAACGAGATCATTGATGAAGATTAGAAAAAGTGTGGGGGACAATACTCCGCCCTGGGGAACTCCGTGACGCAGTAGTACTTTCTTGCTCTTTAGTCCGTCTATCTGTACTCGGGCTCTTCTGTTGTGCAAGTATGCTTTCACCCATTTGTACATTCTTCCATTGACTTTGCAGTTTCTCAGTTTATTCATCAGACCTTCTTTCCAGACTTTGTCAAAGGCTTTCTTCAAATCTATCCATGCCGCAAGCACCAGCTTCTTCTCTTGGAATGCATCCTCAATTTCTTGAGAGAGGTAGGTTGTCTGATCTTCCGTAGAGTAGCACTGCCTAAAGCCAGCCTGCTGTGGCACAAGGATGTTTTTACTTTCAATGTACCACTGCAGTCTGTGATTGATGATGCGATCCAGTGTTTTGCAGAGACAGCTGGTGAGGCTAATTGGTCTGTAGCTAGAGGCAATGGAACTATCTTTCCCTGATTTTAGGAGGGGTATCATAATTGCTTCTCTCCAGGCTTGTGGAACACTGCCTAAGGTCCAACTGTTATTGAAGATCTGCAACAGCTTTGCTTTGGCCTCTGTTCCTAGGTTCCTGATCATTTCATTGGAGATACCATCAGCTCCTGGTGACTTTCTCATTTTCAGTTTTGATATGGCTAGCTCCAGTTCGCTGATTGTGATGGGTGCCTTCAGAACCTCATGTACTATTTCCTTCTGTCCTGTATGTTGCCGTTTCTCTTGAATCTCTTGTTGTTTCTCTGGACTGATTTTGATATTGTTATCTTGTGCGAATGAGTCCGCAAAATGGTCAGCTGCTTGCTTTCTTGTTAAGATGTTTCCATCTTTATGTAGTGCAATTTTTGAGTTTCTCCCTGTGCCCTCATCGTTAAGTTGTTTTATTAGCTTCCACAATTTCCTTGTGTCTCTTTCAAAGTTCAGAGACTCTGTTTTTTCCTGCCAGCTTTTCCGTCTAGCCTGCAGCTTGGCCCTTTGAAATTTGGCTTTTGCATGCTGGAATTTATTGTGGTGCTCTTGGCTGGGTGTGGCCTCTGCTTGCTTTCTACATACTTCCACATCATTATGCAACTGTTCCAGTTCACTACTCCAGTAGGGTTTATATTGTTTACGGGCTCCTCTTGGTACTGTTTCTCGCGCTGCCTGTAGTATGCATTTCCCAAACTCTTCAACTACTTTATTTATGTCTTTCTCAGTGTTCAGGTTTCTAACCAGTATGCTGGTGCGATGCTTGTACACTGCCCAGTCTGCTTTCTTGTAGTTCCACCTCGAGAGGGTGCTGCTTTCACTTACAAGCTCATTTTCTATGGTTAGAAAGACTGGTCGATGGTCACTGCCACCTAGTTGTTTCCCAACAATTCGTGTAATGTTCCACTCCAGGTCTGGTGAATGAAAAGCCAGGTCAGGTGTAGTTGTAGAGTGCCATGATCTCGAGTAGAAAGTATGTGGGACGGATGGCTTGTTAACCAAGATGAATCTATTCTCATCCTGCCAGTCTTCCAGTCTCTCTCCTCTCTGGTCCATGTGATCATAGCCCCAACTCTGCGAGTGGCTGTTGAAATCGCCGCACACAATCATTTTTTCTGTTAATGGTAGTGTGTCCAGTGCCTGTGGACGGTCACTTGGAGAGTAGTAATTGATCAGATGTAGGTCTGTATAGCCTGTTTTAAGTTTAAGTGTCTGATACTCAGCCCCTTCCATATAGACTTCGATTTGGGAAGCAGTGATGTTATTTTTTACAAGGGTAAGTATCCCACCTTTTCGCCTGTCCTTTCGGTCAGATCGGTAACACTGGTAGCCTCTGATTTTGAAGGCTATATTTTCGTTGAGGTGAGTTTCTTGCAAGCAACATATGCTTACTTTTTCTTTGTCCAGGATGTTTTCTAATTCTACCTTTTTCAAGATCAAGTGGTTTGACCATGTCGTTAGAATGCAACACCAACAACTACCATCACTGGCCTTACATCAAAGATCATCTGCGACAAGACCAAGAGGACACCCAAGAAGACAATGGATTGACGACATCAAAGACACTGTACAATCACATGGAATGACACTATCCATTGCCGCCCAATAGGCGCTGGAACGCAAATTATTCCTCCCACGACGCTTGACGGCAGAAGAGGAAGATGATGATGATGATGATGAGTGATTATTTCCCTTATATTACACATCTTTCGTTATTTTGATTTCGAAGGTTCTCGTAACATTAACTAGAAACGATGGCTGAACTTCTGCTACCATGAATTGCTGCAATGAACACCTAAACAGGAGCTTTCGCAAACCAAGAGACATTCTAAGACATGATGTATGAGTTAGGAATAGCCTGATGTGCCCGATGTGCAGCAGCAGCAGCAGAAGAAGAAGAATAAGCAGAGTTAAAATTCAGTCTTCCTAGGATTCACCAACCAATCAACAAGAAACTAAAAGCAGTGTATGAATACTCACGTGAAGGATGAAAGGCCTCACTTCTCCAAACATGCTGTCACTATCATTCCACACACAGTAGAACCTGAGAACCTTCCTGTCAAGTTCCTTGAATTGCCGCAGTTTATCAAAAGATGACTGAGTCTTGGATGTTTTCAGGGCTGAATTACATGTCCTCTTTGCTATGTAAGGATCACCAGGAATGCCCTCTGGTTCATTCACGACGACACCTTCACTTTCTAAAAAGTCCTGTAGGATAGACATATACTAGATTATAAGTAGTTTGATATAGTTAGCAGGATACCATTTCTTACTTATTTTCTGTGTAACAAAAACTCTTGAAATAAACAAGGAAATGAGCTGATATTTCTTCAAACTCTTAACTCCTTCCTGTCTATTCTTTTATCCATCCATCCATCTTGTGCCATGTTGATAAGCATGGGTGGTCATGTTCTGTCATCTCACTTGATCACCAGAGTCGTGGATCAGCTCCGTGTTCCTGTCTTGACCATGCCATGTGGCCAAGCCATCCAGGTATTTACTTCTCGGTCTTTCCCTTAGTCTCTTCCCTTCGATCTTTTTTTTTTATAAGGGACTTAATATCTATGTCTCCATCCTTTCTGTTCATCTGTAATTAATCACAATAATTTTCACAAATATTAATTATTTTGCTCGGATTCCAATCAAATATAGATTTCTATTTTTCTATCAGTAAACATTTTGATAACATGCATCTTTCCTATGACAAAATCTGGATGTGAATCACAGTCCATTTCATAAACAATAAAGAACAATACTGATGCTCTGGCACTCAAATTCTTAGACCAGGTCCGCATGGCCAAATGGATAGGAACGCATGTTCTTAAACATCAGGTGTGCTGACGCTGAGGTAAGTGGTTCAACCCCTACACCGGACAGCTGGACTAAAATGCTGGCCTGTCGTCCTTGTCTTGGGGATGTTAATTACAATTACCTCTGAAGTTGGAGTGGGTTCGCTTGATGGTGAGGGACACTGTTAATAGGGAAAGCTAACCCACACGCAAAATTCAGTCCATCACTACTATAAATAGTGTGTATGGACTACGCTTGAGTTCAAAGCAAGTGATTGCCGAAAAAAAAATTCTTAGACCAAAAGTGGTTATTAGTAACCGCCATAGTCTTGTCCTAGGGTTGGTCTAGGATCAGAGCTCTGAAATCCCAACAATTAAAGCATTATTTTGTTAATCCAGCAGTTTCTGCAGCTTGTCTTCTTCCAGACGTATTGGTGTTACCTTTCCTCTGGAGTAAACTAGGCAGGCCTAGAGAGGGATCATGCTGCATAGGCAACACATGGTATCAACAATTCAGCCCAGGCTATGTGCTATGAAGAGTTATAACTTCATCCTTGGTCTCCGCTATAGGTTGTTGTTATTATGTCTTTTCTGAAGCACAATGTAACAAACTATCGTCTGTCAAGATGGCAAAGTATCAGTATAACCGCTCCATGTATAATTCTTAAGATAATAGGGCAATATTATTTAGTCAGTGGAAGCCCTGGCTGAAAAGGTTAAAGTCTCCATCTCAGGTTAAGAAGATACAGGGTTAGATCTCAGCGCAGAGCCTGGAAAGCAACAGAAAACATTACTTGGCCACATCATGGGAAGAGAGAAACTGAAACATATTGTAACAAGTGACAAGATTCATGGGAACAGAGATAGAGATAGCAAAGTGAGAAGATACTAAACTATCTTGCATCATAACACTGAAATATGTCAGAACATCAGGAGTTGACAAACACTTTCTGTCCCAGACAGTAATTACTTTAACTGTCTTTATCCCAAGCAGTGTTATTGTAATTCTTTCTTACCCAAGCTTTCTGTATAATTGCCTTTCTTCTTTTGTACCAATCATAGTGCCGAATGTTAATTTACTTATTAGATTTAGTCACAGCATACTAATGAAATCTGGCAACATATTTATTTTTGCGTGTACCTTAAAGTAATACAGTTGTATAAACGTTTATGATCTATAATAAGTGTTGTGAGGGCAAGGCTGATGCTTTAGAAGTATTGTTATATAAATGAATAAAAGGCAACTCGTGGTAGAGTCTGTATAGAAGACCATTAAAAATATATTACAAAAATGGGATTGAAGAAAACATTGCTGAATAAGACATGGTCAGACAATTAAGATACTTCAGCTATATAAAGAGACAGTTCCTTGCTAACAGTAATTCTGGAGGGAAAAGTGAAACAGAAGTGTACACGTGGATGGCAATGTGACATGTGAGTGAGTCAGTTATAATTTACAAGTTTATTTGGAAGCAGACATGTTGTATTATATATTAAATTGAAGGGGGTTGGGTAAGGACAGCTACTGTATATACACCCATGGCAGATATGGGAAGTCACTTAAGACTATTAATCATCCCAAGGTTATTAAAAAAATCAGCCTTGATGGGGGATGGATTGAACACAATGGCATGCTAGGCAATGCACTTTCAGAGCTTGCATATTACTTATTTACACCAAGTGATAAGGCAATGCACTTTCAGAGCTTGCATATTGCTTATTTACACCTAGTGATAAGGAATAAACGAGACACATACTTTTGTGAATTTATCACAGCAGGTGATGTGAAAATTTCTTCCATAGAAAGTGATGTTCATTCCGAGGTTAATGTCCTTCCAGTGCCAGGTATCTCCTTGGTCATTCTTAGACAAGCGCTGGCGCCGAATCAGTCTGCCTGATAATGGACAAAATCAACGTCAAATAAACAGGCAGAATAAGTATTTCTCTCTTGGCATTGAGATAGTCCTCTGACAAAGAGGTACCTAAAATCTGTGGAGAACACATGACCACCCTAGGCTAAATCCCACCAATCCATATGTGCTGTGGTGAATCATGACCTGGTTTATCATCAAGCGTCTTGCTTGCTGGTGTGGGCATTCATGCCTCTCCACAGATCTCGGTCTTTTGTGTTCTGGATCAGCTCTGCTAAAGGTATTTCTCCATGCCATCGTCTCATTCCATCCAGCATCATTTCTCTTGGTCTGCCTCTGCCTCTCTTCCCTTTAATCTTTCCAGTCGTCACAATGTTCTTCAATGCCTCTCTTCTCATCACATGCTCAAAGAAAGCTGTTTGTCTCTTTCTTATTGTTGTATATAATGTTCTAGTTTCATTAGCCTCTTTCAGGCAATCATTGTTAGTTACTCTGGCAGCCCAAGGAATTCGCAGCATTTGTCTCAGAAACCATATCTCTATTGCTTCCAAATTCTTCCTAATATGTTTATTTATATTCCAAGATTCGCTAAATGACCTGGTTTCATACTAAAATACCTTTCCATAGATGTGAAGTTTCAGTACCGGTGCTGCACACCCTCATGGTTTTTTAGCTTGAAGAGGGAAAACCCCCATGGTATTTTAGCTTGGAAAGGGGAACCTCCATGGTTTTTAGCTTGGAGAGGGGAAACCCCATGGTTTTTACCTTGAAGAGTGGAAATCCCAATGGTGTTTTAGCTTGGAGAGGGGGAAAACACAATGATGTTTTTAGGTTGGAGAGGGGAAAACCCCTATGGTTTTTTTTAGCCTGGAGAGGGGAAAACCCCATGGTTTTTTAGCTTGGATAGGAGAAACCCCTATGGTAGTTTAGCTTGGAGAGGGAAAACCCCCATGGTTTTTGAGCTTGGAGAGGGGATGGCAAGCTCTGCAAGACAGTTCTAGCAAAGCTGGTACTTCAGAACCTGGCTGGGAGAAAAATATCTAAGCAAAACTCCTTCTTTAGTGGCAGGCCCTTTCTTGGACACAGAAGTACTCAACACCAATGCATCCGACTAAAGAGTTAACACTCAGTCTTCCAAGGGTTTGAACACCAACCAACCAGTTAAAGCATTCATGCGAATGTTGTGCCAGGTCTACAAATTATTGATACTTTAATAGAATACTCATCATCATCATCAAGTGCCGTGCAGACTGGCATAGGCATTCATGACTCTCCACAGATCTCTGTCCTTGGTTTTCTGGATCAACTCTGTCATTGATATTCCTCCATGCCACCGTCACAATCCATCCAGCATCATTTCTCATGGTCTGCCTCTGTCTCTCTTCCTCTTGATCTTTCCAGTTGTCACGATGTTCTCCAGCGCCTCTCTTCTCATCACATGACAAAAAAAGCTGGTCTCTTTCTTATTGTTGTATATAATGTTCTAGTTTCACCTGCCTCATTAAGGCATTCGTCGTTAGTTACTTTGGCAGTCCAAGGAATTCGCAACATTCGTCTAAGGAACCACATCTCTGTTGCTTCCAATCTCTTCCTAATTTGTTCATTTATATTCCAAGGTTCACAGCCATAGAGCAAAACAGGTTCTATATAGCACCTCAGCACTCTCTTTGTTACATTCAATGATAGCGACTTATTGCATAAGATATTCTTCATTTTTTAAAATGCAGCCTTTGCTTGCCTAATTCTGCTCTTGATCTCTGTTGTGCAGCTTCCATCTGATGTTATAAATGTCCCTAGATATTTAAAACTATCCACTTGGTGAAGAATGTTCCCTTCTTTTTCTATTTCACATTTGGGTGTCACCTGTTTCTTTGATGCCACCATTGTTACTGTTTTCTTTATATTCAAGGAGAGTCCTTTCTTTGCACTCTCTGTTACTACAATGTCCAACAATTGTTGTAGATCTGTTGCATTATCTGCTATCAATACTGTGTCATCTGCATAGCATATATTATTTATATTATAATCTCCAAATATTATTCCTGGCTTTTCTTTGATGTCTCTCATTATTACTTCGCTATAGAGGGAGAAGAGATCTGGTGACAAAACACATCCCTGTCTTACTCCCAACTTTATGTGTTCATAATTTCCTTCCTTATTTCCTATTTTAATTGCTGCTGTTTGGTTCCAGTAAATAGTTTTTATTACTCTGAGATCTTTCCCATCAATGTTAATATCTTCCAGCATTTTAATCAGTTCATCATGTTTTACTTTGTCAAATGCCTTAGTATAATCTATGAAGCACAAATATATGTCTTTCTTTGTCTTTACTGATCTTTCTAATAGTGTTCGTAATGTGTATATTGCATTGTTTGTATCTTTTCCTTCCACAAACCTATTCTGTTCTTCACCAATTACCATTTTTATTTTCTTCCTTGTTCTTCTCATTATAATTCTGAGTAGAAGCTTAGTGACATGATTTATGAGGTTAATTGTATGAAAATCTTCGCATTCAATTGCTCCTGGTCTTTTTGGTATATCTATAAATACAGATTTCAAGATATCATTCAACATTTTGGTTAATACATCTACTCCAAATTCTCCCATTAATTCTAATTCTTCTATTGTGATTCCATCTGGCCCAGCTGATTTTCCTTTCTTCATATGCTTGATAGCATCATCAACTTCTTCTTTTAGAATAGGTGGACCTTCTAAGTTACTTTCTTCTGTTAATTCTGCCCTTTCTCCATCATAGAACACTAGGTTGTAAATTTGAAACTACCGTGGGTTTAACAGTTGTTCCACATTCAAACAATACCAGTGATTATGTGTTGTCATTGTTTCAGCTAAAGTATTATTCATTTAATCACTTCATATGATTTATAACTCTGCAGTATGCACCTAACAAGATGCAGTGAAATAGTCCAATCAATAAATCATGCAAGATATTATTTGTGGCTTCTATGTTTCAATTCACTAAAGGAATACATTGTTTTGAGATTTAGAACACAAGGTGTCATACGGTCAGTCATGCCAGCTGCCGTTTACTTCTCAGAAAAATCTCTAACACACTTGTCATACTGAGTGGACATTTGAGCTATACTGATTAACTGTTTCTCTCATAACCTTGAAGGGTCACTGAGTTGCCACCCCAACTCAGTGAAGCTGATGTATGTCATTTACTGCTAAAATCTGTCAGATTTAAGCACCAAAGTTCACACAGACTGAAAACTGTTGTGGGTAGAATCCCTTACATCCAAATTGTGAAATTTTGCCAAATTCTGGCCTACTCTTTATGTTCTCCACTGCCGATGGTTTAAGATGTACATTAGACATTTTTTTCCCCACCAACATTCGAGAAAGGCAGACATCTGATCCACTACCATGGGAGGAAGGGAAGCAGCAGTGGAAGAAGAGAAGAAGAAGTAGGAGAAGAAGCAGAAAAAGAAGGAGGAGAAGAAGAAGAGGCTTGAGGAGAAGGTGATGGAGGAGAGAAGGAAGTGTCTCAAGTTTATGTGTCTCTCATTTGTGTGTCCGAATGACTGCAACTACAATATAGCAGCATAGCTGCTGGCAGGGTCATCTAGATCAGACAGGCTGGTGAGTAGCAACCAGACTAAGAGAGGAACCACCATGCTACCTTATGGGCAGACTGAAACCAGACTCAGAGAGGAACCACCATGCTATCTTAAGGTAGACTGAGACCAGACTAAGAGAGGAACCATCAAGCTACCTTAAGGTAGACTGAGACCAGACTAAGAGAGGAACCATCAAGCTACCTTAAGGTAGACTGAGACCAGACTAAGAAAGGAACCATCAAGCTACCTTAAGGTAGACTGAGACCAGACTAAGAGAGGAACCATCAAGCTACCTTAAGGTAGACTGAGACCAGACTAAGAGAGGAACCATCAAGCTACCTTAAGGTAGACTGAGACCAGACTAAGAGAGGAACCATCAAGCTACCTTAAGGTAGACTGAGACCAGACTAAGAGAGGAACCATCAAGCTACCTTAAGGTAGACTGAGACCAGACTAAGAGAGGAACCATCAAGCTACCTTAAGGTAGACTGAGACCAGACTAAGAGAGGAACCATCAAGCTACCTTACAGGTAGACTGAGACCAAACTAAGAGAGGAACCATCAAGCTACCTTAAGGTAGACTGAGACCAGACTAAGAGAGGAACCATCAAGCTACCTTAAGGTAGACTGAGACCAGACTAAGAGAGGAACCATCAAGCTACCTTAAGGTAGACTGAGACCAGACTAAGAGAGGAACCATCAAGCTACCTTAAGGTAGACTGAGACCAGACTAAGAGAGGAACCATCAAGCTACCTTAAGGTAGACTGAGACCAGACTAAGAGAGGAACCATCAAGCTACCTTAAGGTAGACTGAGACCAGACTAAGAGAGGAACCATCAAGCTACCTTAAGGTAGACTGAGACCAGACTAAGAGAGGAACCATCAAGCTACCTTAAGGTAGACTGAGACCAGACTAAGAGAGGAACCATCAAGCTACCTTAAGGTAGACTGAGACCAGACTAAGAGAGGAACCATCAAGCTACCTTAAGGTAGACTGAGACCAGACTAAGAGAGGAACCATCAAGCTACCTTAAGGTAGACTGAGACCAGACTAAGAGAGGAACCATCAAGCTACCTTAAGGTAGACTGAGACCAGACTAAGAGAGGAACCATCAAGCTACCTTAAGGTAGACTGAGACCAGACTAAGAGAGGAACCATCAAGCTACCTTAAGGTAGACTGAGACCAGACTAAGAGAGGAACCATCAAGCTACCTTAAGGTAGACTGAGACCAGACTAAGAGAGGAACCATCAAGCTACCTTAAGGTAGACTGAGACCAGACTAAGAGAGGAACCATCAAGCTACCTTAAGGTAGACTGAGACCAGACTAAGAGAGGAACCATCAAGCTACCTTAAGGTAGACTGAGACCAGACTAAGAGAGGAACCATCAAGCTACCTTAAGGTAGACTGAGACCAGACTAAGAGAGGAACCATCAAGCTACCTTAAGGTAGACTGAGACCAGACTAAGAGAGGAACCATCAAGCTACCTTAAGGTAGACTGAGACCAGACTAAGAGAGGAACCATCAAGCTACCTTAAGGTAGACTGAGACCAGACTAAGAGAGGAACCATCAAGCTACCTTAAGGTAGACTGAGACCAGACTAAGAGAGGAACCATCAAGCTACCTTACAGGTAGACTGAGACCAGACTAAGAGAAGAACTACCATGCTACCTTACAGGTAGACTGAGACCAGACTAAGAGAGGAACCATCAAGCTACCTTAAGATAGACTGAGACCAGACTAAGAAAGGAGCCATCAAGCTACCTTAAGGTAGACTGAGACCAGACTAAGAGAAGAACTACCATGCTACCTTACAGGTAGACTGAGACCAGTGAAACGTTCATCATCAAGTTCATATTCAAAGAGTATGCTTAGCAAGGTGGAGAAAGGAATGTTTCGTGTGCAATGGCTCTCGTCGTTTCAGAGGTCACAGATTGTGAGAATTGTATGGATATTTTGCCCTGGCCATGCGGGTGAACAGGGGAATGAACAGGCTGATAGGCTAGCAGGGAATGCACCTCTTGGTGGTATCTTGCCTATGGACAAGGGGGAGGTGGTCGTGCGCTTGTGGGACCAGGTGGAGAAGGCAGAGAAACAGATTGAGAACCCATATGTGGAAAGAAAGAGATTGCAGGGGTTCTGGAAGAATCTCAAAACTGAGAGGGAAGACCAGGAGAACATTTAATCAGATAACGGTGGGAACGATTAGTAGTATGACTCTTCGCTGGCTGTTGAATGAAGGACTGAGCACGTATAGGAACGTCCTGAGTGCAGTGATGTCGGTTCTTGACTCAACTCAACTCATCATCAAGTACCTAGCCAACTGGCATGGGTGATCATGTCTCTCCACATCTTGCAATCTCCAACAAAATGAATCAACTCATTCGCTGATATTTGTCCATACTATGCTGAAGAGAAGCCTAGAATCTTCTCTTGTTGTCTTCTATGTCTTTTTCCACCAATCTTTCCATTTGTCACAATGTGTTGTAATTTTTCTCATCTCATAATGGTGCCAAAAATTTTGTCTGCCGCCACTTTCTGATGTTTGTGATCAGTTGTCTTTGTTTCTTAAAGCTTCTCAAGACATTTTGATTATTTCTTTTGATTGTCAAAGATATTTTCAGCATTCTTGTTTAAAATCATATTGCTTAAAGGGATATTTTGATTTCTTATTTTGACTCTCAAAGATATTTTCAGCATTTTTGTTTAAAATCATATTTCTTAACTGATTCTCTGCTGCAAACCGATAGGTCGGTTCCATAGAACGGTTTTGGCCGATAGGTCAGTTCGGTACATATAGTGCTTTAATTGATCTATTGCTCGTTTTTAGTCCACAATTTTTAATGTCCCATTGAATTAAACTTTACAACGAAAGATTTCGCTTCCGCCCGTGTGCAATAAGACGCTAGTCCCCATTTCTTTTTTTAGGAGAAATTGAGTTTGGTGGGATTCAAAATAATTATTGTGATTCGAAATTCGAAGTGACAATACCTTCTGGTTCTGGACCTCATATATTTTAATAAAATTACTGTTTTAAGCAATTATATATTATTATTTATTGTGATGTAAAGGACTTTGTGAAAGATTCTAAAACTTATACCACGTGTAGTAGTAAGTTAATTATTTAGAAGACGGTCATAATTTCAAAAGAAATCTAACAGTGAAAGTTCCTCATATTATGATGGCAAATGCCGACTTATGCTTGTGCTAATGAGCTACACTTGTGCCACTAAATTTGCTTTGCTTATCACAAAGTATTTAAGGAGTATTTAAATAATTAAATTTAGAAGAATGATAATTATATCTAAATAGAAAATAGTGTTTATTGTTTCTCAGTATTCTACTCCTCAGTAATCTGCCTTATGTGCTCCTGACATTTTCCATTTTGTGTGAATATTATGTGCTTCAAAATATTGTGTTTTAATTATGTTTTATTAGTGTTGTGGTGCAGTTCTTGTGATATTATTGAACAAAAGTGGTGTAAGTAACAGTATTCAGCACATTTAACTGGATTAGCTGCCGTGGATACAAAATAAAGCCTTGGTAAGTGAAATTTAAAAATATGTTTTACCTTTTTAATTTCAATTGTTATAAATAAACCTCTCATTTTTGTCATAATATTTCTAACCTATCAATTAATTATTAACACAGTCATGTTCCTTGTGCATCCTCTTTAATTTGAAATGTAATACAATACATCTGCTACCATTTTAACAATTTTAAAAGCATTATTTTGATACACCCCTACTTCCCATTTTCTGCCTTGAATTTATGTTTGGTCAGGACCACTTTTTTGTTTGGTAGGCAATCAGTTAAAGGGATATTTTGCTAAGAAAGGCAAATCCTCCAGAAAACTGTTTGAGTTTGGTGCACTGGATTATATACCTGATGCAATAAATGTAAAAAAGAAAAGGACTCTATTACATGCCTTGATGCATATTGGGTTTATGGTGCTAGACCCATATAGAACATATAAACATATATATATTGTTATAGAACAATCAGCTCTTGGTGGGTGATGTGTTAATTATCATGTCAGTGCATTTACTTCCATGAACATCTGCAGGTACTCTTTGAGGCTTGTTAAAAAAGTTGCAGATCCTTTAAAGGACGTAGCAACCAATCTCAGCATTTTTTGGCTGTTCATGATTCTTGAGCAAGTTTACGTTCAGTAGTTTTCCATTGCTTTCTGAACGACCGGCACCCATACCATTTCATAAAAAACCAAAGCAAGGCGGTCTACTGCCAAATCACCTGCAGCTGTGTTTCAAACACGGTATGTGGGATTACCTGGATGGCTTGGCCTTGTGGCATGGTCGAGACAGAAACACGGAGCTGATCCACGACTCTGGTGATCAAGTGAGATGGCAGAACATGACCGCCCATGCTTACCGGCATGGCACATGATGGATGGATGGATGCAGGATTACGAACTGCGCCCGTAACCCCTTCACCACGGAGCCGGCTGCTAGCCAACATATTTTTATTTTAAAGTCACCTTTGTGGGAATTCTAACAGCCTGAATCAAAAGTGCAGCGTAATTCACTTTATGAAAAAGATTACTGTCTTACCTTGAGTCATCCCTGAGTTCTCAACAGGAGGCTCAACGACAGCAATACTGTCATCCTCGAGGTAGTAATAAATATCCACAGGACGGACGCGGTAGTATTCAGATGGTGATTCATGGACTGTCTCTTTGAAGTAGCCACTGAATTTCAGCACCTGTACGGGTTGACCACGTCTAATTGTGTTATGTGATTTCATTCAACTTGATCATAATAATAACTAACATGATTTATCATGTCTTATGTAATGATGATCATAAGATTAACTATCTTGATTAATTATTTTTAATGTAACTATGATCATAAGATTAACTGACATGATTAATTATAGCTTATGTAATGATGATCATAAGATTAACTGACATGATTAATTATATCTTATGTATTGATGATCATAAGATTAACTCACATGATTAATCATGTCTTATGCAATAATGATCACAAGATTAACTATGCAGGATTACAAACTGCGTTCATAGCCCCTTTGCCACAGAGCCAGCACACAACGTTCATATCATCTATACTTCTTCTTCTTCTTCTTCTTCAGCGTTCCGAGCCATTGAGATTCTTTGCTGCAGATACAATCCATCTCCATTCGTCTCTGTGGTTGACTTTCTCTTGCCAGTATTTGATTCCAAGTGCTTGTTGGTCTGTATATATATTATCTTTCCACCGTCTTCTTGGTCTATCTCGGGGTCTACGATCATTTATTTCCTGAGTGTAAACGAGTTTTGTTTCCCTATTATCTTCCATTCTTTCTATATGCCCCAGCCATTGTAGTCTATTAGCCTTCATGATACCAGTGATTAGCGGGGACTTAAACAGATCATAAATGTCTTTGTTACTTCTTCTTTTCGACTCTCCACTTTGTGTATACCTAATGGGTCCAAAGATGCGTCTTAAAACTTTGTTCTCAAAGGTTTGTAACAAGGCTTCGTCTCCTTTCATTGTACTCCAGGTTTCAGAGCCATACAGCACAGCTGGTCTGATCAGTGTTTTGTATATTGTGATATTGATGTTACGAGATAGCGCATTTGATTTTAGTAGATGTTGTAGTGCATAGTATATCTTATTTCCAGAATTGATTCTAATTTGTATTTCTTCCCTTATGATGTTGGAGCAGTTGAAGATTGTACCCAGGTATTTGTATGTTTCTGTTCTTTTAATGGTCATATTATCTATTTGTATGTGGCCAGAGTTTTTAGCCATTCCTTCTCTTGAAATTACCATATATTCTGTCTTATCTTGGTTGATAACCAGCCCCATCTGTTGGACTTTTTCCTTTAAGTGAGTCAATATTTCCAATGTCTTTTGTTCATTATCTATACTTGCAAAAAGAAAAATATAGGGGTAGGGGGTGGGAATAACTGATGCACAAACAACTTGTACTCTATGACTGTGATGTCGTTTTACAAGAATTAACATGTTCTGGTCCAGAAAGTCATTATGACTATCAACTTTGTCCTAGTTAGTAATTTATCCCTTGATGTCCTAGATGACTGTTATAATAACCAAGTCTGTCTTAGTGGGCAATTGTCTCTTGATGTCCGAGATCATAATTATAATAATAAATTCAATCCTAGTTAATAATTTAACTCTTGTAGCAATGGCAAACAACTGAACATACTGTTGTCTAGAAAATCGCTCTGGGGTTGGGGTTGATCGCAATGTTCCGCAAAGGTGGTGTGGTGACTTGGGTCACAGGCAAGATGACAGTTCAGCTATTGTGATGCGTACGAACGCATATCCTATACCCCACCTTGGGCTTCAGCAAGCTCTGTTCTGGTTTTTACAGAAACCTTTGTAAGACTTCTGCCATACGTCTATGGATAAACGGCCATCATGTCTCAATGTGAAAAAGAAAAAGCCTTTCGCATACTGTATTTGACGAACAATAAACAATTGTTTAATTATCGTTAAGCATTAGCAATTAGGCGGTTCCAGATGGTTGTGTGCAAACAGAAAATGTTTGTGTTAATGTGAAATTACCGTGGGGATAAAAGCAGTTCCACATTCGAACAATACCTGTGACTGTGTTTTAAATTGTTTCAGCTGAAGTATTATTCATGTATTCACTTCATATGATATACAATTCTGCAGTACGCGCCTGATGAGATACAGCAGAATATACCAAGCAATAAGTCATACAATAAATTGTTAGAGGCTTCTGTGTTTACAACTTATGATTTTGTGAAGTAGTCTTTAACCAACAAATTTTGATATAGAATGAGTTCATGAAATATGTTTTCCATTGTGGTACATGATAATTTTTTTTTTTTTTTTCGCGTTTCCATCCTGTTTCAGGATATTGCGGTCAACACCAACATCTTTCAGCTGTATGTTGATTCCTAGGCTAGGATTACGCTCATCAGCACGCAATGACTTTCTGAGCGACCGGCTCCATACTCCCATAAGTCACTGGCGCGACTCGAACCGCTTCCAATTCTTGTGCGCTCACGTCAACCACGAGAGTATTCAGGGATATGGAGAAAGCTGCTAACCCCTCGACCAGGGAGACCGGCATATGCTGATGATATGAAGTAAAAATTAACTAATGAACATACAGTTAGTTAGTTAGTTAGTTTATTAGTTAGTAGACAGATCATCCTCATTGCACATAAGTCCATAAGTGCTCAGATCTCTTTCTCAGTCAACCCCGCAACGTGTAGTGGCTCACAATACCAGTTCTGTGTTGGTTTATTAATCTTCTTTGCCTTCCTGCGTATTGTTCTTGCCTGGCCACACCTCTTTTAACTTGCTGTTCTCGCAGCCTGACCATGGTTGTAGATTCACAGTCATCACTTGGTCTTGCAAGTCTTACACCTCGTAGAGCATTAAGTATATTAGCCTGGTCCATAGCTTGTCCACCTTCCACAGTAGCCTTACCCATAAGCCTGTCAGCCTGCTATTTCCTTGTACACCCGCAATGAACAAACAGTACAGACTTGTAATAACAGATGATAGCAGATGTGAAACAGAAATTTAAAAAAGGGTATAGGTATGGCTAAAAATGTTTTCAATAACATGCAATCAGTATTAACATCTAGAGAGATTAACAGTGAGAACTGTCAAATGTTAAGTATATTCAACACTACTATATGGTGCGGAAGCCTGGACAATAAACAAATCATTAGAGTAGAGTTGAATAGAGACCCAGGAGATGTGGATATTCAGAAAAATATGTCATATTTCAAGGAAACAAAAAAATCAAATACAGATGTTCTATAAAAACTGAGAATGAAGAGATGCAAGAAATAAAAAAATAGGCAAGTGAAATATTTTGACCATGTTAAAGGACATAAAACTCTTATAAACACTGCACTGGAGGGTAAAGTTGAAGGCAAGCGAGCAAAAGGTAGACAATGATACAAGTGGGAAGATAACATCAAGAGATGGACTAACAGCAGTCTTACAGAATGTGCAATCCAGATGAAAGGCAGACAGTGTTGGAGAGCCATTACAGCCAACCTTGATTGTGGAGATGGCACCAGATTGATTGATTGATTGATTGATTGACATAGGACAGAACATGTCAATGAAGTATTCCTACCTTCTTGTCCCAGGCAACATGTGCGGGGACAAAGGCGGCTGGTGGTGCTTGTTTAGCTTGACCATAGGTCAAGATTGGGTTGAAGTTGGCAAGAGTGTCCAGCTCATTTTCTGACAGCTGATTATAGAAGAGCTGTGTGCCACCGATGCCAATGTCTGGCCGTGCAGTTGTACGATGGCCGTTCCTGTAGCCAAGAGTTTGGTTCACGTGGTACTTCATTTGCTGTGGATAAGATCATGATGACTTGATAGAATTTCATAACAATAAACAGTATGTAAAGAGAGAGTGAAAGAAAAGAAGACACACGCACACACCCAAACATATACACCAACCCACCCAAACACACAGACACCCACATACACACACATCAACACTAACACACACATCCACACAAACATACACACCCGCATAAAAGGCAACTTTATATGTATATAAATATATATCATATTGCATGTATGGACGTTTCTATGTAATTAGTAGGCCCCTATACTATATTTTGCGTCTATACTCTTCAGAAGATTAGGAAACTCAAGGTTGTTACAATTCATCATAATAGACTGAACAGAGAAACACGAATGTGGAACATTTATTTTAAACTAGTGAGTTACCAACATGGCAATTTATCAATTTACATAGGTCTATAAATAGTATAATCAATAATGTAAATTTTTTATTGTTCGCTCAGTAGTCACTAGACTAGAAGTTAGAACAGTCCATTTCACACTTGACTTTAAACTTAAGTTTAAACTGGAGCAGAGTCTTGTCCGACCGTTGTTTTTGTGGAGTACAATTCATAAATACCTTCTACCACCATTACCAGACGACATGTCACAAAGAAAGAGTCTCAAACTCAAAGAGGAATTTTTATTTAAAGATTCAAGTATTAAAAAAAAAAAATGATCCTGCCCAGACATCTGAGGAAGAAGATACAAATGATAAATGAGTTATATTCCAAATTCAAATTCTCTAACCGTTGGATCACGAAAAGTGTTTCCAGGCAAGAAAGGCAAACCCTCCATTTTTCCAAACTCGTGAAATCCTCGCCCGAGCCGACCTGGCGATATCCTAGGTGAGGGAAACAACTCAATATTTGTATACAGCGTTGCTAGGCGTTGCTAGGACGGCAGTTCTCGTCTCGCAAGGTGCTTAACTCCTTGCGTCGATTGAGTTACTGGATTCAAGGGCCATCTCCAGGGCTGGGTTGCCAGATTGGCTTTTTTAAACACCAAATCTGATAAATCTGGCTTTTAAAAACAGGTTGGCATCGAAATATAAGTTTGTCGTTTTGGCTTTTTTCTTGGCTTAAAAAAATTGCAATGGCATAATAATTAGCTATAAATGCCTCTTTTTTTTTAAATTAATGAAGTTAATTTTTATCTTGTTTTACCAATGGTTAGCTAAAACAAATGCAAAACAATAAGCTTAGCATATACTGCTTTTGGTTCATTCTCGAGAACGAACGTAACAACTAACAAGTATTAAACACGTATGGTTTTTGTACTGTTTCTATTGTTCTATGCGCACTCACTCACTGGGCAGCAGGGTTGCCATTCTAGATGTTGTTTGTCCATCAAGAATGATGATGACCATTCATTTCATCCAGTGGGGTTGAAAGTATGGAGCCGTGAGTTCTAAGATGGCTGATAAGGCCTATTTTGGCTCGAAATGTTCTTTGACATTGTGGACAATGTTTGCCATTCTAGATATGTTATATCCAGATCTAGAGGTTTTTGCCGGCGTCTGGATACCGTTTTCTGACATTTGGATGCTGGATGCAATTCTAGATACTTTTCATTTCTTCTTCTTCTTCTTCTTCTTCTTCTTCTTCTTCTTCTTCTTCTTCTTCTTCTTCTTCTTCTTCTTCTTCTTCTTCTTCTTCTTCTTCTTCTTCTTCTTCAGCGTTCCGAGCCATTGAGGTTCTTTGCTGCAGATACAATCCGTCTCCATTCGTCTCTCTGGTGGACCTTCTCTTGCCAGTCGTTGATTCCAAGTGCTTGTAGGTCTGTATATGTAATATCTCTCCACCGGTGAACTAGGGTATGCCTACCCGGCATATGAAGACAGGATCCGGCAGACTGCGCGGATGAAATCACTGATGAATCAACGAGTATGACGGCGTTTACACGCAAAGCGTTCTGGAACGTAATGAGCACGGCAAGGCACGAAGAGTGCCCTGGTCATTACTGCACCTGTATTCGTCTCCAGTCGTCTAGACTTGTCTTGCCACTGGACTCAGATGGACTCAGGCGAGAGAGTGAGGTCGACGAATTGCGCAACTCTTCCTCACTTTAATCCAATTCATCGCGCAAGTCATTCTTCATCCAACTTCATATATCACCTTCAAGCTCTGTGGCGATGGGCGAGTGGCGAAGCGGCAGACGTGGGTACGCTGGCAGGCGTAGTCGCAGACCTGCACACAGGCGGCTCAGGCCATATAGTCATCTTCTACTGACCGGAGCAGCAGTGGGATTCGGCAGCCCCCTGAGCGACTGAGCAGCCCTCTATAGGAAAGCACTGCTCACCTCCATAGCATGAGTAAGGGGTTAGAAAGGTGCCCTAAACATTGTCTGCTCCAACATTACCTAACCAGCTAGCCGCGGTTGGTGGGTACCCTATACTGCGGTCGACATACAAATAAAGTAAAAACAGGTAAAGCTAAAAGAGTTAACCGTATTCCACTGACAATCAGAACTTAGAATGTACGCACCCTACTTGATAGACACGGCGCGTCGGGTCTAGAGAGACGAACAGCACTGATTGGGAGAGAGCTGGGCAGGTACAACATCGACATTGCAGCCTTGAGCCAGACACGACTTGCAGAAGAAGGCCAAATATGTGAAGTAGGTGCCGGCTACACATTTTCCTGGAGTATAAGGAAAAGTGAGGAAAGACGCCAATCCGGTGTGGGAGTTGCCATTAAGTCAGCCCTTGTTGGCAAACTAGCTGAATTTCCGAAGGCTATAAATGACAGGCTTATGACTATTAAGTTACCCCGCTGAAAAGAAAGAAGCATGCAACCATCGTGAGTGTCTACGCACCAACCTGACAAATGAAGATGACGCCAAAAACAAGTTCTATAAGGACCTGCACAACGTATTAACATCTATTCCCAAAGGAGACAAACTGATACTCCTTGGGGTCTTGGAGTGGCATCACTGGAAAGTACGGAGACGGAAATTGTAACAGCAATGGGCTCCTCCTCTTTCAGACCTGTGCCGAACACGATCTCCTGATCACCAACACAATTTTCCGTCTTCCCACGAGAAATAGAACATCATGGATCCACCTTCGCTCGAAACACTGGCACCTCATTGACTATGTCATCGTCAGGAGGAGTGACAGACAAGAAGTTCTAGTGATAAAATCCATGTCTGGTGCCGAATGTTGGACAGACCATCGCCTCATTATCTCGAAGATAAATATACACATCAAACCACCACGGAGTCCTCTAGGGGTGAAAAAAAAAAAAAAAAAAATAAAGAAACAAACAAACAAACTAAATGTTACCCGCCTAAACAGCAAAATAATGCAGATGTCTATTGAAAACATGCTGGAAGACCACCTCAAGCTAAATGCTGCAGCTAAAAAGGATGCGGAAACAGAGTGGAGAGCCCGGAAAGACATAATTTACAAAACTGCTATGGAAATCCTGGGCCCAGCCCCCAGAAAGCATAAAGACTGGTTTGATGAAAATCAATAAAGACATCAACCAATTGCTGGCGTGAAGCATCTTCTCCTCAAGGCACATTTGAATGACCCGAAGTGAACATCCAAAAAAAAAAAATGCCTTCAATAACATTCGGAGAGTAGTGCAGCAGAAACTTCGGCACATGCGGGGCTCCTGACTGAGCAGTAAAGCTGACAAAATTCAAGGCTTTGCTGACATACATGATATGAAAAACTTCTACGACTCACTGAAAGCCGTCTACGGTCCTCCATCACCAGGCACAGTTTCCCTCTCAGTGCAGATGGGGGAACATTGGTCACCGATAAGGAAGAAATCCTTCAACGCTGTGCAGAGCATTTCAGCAACATCTTAAATGCAACTTCCTTCTTTGATAATGAAAGCATCAACTGCCTTCCTCAAGTTCCCACTAACTAATGATACACTTGATGACCTGCCAACCATAGTGGAACTAAACAAAGCCATCCAGCAACTTCCCAGTGGAAAGGCACCTGGTCCTGACTCCACCCCAGCAGAGATATATATGGCAGGTGGGCCGGTCCTAATAGAGCAGCTTCACCAAGTCTTTACAAACATATGGGTGAACGAAACCATGCCATAAGATTTCAAGGACGCGTCAATAGTCCACATTTACAAACGTAAAGGAAACCGCCAATCCTGTGACAACCACCGAGGCATCTCCTTGCTATCAATCGCAGGGAAGTTATTCGCCAGAGTTCTTCTCAATCGTCTCACGGTCCATCTCGATCAAGGTCTTCTTCCTGAGAGTCAATGTGACTTCAGAAAATAATAAGGAGCTGTTGACATGATTTTCGCTGCAAGGCAGCTGCAAGAGAAATGTCAGGAACAGAACTCTGAAATGTTCTCCACTATCATTGACCTTACCAAGACCTTTAATACAGTCAGCAGAGAAGACTGTGGAAGATTATGGCGAAATATTGCTGTCCACAAAAGTTTGTCCAAATAGTGTGGCTATTTCATGAAGGTATGCAGGCAAGAGTACAGGAAAATGGTGAACTGTCTGAGCCATTTCCTGTCACCAATGGAGTGAACCTCAATGGCTCGGAACGCTGAAGAAGAAGAAGAAGAAGAAGAATGGAGTGAAGCAGGGATGCGTCCTGGCACCAACACTCTTCAGCCTCATGTTTTCAGCTATGCTGACTAATGCCTTCGAGAACAATGACATTGGAATAGACATCAATTACCGCATGGATGGAAAGTTGTTCAATCTCAGAAGGCTGAAAGCCAAAACCAAAAACTAACAGCGACACCGTCAGAGAACTGCTGTTTGCTGATGATTGCGCTCTATATGCCAACTCAGAGGCAGACATGCAACACAATATTTCAGCTTTCTCATATGCCTGTGCCAACTTTGGGCTCAATATCAACTTGGAGAAGACTGTAATTAATATACCAGCCAGCTCCAGGGAATAATCATACCGTGCCGATTATCAAGGTGAACGGTCATAGACTAAGTGTTGTGGACAAATTCACCTATCTTGGCAGCACTGTGGCACAAGCTGCCACAATTGATGACGAAGTGAATGCAAGAATCTCCACGACCAGCCCGGCCTTTGGCAGACTGTACAAGAATGTATGGGACAGAAATGTAATAAGCTTGCAAACAAAGCAAAAAGTCTAGAAAACAGTTGTATTAAACTATTATTCACACTGATATGCGCTTGTGAAACATGGACTGTTTATGAGCGACATGCTAGGAAATTAAACCACTTCCACATAATCTGCCTTAGGACAATATTGAAGATTAAATGGCAAGACAAGATCCCAGACACTTAAGTTCTAGAAAGAGCGTCCATGCACAGTATTCACATTCTACTAAGAAAAATCAGATTCGGTGTTCCGGTGTGCTGGGAAATGAACAGGCGGACAGATTGGCTGGCTCTGCAGAACTTGGTGGAGTATTGATACATGACAAGGCAGACGTGGTTGCGGCCTTGTGGGAGCACGTGCACACCTCGGAGGAGCAAATGGATTACCATGGTCTGGCAAGAATGAGACAGCGAGGAGTGACGAGGGGATCTGGCCGACACTCAACGCTCAGAGGAAAGGCGAGACGGACATATAATCAGATTGCTACTGGTACTATTAGTGTTGGAACTCTTCGCTGGCTGCTGAGGATGGGGACGGAGCGCTTATGGGAATGCCCCGAATGCTGTGATGTCGATTCCTAAATCAATCAATCAATCAATCAAAATCAGATTCGCTGGGCTGCACTTAACTCGTATGCCAGATCACAGGCTCCCGAAAACAACGCGAGCTGCGTTGTGGTAAACGCTCCCAAGGCGGCCAAAGGAAACGCTTTAAAGACACTCTGAAAACATCACTGAAAGCTTTTGGAATTCATCTTCACACCTGGGATACTGCTGCTAAAGACCGTAATTAGTGGCGTACATCATTGCATAACGGTGAAGTCACTTGTGAAGCAACCATTACTGCAAGAGCTGTGAAGAAAAGGCTCGGCAGAAAAACCACTGCAGAAGATCCTCCTCCTGGAACGTCAAGCATTCTTTGCCCACATTGTCAAAGAACATTTCGAGCCAAAATAGGCCTTATCAGACATCTTAGAACTCACGGCTCCATACTTTCAACACCACTGGATGAATTGAATGGTCATCATCATTCTTGATGGACAAACAACAATATTGTTCAAAAACTTTCAAATCTCGCAAATCCCGAGACAACAGAAAAACACAAGCGGAGCGCGCCATCTTCTTTACCACAAAAAAAAAAAAAAAAAAAAAAAAAAAAAAAAAAACTTTCAGTGCTGAAAATAAGCAAGAAAATTGATGATAAAGTCAAATTAGCAGAGTTACAAATTGCTGTTAGCATGGCCTGCCATAGTACCATATACGGTAATATACGCACAATCGATCACTTAGGTGAAATTTAGTGGTAGCCCATGGATGTGGCAGCACTATTCTTCTTCTTCTTCTTCAGCGTTCCGAGCCATTGAGGTTCTCTGCTGCAAATACAATCCGTCTCCATTCGTCTCTCTGGTTGACCTTCTCTTGCCAGTCGTTGATTCCAAGTGCTTGTAGGTCTGTACATGTATTATCTCTCCACAGCACTATTGGTCAGATAAAATTGCATCGAATGAAGTGCATATCACTAATAAGGAATCCTGTACTGAATTTCTCAACAATGAAGAGGAATACTTATATGAAGAAGAGGTTTTTAAGTGATGTAAATATATTTTTAATAGATATTTTTATTTGGCAATGTATGGCTTGTGTTTGGCTTTTTTTTTTGTTTTTAATTATTTCATGACTTGGCTTTTTCGATCACAGTGATCTGGCAACCCTGCCAATGGCACTAAAATATTCATTCAGTGCTCCTGCCTTATCTCATTCGTTTTACATTCAGAGATTCTCAGCTCGGTGCACGAATTTCGCAATACAGCGAGAATCACAATATGTTTTAAAATAGTTCATATATCATAGGTGCTATATTAGTGAATGCGGTTATTGTATACAATTAGCAATTATATTATGGTTTCTGTTAACATCCAAAAAACAAAAACTATGACAATATTAGCAGTGAAAAGGAAAGGTCATCAATGAACATCACAGTAAACGGGCAGGTACTACAAGTAACAAGTTTCTCCTATCTTGGACATATAATAACAGATAATGGCAGAAGTGAAATAGTAATAAAAAAGAGAATAGGAATGGGCAAAAATGCTTTCAACGGCATAAAATCAGTATTGACATCTAGAGAGATTAATAACGCATTAAAAATCAGAATTGTCAAATGCTACGTATATTCAACGCTACTGTATGGCGCGGAAGTCTGGACATTGAACAAGGAACTAGAAAGTCGCATAGAGGCCCTGGAGATGAGGATATACAGACGGATAGGTCGTATTTCTTGGAAACAAAAACAATCAAATGCAGAGGTTCTAGAAAAACTGGGAATTAATAGAGAGTTGATGAAATAAATAAAGAGGAGGAAAGTGAAATATTTCGGCCATGTTAAAAGATATGATACTCTAATAAAAACCATACTGAAAGGCAAGGTTGAGGGCAAGCGAGCAAGAAGTAGACAACGATACAAGTGGGAAGATAACATAAAGAGATGGACGAACATCAGCCTGACAGAATGTACAGTCAAGGCGAGAGACAGACAGTGTTGGTTGGAGATCCATTGCAGCCAACCTTCATTACGGATACGACACCTGATTGATTGATTGATTGACTATGGTTAGAATTAAATAGTAAGAAAACAGAAATTATGGTCATCTCTAAGAAGGAAACAAAATAACAATGTAACATCCAAGTAAATTAGAAAAAAAGGTGAATAGGTACAGCTATATGTAAAAAAAAAATAAATAAATAAACAAACAGAAACTGTCAGGGAATAATTATAAATTCTGATGGAAGATGCCTTGAAGAGATTACAACATAATTCGCGTGGTAAAAGTAGCATTTTGCAAGATGGAAAACATGTACCAATAAAAAGCTTTAAATTGCAGTAGGATAAAGAGTGTTAAAGTTAGTCTTTCCTCTTGAACCTTAGGCGGCGCATAGGGCAGAAGTCATGGCTCTCCATGTCTGGCGGTTCGCTGCTACCTGTTGTAGATCCTGGATGTTCACTTGGCCGTTGAATGAGCCTTCTCTGATGATGGTTCTACGCAGGGTCTCTCTTGGCCTTCCCCGTTTTCTTTTTCCTACTGGTGACCATAAGAGGGCTTGGTTGGGGAGTCTTGTAGACACGATAGTCAGTTTAAAATTACCGTGGTGGACAATTGAGATTACTGTGCGAACATGCGTATATTTCAGCTTGAAGGATTTATCTAATTATTCTACTTTATGGCGTGTGAATTCTGCAGTGTGTACCTGGCGAAATATGCCAGGCAATAAATCGCGTAATCTATTTTTTCTGTCTTCGTTATTCAAACTTAACAGGAAGTCCTTCTGTGTGCATAGCTTATCTCTTGCAGTGTGTCTAGATCTCTTTATTGTTCGTCGCCATTACCCGAGAAGACAGGTTAGCCGGCGTACTGCTGTGGCGAACATACTTGCTTGATAGCTTGGTGGTAATGTGATCATAACCCCACCTGAACTCCCAGATTCACCCAGCCTAAAATTAGTACCATCAATTTACCACGGAAGTAAGGCTATTGATATTAACTGCGCCACATATCGAGTGTCGATTGGTCTATAAATATATTATATAATATTGGATTAGCCCATACACCCAATACTCCTCAAATCACTGAAAGAAATCCTAAACTGATTAAGTGCATTGGGATGATTAATTGTCTTTAGCGATTTCCCGTTTTCCGATTCAGATTTGTAGGAAAAAAAAAGAAACTCTCCACCTCGTTCAACCAGCCTCAATGGCGTTGGTTATAGTTGTGGTGGTTCATAGTGCGGTATAGATTGTTCTGGTCTTTTGCGCATTGGATGACTTCTGTTACTGCATGTCTGGTTGGGTTCTTCTTTTCCGCCATCCCTCGTGCCATCCTCGTTACTTCTGCCATTGTTGCTGCGAGTACCTGCTGCCACTATTGGTTTTCCCCTCCGTCTCGTTTGGCGCTTTCTTGAGTTCTTGCTCTCTCTTGATCCTGTGTGCTGTTTCTTGCGTTGGGCCCTGCTCAGTGCTCTCCCTTTATCATCTGTGTTAATTTTATTGGACTAACCCTGAGAAGGGTCCGCCTTTTATCATCTGGGCTTGTTTTCTTGGGTCTTGATTCAGCGGTGTATTTGTCCAGCGTAGAGAACGGATTGTACCGTCTCTCTTATCCACCGTTGGGAAGGTTTCCTACCGTCTCCTCGTGTCCAACGCCAGAAGGGTTTCCTGCGCGTCCCTCTTATCCATCTTCGGGAAGTTTCCTACCGTCTCCTCTTATCTAGCGTCAGGAAGGTTTCCCACCGTCTTTTCTTTTCCAGTGCTGGGGAGGTTTCCTACCGTTTCCTCTTTTCCAGTGTTGAGGAGGTTTCCTACCGTTTCCTCTTTTCCAGTGCTGGGGAGGTTTCCTACCGTTTCCTCTTTTCCAGTGTTGGGGAGGTTTCCTACCGTTTCCTCTTTTCCAGTGTTGGGGAGGTTTCCTACCGTTTCCTCTTTTCCAGCGTTGGGGAGGTTTCCTACCGTTTCCTCTTTTCCAGCGTTGGGGAAGTTTCCTACCGTTTCCTCTTCTCCAGTGCCGGAGGAGTTTCCTGTGCGTCCCTCTTTTCCACCGTTGGGGAGGTTTCCTGTCATCTCCTCTTGTCCATTGTCTGAGGATTATCCAGTACGTTCCTCCTCTTCAACTTCCCAATTTTCCGTATCTGAAATGGGCTTTTATATCGCCGAAATATGGTCCTTGCATTATAATACAACATGTATGCTACAATATTAACTGCTTTTAAGTCATAACTGTGACACACCCCTACTTCCCATTTTCTGCCATCCATTTTTATTTGGTCCAAACCTAATTTTTGTTTGGCACTAAATATGTTAACTTATTTTGTTTACTTACCCCAGAAGACACGGCATCTTATCCAAGTTTTAGAATTCCGGGGTAGAGAGGATCACATACTTTTAAGATTCATTAATTCTCAAAATATTGTTCCGGCTATTTGTTATTTGTCGAAGATTAAAAAAAGACACCACATGAAAATTATACAGTACAGTAACAGTATTACTATTAGCAGGCGAGGAGGAAACAAGAACTTTTTTTTTTTTTTGACGCTCACTCGCTTTGAGCTCCATATACACACTGTCACTACTATAAGTGGTAGTGTTGTGTTGTTTGTCCATCAAGAATGATGATGACCATTCATTTCATCCAGTGGGGTTGAAAGTATGGAGCCGTGGGTTCTAAGATGGCTGATGTAGTGCTAGACTGAATGTTGCGTGTGGATTAGCTTTCCCTATTAACAGTGTCCCTCGCCATCAGGCAAACCCACTCCGACTTCAGAGGTAAAACAAGAACTATTCCTGCCACTCTCATAAACAGCACTCCATGTAGTGAGATCAAGTCAGACGCTCGTTGATTTATAAATGGGCAATGTACCTCAGCCACCTTGACAAATAACTATCCGGTATAATATGAATCTATCCAACATCACTGCCGCTCTCTCTCCTCTCGTTCTCTCCCTCCCACTATCTGTTTTCACGTCCTCTTTCTCTCTCCCATCTATTCCCCTGTCTCTCTCCCTCTTTCTCCTGAACGTAAATGTTTTCAAAATCACAGGGGGTCTTAAACAAGGAGTGAACCCTATCATTTTGTAGTTAAAATGAATGAGGTAAACAGGTGGGAGTTTGTTTTGCTGATCTGTTAGTCATCACTTGGCGTACGGTAACTGACAACAGTTTCATTGGATGACTACAGACAAAAAAGAAATTAAAAGAAATATTAGAAGGTAGCACACAAAACACACAAACAAAATCTATTTTTAATATATTATATACATAGTCAAAGTAAGATGTAAAAATTAGCATATGAAAATCAGTCATAGATAAAAACAAGAAAGAATGGAAAACAAGCATTCCATTTGCATATTTTAGAATCTTTATTATATAGATATTTACCATGTATTATAAACACAAGATATATTTCATGACTATTTTGCAATCTCCACATTATATTAAAACCATAAAAATAGACATGAAGATATATTCTATGTGAGGTATGGTATGTAGGGAGTATATAAATTGTGTCTTCACAGAATTTCAACATCTCTTATCGCAGGCAGTGAAGAATATACTTTATTTAGTGCTACAATTAGGCAATTTTAACATATAGCCAGAATAAAAGACAATTAATAACAAGAAACAAAATCTATTGAAATCACAGATATGTGGTATGACAGAAGTATGTTGGTTGGTTGTGAACCTATCAGAAGCCTGGACTTTGACTTTAAAGTCCCATGCAATGAAGGTTAAGCTTGCCTTACCTAAGACAATACTAGTTAGTGTCTACTGGAGTGAGACTGGTACAGAGAATTTTCTCCTGAGCTGCTACCACAGCATCATCTCCAGGGGAACTACTTCCCCTGGCCAAACTCAGCATCTAGCAGTGTGTGCACTATGGTGCAGGAACTGAACCTCTGTGGAGAGGAACAGGGTGTGACAGGTCATGGTTCAGCAACACTTACAGACTGGTTAGGAATAGGCCTGGACTGGTAATGGTTCCTCCACAGATTTGAGGTGTTTCATTGTCAACAGACTTCAGCCCAAAACTCTGAGGTAATGTCTCCTTCCCAAAGTTTAGGTAATTCCATGTCAACAGATTTCAGCCCAACAAATGATAAGATGAAACCCAGAGGTAAGGTTTCTTTCTTGAAGTTTAGGTAATTTGTCAACAGGCTTCAACCCAATACCCAGAGGTAATGTTTCTTTCCAAAAGTTTAGATAATTTCCTATCAACAGACTTCAACCAATACCCAGAGGTATTGTTTCTGTCCCATAGGTTAGGTAATTTCCTGTCAACAGACTTCGACCCAATGGCAAGAGGCAATGTTTCGTTCTTGAAGTTTAGGTAATTCCCTGTGAACACTCTAACCAAATACCAAAAGGGAACAGAGAATGTTGCAAATACTAGCCAAAGTGAGTAGTGTAGATATTCTTCAATTATAACACAAAGAGCAACTGCCACAGATATTAGAAATTGCAATCATCCTTCTCTGATCATACATAGTTAGTTAGTTAGTCCTTCCTCTTGAGCCTAAGACGGCGCATAGGGCAGAAGTCATGGCTCTCCAAGTCCGGCGGTTCGCTGCTACCTGTTGTAGATCCTGGATGTTCACTTTGCCGTTGAATGCGCCTTCTCTGATGATGGTTCTACGCAGGGTCTCTCTTGGTCTTCCCCGTTTTCTTTTCTCTACTGGTGACCATAAGAGGGCTTGGTTGGGGAGTCTTGTCTGATCATACTGCTGGAAGTTAAAACAGGAATACAACATGTCTAACAACAGGTAAAATTAAAGACAAAAAAATAAGAGGATGAAAGATAGAAACAAATAAAACAGATAACAAAATTAAGTCTAGTATGACAGAAAAATATGTCAGTGTCAGAGGCATAGTCAGGTTCAAAAGTTAGGGGGAGCACTCTTAAAAATATGAGCCTTTGAAAACTCAAGGAAAACGCTAAGAATGACTTTTACCACACAAGTAAACTAGGCAAAAATTCAAAATTGTCAACAATAGGGAACTTGAGTAGTGGTCGCTCTCCTTGCTCCACACACAACACTCCCCAAGCTACTCCACTGGTTAGAACGTGAATTCGTAAATGGCATGAGAGAGTGGTGGTTGTGGCATAACCATGGCTGTATATGCCAGTTGGCAAAACATTGATGTTTAAGATTACCAAGTCATGTGATTACAAAAAAAGGGTGAACAAATATATATGGGTGATTATGGAAATGGTTCGGCCATCTCGTTAGAATGCAACCCTCATCAACTACCAGCACTGGTCCAACATCAAAGAAGATCTGATACGAGATCATGAGGATGCCCAAAAGTGGAAGATGACGATGATAATGATGATTATGAAATTATCACAGTTAGATAATATCACGCTAGATATACAACAAATATTTAAAAACTATCATTACATCATTTTATTGGTCATTGCTGGTGTCTGTTAAAAGCTAGTGATTACCAAGTCATATGATTATAAAAAATACATGTGGGTGATTATGGGATTATCACAATTAGATAATATCATGCTAGATATACAACAAATATTTAAATACCATCATTACATAATTTTATTGATCATTGCTAGTGTCTGTTGAAAGCTAATGGTGCGAAGTGCTCTTTGGAGGGGAAATGAAAATTCAACAACCCAAATGAGCATTGAGAGTCAAGAACCAACATCACAACATTTAGACATTCACATATGTGTCCCATCCTCATCTACAACAGCCAGTGAAGAGTGCCAATACCAATAGTACTAGCAGCAGCCTGGTTATGTGTGCGTCAGGTCTTTCCTCGTAGTTCTGAGTGTCGGCCAGATCTTCTGGTATGAGCATTGATAATGACAGCAAACTTGAATGTAGATAAATTGCTGAATTCTTCATGCAGGCGTGAACAGATATGTATTTGAACAACAGATGGATACAATGTTATTGGTTGTCCAGTCTAATGAACTGACATACACTTAATTTAACCACTCACTCATTGGCACCTTGCCATCTTGACAGACGATAGTTTGTTAAATTGTGTTTTAAAAAAAAGGTTAATAAAATCTTCATAGCACAAAGCCAGGGCTGAATTTAGAGACCATGTGTTGTCTATGCAGCATGATCCCTCTCTCGGCCTGTCTAGTTTACTTCAGAGCAAAGGTAACACAAATACATCGGGAACAAGACTAGCTGCAGAAGCTGCTGGATCAATAAAGCAATGTTCCTCCTAGAATATTACAAACAGCCAAGCATTCTGGAGTAGGTTGTGACGTCCTGTAAAGGACATGCAAGTAATGTTGTACTGTTGTTGTAATTGTTCAATTGATTAATATATTACATTAATTTGTTTCTATTGTGATGAATCAGAAGAATTATACTTTTATTTACTGATAATAGTGCTAATTTCAAGAGGAAAAAAATAACTAGCTTGCTAAATAAACTAAGGAAATATTCAAAAATAAAATAAAATTAATTGATAATGTAACTAATATTGATACGGTGAACGGCGAGGCGAAACAGCGTTTAGCGTTGTCTCCACCATCATCGACTTTGACAAAGACTTCATGCTGTCTGCCAAACGAGAGAACTCATCCCATCTTTGACTCTGATGTGTTAAATCCAGGCTTTTCTGTAGATCAGATCCTCTTAGTTTTGCTCCAAGATCATCGATTCTGTTCTGTAAGTTTAGTATTTCTCTGTCTTTATCTTCAGTCTGCAGAGAATATTCAAGCACAAATGATAAGAGTGAAAGTAAAATATGAATTTAGTGACAGATTTTTATTTGCTTGGAAATACGGAATCTACTTCTCATTTTTTTGTGATTCATTCATTGCTTGGAAATATGGAATCTACTTCTTGATTTTGGTGATTAATTCATTGCCTTGAAATAGGCTGACTGTTTTCACACATTGGGGAGGAGTTGTGGATTAGTGGTGTGCTGTCTGATTCTGACTTGGTCCTCATCATTATTATGTGCCTTGCAAAGTGGCATAGGTATTCATATCCCTCCAAGCTATCATCTTAGACTATCAATTATAATTTCTCTCTGTCTGTCCCTGCCTCTTCTACCTGTGGTCTTTCCAGTCGTCATAATGTTCACCAACACCTTTCTTTTCATGATATGATCAAAGAACACTGTTTGCCTCTTTTTCATAACTGTGTATACTATTCTAGAAATATCAATGAGCAAGTTCTACAAGAAGCAGATGAAAACCGTAAACTGATTAGAGAAATTAGACGTAGACAGTCACAACATTTTTTGGCAACGTTATGAGAAGACATAAACTACAGAACTTGGTGACAACTGGCATGATTGAGGGAAAAAAAGGAAGGCAAAGAAGTAAATATCTGGATGGCTTCACCGCATGGTATGGTTGAGACAAGAACACAGAGCTGATCCATGACTCTGGTGATGGTGAAACATAACCGCCCACACTTATCGGCAAGGCACATGATGATGATAATATTCTACTTTCATGAGCCTGTGGAAGGCACTCATGGTTAGAAACTTTGGCTGTCCAAGGTATTCACAGAATTCTTCTCAGAAACCAAATCTGGATTAAAAACCATGACCACCTGGCCAGGAGATCAAGAACGTCTAACCATCTACGCCACCGCAGCTCCATTCTATGAAAGTAATGTACATATAAATGTTAATATTGGTTTTTCGTTTTGTCCCTTATTTGGCATGTACTGTACACCTTTTGGATTTGAAAGAGTTGATGAATTCCAAATACTGGCAGATTGTTTACATCCTTGGGATTTTGTGAAAAATATTCAAGCAAAAGAAAATATATCTGGTACTTGTCAAGTTGTGACAGTGATTCAGAGTAGAATAGGCCAAGCAAAAGCTGAAAGTATATTTAATAAAGTAATTTGACTGCGCCGACCTCCCTGGTCTTGAGGTTACATGACTTTCTCCATAATCTCGTATACTCTCGTAAGTAACGTGATGACGGCGAGAATCGGTAGGGGTTCTAACCGCGTCTGTAACTTACGGAGTATGTGAGCCGGTCGCTCAGAAAGCAATGGCAAACCATTGAGCGTAATCTTGCCAAGAAATCAACAATCAGCTGAAAGATGCTGATGTTGACAACGATGTTCTGTAAAGAATATGTAAACATCTTTTTAAAATTTGACTGCATGTCAGAAAGAGAGTATTGAAAAATTATGTAAGGAGGAGAAGAAGAAGATAAATAAAATGAAGAAGAAGAGGAAGATAAAGATTGTCAAAACTGTCAAACTGTCATTTACTGCCGATATAGTACCTTGCAGTGTATGGTAGGGGCGTCTTGAGCCTGAGGAATTAAGGCCACCTGGCTAGCGCAGTCGCCGCAAACTGTGCAGGCTAGAATTTTCTTTTTGCAGAAAAAAACTCACACCTTATCGAGGATTCAAACCCAGGTCTCTCAAAGGAGAATCCGGCATTCTAGCCACTCGGCCAGCCGCTCCTCAAGATAATGATTATGAAGATGAAAATTAAGAAGAAGAAGATACAGAAGATGATGAAGAAGATGAAGATAAAGAAGATGAAGCTGAAGGGAAGAAGAGGAAGAAGAAGAAGAAGAAGAAGAAGAAGAAGAAGAAGAAGAAGAAGAAGAAGAAGAAGAAAAAGAAGAAGAAGAAGAAGAAGTTGAATGATGATATAACAACTGATGTAACAGAATGTCACCTTCTTGTGCAGCTCAGCAACATGATCAATGAGCAGGACCTTGTCTTTACGTAGCTGGGAATTCTCAGACTCAGTAACTGCATACATTTCTTCAGCCTCTCTAAGACGAGACTTGATGGTGTTCAGCTGTAGTTCAGACTGCTTACTGGAGGTTCCCTCATTGGTCAACTGTTGACAAGCCAAATAATTGAGACATGAAGAGTATCTTACACTGATAAAACCAACAGAAATATATGAATCAGAATCATGGAGTACAACAAATCAGGATCTGGCTCAATTGAAGCGTTTTGAAAACAGTGTTCAGATAATTTAATCTGCCAATGAGAGTAATATGCAGACAAAGTATACAGAATAATGGTAAACATAGAACTAATACAAATGTATAACCAGTGTATACAAGATAAAGACAAACATATTGTTCTGATTCCAGATTTACCCAAAAATTTTCTGAGATCCACCTCGTCCCAACAACTGAAACCAAATCTTTCACTCAACAGTTTTATATACAAAATTATACATTTATAACATAACACATTATGTTTGCAATACATTTAAAATGGATACATTTGATCTGTTATAGATTTATATATTTATAACATGACTCAGTATGTCTGCAATAAATTTGTAACAGAAAGATCTGATTGTAACAAAATCATATATTTAAAACATAACTCAGTAAATCTGCAATGAATGTGTTTTATTGTTATAAAACTGCTCAGATGTAGTGAAGTGGGTAGCAAATGCAAATCCCACATACCACAGTTGAAATGAGATGCAGACGATTTGGAAAGAGAGTGTTTATTTTTAACAATGGTATGAGTGTCGGTCATTCAGAAAGCAATGGCAAACTACTGAATGTAAACATGTCTAGTAAATCACATCCATCCATCCATCATGTGCCATGCCGGTAAGTGTGGGTGGTCATGTTTTGCCATCTCACTCGATTGCCAAAGTCGTGGATCAGCTCTCTGTTTCTGTCTCGACCATGCTATGTGGTCAAGCCATCCAGGTATTTACTTCTCGGTCTTCCTCTTGGTCTCTTCCCTTCGATCTTGCCAATTGTCACCAAGTTCTTCAAGTAATTTATTCTCATAACATGGCCAAATAATTTTGACTGCCTACGTCTAATGACTCTGATCAGTTTATGATCTTCATTTGTTTCTTGAAGGACTTGTTCATTGGTTTTTATGCCTGTCCATGGTATTCTTTGAATTTTCTTCAGAAACCACATTTCCACCGCCATTAGATGATTTTCAGCTTGACTGCTCATTGTAGACGCTTCACATCCATACAAAAGTACAGGTTCTATGTAGCACTTCAACACTCTTTTTCTCATTTCAATTCATATCTTTATATTGGTCAGTATGGTTTTCATCTTGCAAAAGGCGACCTTCACAATGGAAATTCTTGTTCTAATCTCTTCAAGTAAATCCCACACAGCCACAAAATGCTGTGGTTGATCGTAACATCCTGTAAAGGACATAAAACTAACTGTTAAAAAAAGTTATAACTCAGTATCTCTGCAGTAAATTTGTGATGGATACATTTGATTGTTACCTGCTCTAAGTACTGCCTTGACTTCTCCTGTTCATGCCTAATTTGATCTCGAAGAATATCATTCTCATGCAGTTTTTCTTTGAGAGTAATAATTTCAGCAACACTCCTAGTGTGTAGCTGGTCAGTAGAATTACGGAGTTCTCTTTCCTAAAATAAATGCAATAAAGCGATGTGTCAATGAATTAGAGTAAACACAGGAAGCTGTAAGTTATAACAAATTCTTCATCAACTACTTCTTATTTTTCAGATCACTTTGATGTGCTAAATAAGCCTGCAAGGATCTTTAATGCAGACATATTTTAAATCTATCAATGTCACTGCGTATTCATGTGGTAAAAAAAACAAACAAATAATCTAATCTTGTTCAATCGGTTGACCCATAAGATGTAATGGTAGCCCATAGCAGAAACTGTACTGAGGTGTGAAGTGTTGTCCTCAGACACTCTAGACTATGATATATGAGGTGGGCTGTCCAGTTTCCTTCCTCATAATCTTTTCATAGTTTCTCTTTGTTATAGTTTCATAGTTTGTTATACTGATAGCTCCTCTCAGAAGAATGTATTATTTCAGTAAATGTTCATATATCTTGAACATGTCTGTATGAACACTATGGCAATAGTGGAAGTGGTCTGATACGTTCACATAATGCATCATAGGATTGACAAAGTGGTGGTAGACTGCCTACTCTTGAATAATTCTTCTTTTGGTGTTCGTTTTTTCATGTTTACACCATCAGATGAGTTCTTGTGATGTAATCAACAGGTTTTTTAAGATCCCCGTTTGTTCTGGCTGGCTCTGTGGTGAAGGGGTAATCCCTAATAGCGTGTTCAAAACACAGCTGAAGGCGATTTGGTAGCAGACCGCCTTGCATTGTATACAATGGTATGAGTGCTGGTCATTCAGAAAGCAAGGGCAAACTACTGAACGTAAACTTACCAAGAAATCACAAAGGCTAAAAATGCTAGCGTTGACTGCAATGCCTTTAAAAAAGATATGCAACTAACTGTACATTCGCTTCTTCAGTCTGTTATACCCTGTCCGAAGCCTTAAAATAATAACCTGTCCATACTAGATAGCCTAGTTGTGTTGCCTTTTGGTGGTTGGATAACTCTCTTTTCCTCATAGTATGAGAGTTTCTTCTCTTCCTGTTCACATCCCCTGCCTTTGTTGGCAAGTCCATCTGCCTTCTTATTTCTAGCCACACTACAGTGGGATGGTACCCATCAAATCATAGGTAGCAAGTTAGTTAGTCACGGTTCCAACTTCACGGCAAAGTTTGCCCCATAAAGCTCCATTCTTGTGCCAGTGAATATCACACAAAATGTTCTTCACTGCCCCCTGTGAAACGTGGAACAGACAGGAGTCTCGACAAACCAACAGCCCACACAGGCATACCATTCATAAGGCCGCTGCCAGAATGCCAACACAAAAGTCCGAAACGAAAAATACAGTTCATCGTCATCATCACTAGAAAACCAGCAGCCACACATTACTGCATAAGGCAAACCCAGTTAGTTCAGCAATTTTTCCAAACATGCAGTTCACGACACAAACAACCGCAGACAGATGTAAAAGCACTCCACATGAAATCCACAACTCACAGTGTCGATCCACGTACTCAACTCAGGAGTGCCTAGAGGTCAGTTCCACTTGAGACCAGTATTAAAGACCCTACTGGCTTTTTAGCGTGGAGAGAGGCAGAGAGTTTTGCAACACAGCCCCTATGGGGATGATAGACAGTATAGGGTTGACAGAAAGGTCCATGCAAACCTTACTCTGAGAGATGGTACAGAGTATAGGGTTGACAGAAAGGTCTCTATGCAAACCTCACTCTGAGAGATGGTACACAGTATAGGGTTGACAGAAAGGTCTCTATGCAAACCTCACTCTGAGAGATGGTACACGATATAGGGTTGACATAAAAGTCTCTATGCAAACCTCACTCTGAAATATGGTACACAGTATAGGGTTGACAGAAAGGTCTCTATGCAAACCTCACTCTGAGAGATGGTACATAGTATAGGGTTGACAGAAAGATCTCTATGTAAACCCCACTCTGATAGATGCAAGCACTTTTCAAGACTAAGACATCCTCAACATAACTAAATCGCCCAGAGGATTCACAACCAACCAATCAATTAAAGAAGTAAAACAAGAGTACTAACTCTGTCAAGCTGCTTAGACAACTCCAGGATCTGTTGATTCAAATTAGAGTTATCCCTGATCAGGCTGTTCATGTCCCCAGAGACTTTCTCTCGCAGGTACCTGTCTTTTTCTGCTGCCAGTTGGGTTTCTTTCACTCTCTGGTGCAACATACGGATCTCATCCTAGAAAACAAACATAAATTTACAAACACTGTGTCCCTAAGCAGTTTCTTGCTATGGGTCTGTGATATGATACTGCCATCACATATTTTAGAACTTACAGCAAGAAGGAACAAGTGGCCAATCTTTTCCTCACTCTGACAAGTGACAAGCCCGAGAGTTGAACCCGCATCCAACCGTGCTCATGACACTACCAGATAAACTTATATACAGCAGAATATATACAGGATAACTCATACAGTAGAAATGGGAATAACAGATAAATAGATGTTGGATGACTCACACAGTAGAAATGGGAATAATAAATAAATGGATGTTGGATGATTCTCACAGCAAAAATGGGAATAATTGATAAATAGATGTTGGATGACTCACATAGCAGAAATGGGAATAATGGATAAATAGATGTTGGATGACTCACACAGCAGTAACATTATGGATCCTGAGAAAAAAGCATTTATGAGAGAATACATTTTGAAAACTATCATCTTATGCCATTTTTGGACAGTGCAGGTAGCCATGTCCCCATGCAACCATATGTCCCCAGTGTTGTTGATAAGTTAAAAGACTGATCGTTTTCCATGCCACTTGTACAGCTTATCCAGCATCCTCTCCTTCTGTTGTCGTTTGCATACACATCTCATATTGTAAAATATCTGAGTTCAAATTCTCTGGGAATGTCTCAATGATTTGGGCTCAACAAACGAGGAAAGAATAACAGTCTTAAAAGTCGAGAGGATCGACTTCATTGCCCCGGGGTTTTATCCCATATAGCTCTATCTCTTTTGGCAGGATGGCCTGTCGAAAGTGTCACACGAAGCACAAACTCTGTAGCTCCAGCAATGACCCCCAGGAGTCTCCGAGAAAAACGCCCTCATGAACCAAAAGACGTAGCCCGGAATCAAACCCACAACCTTCAGAGCATGAAGCAGACAGTTAGACCACTTCACCAAGGAGAACAGAAATAAACATAAACATTAACAGATTCAGTGTCAAACAAAAAGTGGGTTTGGACCTCACAAAAATGGATGGCGGAAAATGGGAAGTAAGGGTGTGTCACCGTTATGACTTAAAAGTTGTTAATATGGTAGCAGATGTGGTGTTTTATATATCAAATTAAAGGGGGTTGTATAAAAAAACTAATTTATATAAGCCCATGGCAGATATGGGTAGTCGCTAGAGAAAATTAATCATCCCATTGCACTTAATGAGTTAATGATGATAAAACCAGATGTTCCACTCCTACCCTTAGATCCTGGGTCAGCTTATCTTTGATAGTCACAGTACTGGTAATGTACTTGTCCTCCAACTCTCGCAGCTGGCTCTCTACATTTAAGAGGGCTGCACGCTTTTCTTCCAGTGCAAGTTGGGTCAGATTGTGCTGTTCAACTCTTTGTTCTAGCTGGTTGTAGAGAAGAAAACATCACATTGAGTTTTTAAATAAATGATTCAATCTTGTATTTGTTTTTTTTACTCATCGTATTTATTCATTCATAGTAGTGACCATTCACACTATTAATCTGACATATAATTCATCCTTCAAAGTGTTCAACATTCATAGTATCCATCATTCTTATTGTTCATCTTTCATAGTACTAATCTATTACAGTATTTACCACCCATAGTAATCATCTGTCATTGTATTCCTCTGCCATAGTATCCATCTTTCATAGTGTCCATCATTTAAAGTATCCATCATTCATAGTATTCATCATTCATAGTATTCATCTTTCATAGCATTCACCATTCATAGTATTCATCTTTCATAATATTCTCATCTCATCTCATCTCATCATGTTCCTCTTGTACCTTGCGGTGTCGAGGTGAAGTATAAACATCGTGAGAGTGCCCAATAATGGGCTTCATATATCAATATTCCCATGAACTCTGCTATTCCCTCCGTCCAACATTTATGTGGTCGGCCTCTTCCTCTGTTTCCATCTGGTCTGTACATCATTGCTTGTTGCGATATGCTGTTGACTGGTAACCTACTTGCATGGCCAAACCATTTGACTTGCTGCTTTCTAATAAAATCTAGTGCTGCTTTAACCCCCACTTTAGTCCTGATTTCTTCATTTCTGATCTTATCTCTTCATGATGTGTTCATTATTCATAATATTAAATTGTCACAGTATTCAAGCCAGCTCCATGGTGAAAGAGTTACGTATGCAGTTCTGCGTACGTGACCCACATACCGTGTTCGAAACACAGCTGTTGGTGATTTGGCAGCAGACTGTCTTGCTTTGGTTTTTAATGAAATGGTATGGGTGCCGGTCATTCAGAAAGCAATGGCAAACTGCAGAACGTAAACTTGCCAAGATATCACAAACAGCATAGCAATGCTAGAGTTGACTGAGACGTCCTGTAAAAGGATATGCAAATAACTTTTTAACATAGTATTCATACATTATAGTATTTCCCTTTCTTGCCACCTTTCATTCACAGACAATTCTCCAACAATTCTAAAATGATTGTTTGGTACCCATTTTTATGTACAGGTTGGAAAAATAATCATGTTTGTGCTAAAAATTGAACCCACACCACAGCTATGACAAGCAAGTCCACTAAAAAAATTTGCTACCATACCTCATATCTGGTTGAAGATGCGTTATTTTTCTGGTCTAAAGTTATCGTTCAAGTTATATAATCTGTCAACATTGATTGAAAACCTACAATCTGAATGAGATAATCCTTAAGCAGTCTTACCTGAGCTCTGAGAGTATTTATTTTGATTTCTGCATTCTTGAGTGCAACTGCAGACTTTTCAAGTTCAGTTTTGGCATTTAGTATTTGCTCATTTTTGTGAGACAGCTCTCGTTCAAGTCTGTCCTTCTCTTTCTTCATGATCACTAGCTCTTCTGTCAACAACCTTTTGTCTCTTTGTCTATTTTCTAGTAAATGGACAAGGTCAGATTCAAAATATTTTAAAACAATGTAATTGTAAGTTAATAAACATGTGCCAGATTTATGAGTTGTTTGTAAAGTAGATAGTGTTTTTTCTTGCTGGCAATGCAGCTTTGGATCAATCCTCGGCTGAGATTGAATGTGAATGTTGTGACTGCACCAAACTCTTGGGTCAACATCATTCAACATGTAGAGTGCTGCTCTCATCACAACCCACTTACCCCACTCTTGGGTTAACATAATCATCATAGAGCAAGCGTAGAGTGCTGCTCTCATCACAACCCGCTTACCCCACACTTGGGTTAACATAATCATCATAGAGCAAGCGTAGAGTGCTGCTCTCATCACAACCCACTTACCCCACACTTGGGTTAACATAATCATCATAGAGCAAGTGTAGCGTGCTGCTCTCATCACAACCCACTCTTGGGTTAACATAATCATCATAGAGCAAGCGTAGAGTGCTGCTCTCATTGTCATGTAGTAAATGACAGTGATGCAGGGAATGGATGAGTTAGCGCATCAATGAAGAAGATAAAGGGTGTCACAAATGGTGAACATTGTGACACCAACATTGAACGCAGTTGAGACGTCATGCGAGGACGTCACCTAACGCCATAACGGCTTAAGCATTAGTTTGGGTTCCAGCTTGCGAAGTGAGAGGAAGTGTTCTACCCCCAGTCACAGAAGTCCAGCCAGGACGCGGCGGCCAGTCTTCGATATTTGCAGGGAGTAGATCGGGTTGTGTATTGCCATTCAACGGAGATCGTCCGGGCTTGACTGATCGCTGGCATTCGTTGGAGTTGCATGTTGAGGCGTGCTGGCCGAATCATGATCGCGCCATAGACGTTGGCTAATCGACAGTGGTTACCAGTCGGGTACAAGTAAGGTAGGAGATGATCATATAGGCATTAATATGATAGCAGACAGCCAGCTTGATTCCTAACATTAACAGTGGGATGGGGAGACGATTAGTGAAGGAAGGACGGGAGTGCTTGTAATGCGCGAAAGTCTGAAGACTGGATGCGCATACTCACTTGGATCCGTTAGCTGATGTCACCTATGTGTAATTATACCATAGTTCGCTCTACCTCACATTTGTTGATTGGTTCTTGGAATGCATGGTGAAGCTGTTATATATGCTGTGTAGTAATGTCGGCGCAAGCCACTCATGGTCGCAGAGAGTCATGGTACCCTAGAGCCAAGATAGATCTTGAGGTGAACCTTGATGCATTGTAGCGCATGAAATCGTATTGTGGAGAGAGTCTAACGTAACCTCTTGACATGGGAACATCGTCCGAAGAGATTTGAACCATGGGTTTTGACATGTAGACATCATCTGATGAAATATGAACCAAAGGAGTGGTCAGTGAGTCAAGGACAATAATAGATAGTACAGATACCGTACAGAGACACAATCAGTGGATTTTACCTTGTTCGACTGAATAAAAATGGTGGGAGACGACGGTTGCAAATCTGTGAATGACATTGGGGCGGGCATATTTTCAGCCTAATAAAGAAACACATTCACGAACACGCAACTTATCCGTATATGTAAGGATCATGCCGATCAATTGCTGGTGATCAAATGGCGCATCCTCGTTTGTTCAATTGTCTTGTCATCGTGTCACAGATTAACCGCACTGTCAGTGTCAGTTGGAAACCGTTTTCTTGATGCTGGAGAGGATATCTGTGTGATACTCGATTATCTGAGGCCGCATATTGACATTATCGCTCTGATTGTTGGCCCAGGTAGAGAACATTTGCTCGCAGGGTATTATACTCATTCTAAGAGCACTGAGGAGACGCACTTGATACGGAAGATTTTTAATAACTGATTGATATCAAGATCTGCAAAGTCAGTGAGTATCGGATCTTCATTGGGTCACCTGCTCTGGTTAATTGTGTCGAATATACCAACAACATTTCGTCACAGGGACATACGTTCGACAGAAATCGAATTTTGGCTTTTCCAGTGCTATTCAGGTGTACGGAATAATCAACGCTTAGCTGAGGCTGTATCAACGCAGTGGTTATCTTAGTGCAGATCGACAAAGCATTACAAAATAGTGCTAAACCTGTTAGCTACATTGAGTAGCAAATAACACTCACATCAGTCAGGCTCCTTCTAAGGCTGATCACAGGCATCGTGCCTAGAGTGTTATTATCGTAATTTGTTTAACCTACGACAGTTCAACATGTTAAACATACACAGAAACTTGATGAATTAACGCCGAAGTACAACAAATGGACACAGGAATGTCATTTAGGAAGGTACGCAGACCCAGGATGTCAGGAACGTACATATAAACTCATCAGAGTCGCGCTTACGGAGTAACATCGAACAAAATTAGTTATCAAATCGAGGGGATTGTTCTACTGTCGGACTGTTGGAAAAGGTTTACTTATTCTTGAGCTAAGTATTCTATTTGTTTGTGGTTTGTCAGTAATTGGTTATGGTCAGAATACTGTGATTTTGCACGCATTTATTTTGTCTGTATTATCATAAGTGTGATGACGTCATAAGCGTGATACACAATTTTATGCTAGTTTGTCTTGTGAGATCTTATGAGCGGTGCATTATTGAGTTGTTACATAATGCTGGAATCTAAAGAACTTTAACTCTGTCTATACTGTAACTGCTGAGTTATAGGTCGTGTCTATTATAAAATTATTTGTCATTTTTCGTTATTAATGTATCTAATTGTAATTTATTAATTATTTCTTTCAACTTTCTTCGATTTTATCTGTCGATTGTAATACTTATAAGCCATGTCTATAGTTTGGTAAATTATTTTTTTCTGGTCTTCATTTCGCACTTTCATCATTATTATTGAGTATTATAGAAACAGAAAAACATGTCATCATTACAGGATTTTATTGCAATTGGGAAAGATGCAGGTTTGACAGGAGCAGATCTTATATCGTGGTCGGAGAAACAATTTACAGATTTTCAAGCTCACGAAAGGAACGAAAGAGTTGCGATTAGACAATTGGAAAAGGATCGACTAGATGAACAAGAGAGACAAAGAGTATTTGAGAAGGAAAAAATGGCTATGGAAAATGACAGAATTGCAGCTCAAATTGCAGCAGATAAAGAGAGGATAGCCGCAGAAAATGACAGAATTGCAGCTCAAATTGCTGCAGATAAAGAAAGGATGGCATTGCAGATCGCTGCAGATAAGGAAAAACTGGAAAGAGAGGCACAATTAAGAGAAAAAGAGATGGCTTTTAATCTTGAGAAATTGAATACAGAAAAGCTTCTAAAGGAAAAAGAATTGGAGAATAACTTCAAAATGAAACAATACGAGAAGGACAAGGATGAACAGATTGCTAGAAACAAAGTGGAGGCACAATCCACAGATGCCATTAAGAAATATAATGGGGTGATAAAGACATACTCCAACTCCGATTCCGTCTCTGCATGGCTAACTAATTTTGAGCTAATCTTAAGACACTATGGAGTTGCAGAGACCGAATGGGCAGTTTTGCTACATAGGCACTTAAGTGGTGAACCTTTGCAAGTTGTAGAACTAATTCCAGATGAGTTACGTAGTGATTACTCATACATTCGAAAAAGACTGCTATCTCATTTTTGTCTTGACGAATTTGGCCTTTGTGCATCGTTCAAAAATCTTAGTCCTAAAGCAGGACAGACGTTCCTTGACTTCTCCTCTTTGACTCAATTAACATTCGATAAATGGGCTCGTTCAGCCAATGTTACTGATGACTACAAGAAGCTACGTGACTTGATTGTTAGAGACAGACTGATCTCGGCGGTTCCTCCGTCTATGTCTACCTTTCTTATTGAACAGAAATGTTCGAGTATACAGCAGATGGATGAGAAGGGAGAGTCTTTCTTCGACGCCCATAAAGACATATTTAATAATAGTTTTTCCCCATTGGTAGAAACAAACGCATGTGATAGATTCCCTCATAAATCAAGGATGCAGGGATACAAAACACAACAACAGTCTGGTGGACAACATCAAAGGAGGGAAAAACAACAACAACCAAAGTATCAACCTTATGTTAAACACGAGAAAAAGGGTGTGTGGACAACTTGCAAATACTGTAGTTTCACCCACGGCTCAAATCAAATGTGTGACAAACATCCGCAGTTTGACAGTTACATAAAGAAATTAGCACTTAGAAATAGAGACAGATTTAACACCTATCAAAGACAAACACAATGCTTTAAATGTAAAAGTTTTGGACATATGTTTGTATCTTGTCCTTTAAGACAACTGTATAAAGAAGCAAACATAGGGATGCTGACATCTAGTAGTGACAGTGACTCGGACGAGACTAGTCATGCAAATACGGTAGAAGTAGATTATTCTCCCATCGACCCAACGTGTGATACATGCAAGATCTTTCACAAAGAGGGCAACTTAACGTCCGGTCATAAAATACACGTGCAGGAGGCTAATGCGGTCCAAATTACCAATGGATCACTGGTCGTACAACACGCCATAGTGAATGGAAAGAAATGTAGCTTAGTACGCGATTCCGGGTCGAGTATAGTTGGGGTACATACAAAGCTGATTAATGAAACCGACTATACTGGAGAACATGTGACCTGTAGAACTTTTGGAGGTAGAAGAGAAAAGTTTCCAGTTGCCTGGGCTGATATAAACTGCCCATATTTTTCTAGGAAAATAAAGGTAGCTGCGCTGCCCGACCCATTTGTAGATGTCTTTATTGGAAACATCCCTGAATTATGTGATGTTTCGCGTGAGGACATAACAGAATGGGAAAGGAAGCATATTGTTGCAAACACACAAATACATAAAGAGAATCAATTACCTCATGTGAATCTGGTTTCAAACACACACATGTCACATCCAGTTATGGTGGAACCTAAAGATAGTAGGACAGTTCAAGCCGCAGCTATAAGGCTGCAACATGACATCATACAGGTGGATAGAAAACAACGAACATATGGCATATCAGTGACAGTTCCGTCTGGTGATCCGAAGAAGATATGTATAAAAACAAATACTTCATTTGATTTGGTCGATACTTTCTTCTGGTTGATTTTCTTGCTATCTATCATAACAAACAAAGTAATAAAATGTATAGCTAAGGCTACAGGGAGTTTGATTAAGATGTTGCAATATGTTATACGCCGGAAACTGAGCCAGGTTATAGGTATATATGATAATTCTGTACAATGTATTCGAACAGTCCGCCGAACGGCACCTGTTGGCGAATCTGAAATTCCTTTGCAGGAAGCACATTCAATGATCAGTTCTAAGATCATTCTCGCAGCAAATAATGGTGTGGTGGTGGATGGTACTGATTTACTGTCTATCGTGTACATTCTTCCACAAGGTTGTAGGAAAATATTACATCTTGTCGTGTACTCTGGGAGAAAGGTATACGAATCACACAAACGCTATAAAATTACTCTATCATTGGTGAATTCTGGTCAGAAATTGGCTAAATATCTGTTAGGAAGAAATTCTTGGTCATCTCAAAATGAATTTCACTAACCTTAAATAAAACATGTAGCGTCATTGTGATTGTATTGTCATCATAAATATTGTTATAAGTGGAGTGTACTGTATTCGTATCATTGTCTTGTTCATATTAACAATCATATTTTTTTTTTATGAGCGATTATCTTTATCTAAAACCTATGCTCAAATAGACTTAGTAATAGCGAGCATGGCGAAATGTATATAGTTATAGATCATATCTGAAATGGCGGAGGATTCTATACACATGACCGCGCCAGTAGCGCCTTTCTGTTTATAGGAATTCTTATACCTTCTTTTTGTTTTCAGAATTATCCGTTATCATTCTACATTTATTATTTAAAGACATCACAAATGTATCAACCATAATACTGAAATAGTACATCATCGTACATTCGGATGTTTGATTTTACGATAGAGCCAAATAAAACTGAATTTGCATTTTAGGAATTCAATTTTTAGAACATAAAATAATCTAGCTGATCTACTCAGTAGATTATAAATAAACTATGAAAGTTTTATGTATATATAAATATATATATATGTATGGTTTCTGTTTTATTTTTTTTTAGTGTAACATTACGGTAGGATGACTGTGGCTAAGTCTGAAATACCACAGATAAATATATAATTTTTTTTTAAAAGAAAGTATAGACGTAACTTAGTCACTTGTTGTTATTATTATTTCAGAGAAACAGGGGAAAAGTTTCACGTGGCATAACCGATGAGTGTGGCTTCATTCTGTCACAAGCCAATATAAGAAACAGGTGAAAAGGTTCACGTGGCATAACCGATGTGTGTGGTTTCATTCTGTCACAAGCCAATATGGTAGTATCGGCGGTGGTTTGTAGATAATTTTAATTGTGTTAGTATATGAAGATTCATTATATTGGAATTTTTAATAGAGGACATAAACTCGAGGACAGAGTCTGTGCGGATCTTCGAGCAAATTAATTAAGAATATCTTAAGTGATATACAGGTTTCATAAAGGAATATGTTTATTGTTTTAATGTTATGTTTATATATTTTGTTTTTATAATTATTATGAGGATTGATATTTGTTATTTTAATTATCCAGACATTGATGTGTTGTAATTCGTAAGGTCAGTAGTAGGTGCTGTGTTAACTATTGATCATCATACATATCATTTTCACGATGGATGAAGGAAGAGAAAGGAATGAAAGAAAATTAATAGACACAAACATATAGTAAACATTACACATTATAGGATACATAAATACATATAACAAATGAACAACACACTATAGTTATATAACACAGTGATATTGAGAATAGTTTTCCCTATGCTATAGCGAAAAGAAATGAGGGTGTGCCAGGTCGACATGCAGTTGTGGAGATATATGTATTCACGTCAGGGACAATAAGTTGTAGACTACGGATCATGTGATCGTTGGGTATGCAACACTGGATGGTGTTTTTATTTAACTGACAGAACTCGGGGATATAGAGACTGTTAGTAGTTTTAAGGTGTCAACATATATACGCGATAACAGATCTTAGTATATGAACTGGCGGTGTTTGAGCCTTAGTTTAGTTACAAGTAGTCGGGCATGTTAACGCGATAACATCTCAGGGATCATTTATAGAATGTAGAGGTGGCGGTGTTCGGGACTTGTATTTTAGTCCGGTGTTCAATATCCCACGATCTAGATTGGTTCATGTTGACAAACTGAGGTCCAAGGACGGTGAATGCGTTGTCTATCACAATAGGGGGTAATTTACGTCGTGGACATCATTTCCTTGCATGTCAAGATAACATAGAAAATGGTCTAACGATCATTTTCATTGTAGAGGGGGCAAAGCTGTCATGTAGTAAATGACAGTGATGCAGGGAATGGATGAGTTAGCGCATCAATGAAGAAGATAAAGGGTGTCACAAATGGTGAACATTGTGACACCAACATTGAACGCAGTTGAGACGTCATGCGAGGACGTCACCTAACGCCATAACGGCTTAAGCATTAGTTTGGGTTCCAGCTTGCGAAGTGAGAGGAAGTGTTCTACCCCCAGTCACAGAAGTCCAGCCAGGACGCGGCGGCCAGTCTTCAATATTTGCAGGGAGTAGATCGGGTTGTGTATTGCCATTCAACGGAGATCGTCCGGGCTTGACTGATCGCTGGCATTCGTTGGAGTTGCATGTTGAGGCGTGCTGGCCGAATCATGATCGCGCCATAGACGTTGGCTAATCGACAGTGGTTACCAGTCGGGTACAAGTAAGGTAGGAGATGATCATATAGGCATTAATATGATAGCAGACAGCCAGCGTGATTCCTAACATTAACAGTGGGATGGGGAGACGATTAGTGAAGGAAGGACGGGAGTGCTTGTAATGCGCGAAAGTCTGAAGACTGGATGCGCATACTCACTTGGATCCGTTAGCTGATGTCACCTATGTGTAATTATACCATAGTTCGCTCTACCTCACATTTGTTGATTGGTTCTTGGAATGCATGGTGAAGCTGTTATATATGCTGTGTAGTAATGTCGGCGCAAGCCACTCATGGTCGCAGAGAGTCATGGTACCCTAGAGCCAAGATAGATCTTGAGGTGAACCTTGATGCATTGTAGCGCATGAAATCGTATTGTGGAGAGAGTCTAACGTTACCTCTTGACACTCATCACAACCCGCTTACCCCACTCTTGGGTTAACATAATCATCATAGAGCAAGTGTAGAGTGCTGCTGTCATCACAACCCACTTACCCCACTCTTGGGTCAACAACATTCATCATATAGCAAGCGTAGAGTGCTGCTCTCATCACAACCCACTTACCCCAGTCTTGGGTCAACAACATTCATCATATAGCAAGCGTAGAGTGCTGCTCTCACCACAACCCACTTAACCCAGTCTTGGGTCAACAACATTCATCATATAGCAAGCATAGAGTGCTGCTCTCACCACAACCCACTTAACCCAGTCTTGGGTCAACATCCTCATTCATCATGCAGCAAGTGTAGAGCACTGCTCTCATCACAACCCACTTACCCCACTCTTGGGTCAACATCCTCATTCATCATGTAGCAAGTGTAGAGCACTGCTCTCATCACAACCCACTTACCCCACTCTTGGGTCAACATCCTCATTCATCATGCAGCAAGTGTAGAGCACTGCTCTCATCACAACCCACTTAACCCACACTTGGGTCAACATAATCATTCATCATGCAGCAAGTGTAGAGTGCTGCTCTCATCACAACCCACTTACCCCACACTTGGGTCAACAACATTCATCATGCAGCAAGTGTAGAGCACTGCTCTCATCACAACCCACCAGAAATACTCTCCATCCCCCACCAGTTCTCTTGCCTGTCACATTTTTATTCCCTGGGTTTCTTTAACTGAATTAGTGCCAAAGGATAATATATTGCCAAATTAACCTTCCCATTTGGACAGAAGGATGATATATCACTATACTAGGACAATCATGTTATTTGTTTTGTTTTGTGTATCTTCCAAATTTTAATGCTCAGTGCACGGAGATTTATATTATAATATTTGTTCTCTTGATTGTGTACAATGTTTGGTCCAAACCTACTTTTTATATGGCCCTGAATCAGTTAATGCACTGTGTCCACCATTGTGGAAGTCTACCCCTGTCTGTCCTTGCTGGAACATCATAGAAGTCTACCCCTGTCTGTCCTTGCTGGAACATCATAGAAGTCTACCCCTGTCTGTCCTTGCTGGAACATCATAGACGCCTACCCATGTCTGTCCTTGCTGGAACATCATAGAAGTCTACCCCTGTCTGTCCTTGCTGGAACATCATAGACGCCTACCCCTGTCTGTCCTTGCTGGAACATCATAGAAGTCTACCCCTGTCTGTCCTTGCTGGAACATCATAGACGCCTACCCCTGTCTGTCCTTGCAGGAACATCATAGACATCTACCCCTATCTGTCCTTGCTGGAACATCATAGACGCCTACCCCTGTCTGTCCTTGCAGGAACATGTCTTCCAACACAGTTCTCTCTGAACCTGTGTCCACCATTGTGGAAGTCTACCCCTGTCTGTCCTTGCAGGAACATCATAGACGTCTACCCCTGTCTGTCCTTGCAGGAACATGTCTTCCAACACAGTTCTCTCTGAACCCGTGTCCACCATCATAGAAGTCTACCCCTGTCTGTCCTTGCAGGAACATCATAGACGCCTACCCCTGTCTGTCCTTGCAGGAACATGTCTTCCAACACAGTTCTCTCTGAACCCGTGTCCACCATCATAGAAGTCTACCCCTGTCTGTCCTTGCAGGAACATCATAGACATCTACCCCTGTCTGTCCTTGCAGGAACATGTCTTCCAACACAGTTCTCTCTGAACCCGTGTCCACCATCATAGAAGTCTACCCCTGTCTGTCCTTGCAGGAACATGTCTTCCAACACAGTTCTCTCTGAACCCGTGTCCACCATCATAGAAGTCTACCCCTGTCTGTCCTTGCAGGAACATCATAGACGCCTACCCCTGTCTGTCCTTGCAGGAACATGTCTTCCAACACAGTTCTCTCTGAACCCGTGTCCACCATCATAGAAGTCTACCCCTGTCTGTCCTTGCAGGAACATCATAGACATCTACCCCTGTCTGTCCTTGCAGGAACATGTCTTCCAACACAGTTCTCTCTGAACCCGTGTCCACCATCATAGAAGTCTACCCCTGTCTGTCCTTGCAGGAACATCATAGACATCTACCCCTGTCTGTCCTTGCAGGAACATGTCTTCCAACACAGTTCTCTCTGAACCCGTGTCCACCATCATAGAAGTCTACCCCTGTCTGTCCTTGCAGGAACATCATAGACGCCTACCCCTGTCTGTCCTTGCAGGAACATGTCTTCCAACACAGCTCTTTCTAAACCACTAGACTGTTTAATGCCATCATCATCACCCCATGGTAGGCCATTATCATGGTCTGCCAAAAAGAACCCCCCCCCCCCACAAAGTCTTACTTTATAATGTCTTTATTTGTGTTTCTTCTTACTTTATGTAAATAAGGCAGACTGTCACTGGTTTCCTTCTAGGCAGTGACAATATTGGTCAATGACTGCAACCACTGTCTCTCTACAGAGATCGTCTGCATATCAAGACAACCCACAGACAGTAACCAAGAACTACCTGTCAACTGACAGGGTAATATGAAACCATGCAAGCAGGTGGCAGAGAAGCAGCCAACAGATAGTTGATAATGTTCTCAAGTCTCACGATGGCATGAGTAGAATCTCTTTATACAGACAATGGCTCCACTGACCATACTGCCCAGTATGGTCACTGCTTAGGAGGAAAGCACTGGCAAACTACCTTATTTTAGATGACTCACATATAATGTCTGTACCCAATTTACTGTGTACAGACACGATCACCAATGCCACAAGGCATGGACTATAAGGAGATGATACGGTTATGTCTGTTAACTTTGCAATATTTAACTGTAAGTTACATAGTATATCTTTCTGATATGTAGGCCATAAGTACTCTGGGTAGTTCATCAGATGTATAGACTTCTCAGACAAGGTCAAAATACTCAAGAGGTCCCATGTGCATGTAAAAAATCCCTTGGCAGTTGAAAATAAAACAGAGCAAGCCAAAAAGGTCTCTGTCTAGGGGCCATTTCAACATCAGAATAGCTACCAAGAGAGAGGTGGGGAGGGAGAGACTGAAATAGAGAGATAGTGAGAGACAGAGGTGAGAGAGGGAGAAAGAGAGAGAGAGAGAGAGAGTGGGGAGAAAGACAGGGAAAGAGAGAAGAGTTAGAGAAATAGAGAGAGAAACTGAGAGAGAGGGAGAGAGTGGGGGTGAGAGATATAGCAGGAGAAAGAGAGGGAGAAAAAGAGAGAGATAGAGGGAGAAAGAGAGAGAAAGTGGGGAAAAAAGAGAGATATATAGAGAAAAAGAGAGAGAGAAATACAGAGAGAGAGAAAGAGAGGGAGGTATACAGAGAGAGAGAGAGAGAGAGAGAGAGAGAGAGAGAGAGAGAGAGAGAGAGAGAGAGTATAAGGATAGTATAATTAGACGTTAAAGGGCAAAAGAAGAAGAAGAAGTTCCTCTTAGTAGTTCACAACAAAACTGGCAACCTTTCTCAAACTGAAGCACTTCTGCGAGTCTCTCCTTCTCTGAGGAATGCAAGCCTATACTGGAATCTTTCCTTCTCAGCTCAAACTCCATTGTGTCCATCTCTGTCTGCATCTCCTGCCAAGTGTACAAATCAAATACAATATTCAGAGGTTAGCATGGCCGATTGGATAAGACCATACGTTCTGAAACATCCAGTGTGCTGATGCCGAGGTAAAGCGTTGAACCCCTACACTGGACAGATGGTCTTGACTTCTCATCCTAGACATGGGGACATGATTTACAAGTACCTCTGAAGTCGGAGTGGGTTCACCTGATGGTGAGGGACACTGATTATAGGGAAAGCTAATCCACATGCAAAATTCAGTCTAGTGCTACAAGAATTAATGTGTATGGACTATGCTTGAGTACAAAGTGAGCGAGCTGAAAGAAAAATACAATGTTCATGTATGGAGGATGTGGAGGTGCCTGAATGGCTTGGCCACCTGGCATACTGGCTCAAGGTTTATACAGACATTAAATGATCAGAACTTATCAGAGACTGGTGATCGTGTGAGATGGTGAACCGTGACTGACTATGCTAACTGACATGGCACATGATGATGATGGTGAAGAATGGGGGGGGGGGGGGCTCTTTTAGTAATGATACAAATTAATGTTTCTTCTTCTGTTTCTGTTACTTCTTGCATTCCTTCAAAGGGAAAGCAAGGCTGAGAGGTGATGGCGTCCATCTCAGCCTCAGAAGTGAATGGGTTCAAATCCCGGTAAGGGTCTTCTAGGATAAGAGTGAAAAATCGGATGTCCCTTGTGTAATAAAGTTAGTCACTTAACATATCCTACAGAAACTGAAAATGACAAAGAGTAGGCCACAATTTTGGTATCCTGGTAAAATTATTAGGAAAACATACCTACTCATGGGTAGATGGAACCGTACCTGGGAGGGAATCTGTCTAGAGAAAGTAAACCTTACACAAATGTGTGCTGAAGTCGGACACACTGACTGGTCAGGTGTATAACTAGGAGTAACAGTCTCCTTGAATGTGGAATGAAAAGAAAGAAGTATTCCTTGTCAACCTCCAGTATGTAGGTTTCAGAATGCATCTCTGGGCAACACATGAGCCAGCTCCTGGACTCATACGTAAAGAATGTTGGTTTATCCAGTCATTATCCCTGCTCTTTCTGCTGCTGTCTCTGCTTCTGTTCCTCTACCTGGTCATTATTCTCCACCTTGTGTTCCTGCTCCGCCTCCTCCTCCTCCAGTCACTATCACCACCACCAACTTCTCCTCATCCTATGAGGCAACTGTATGCTACATTTCTGAATGTACTGTAATGTAGAGAATACTCACCTTTAACTTAGCCAACATCCTTTCAGCCTCCAAGCTCATCTGAGGATGCATCTCCACTGCCTTCCTTGCTTGTTCTCGGCTGTTCACACAAAACTAAGGAATTCGTCTTTTAAATATAATAAACACTGACCTTATATGTTTGTAAGTTGCCTCATCTTTGACTGATTTTGATTACAAGTACTCCCTTTTTCATTTAATATATCTTACATGCATGCTAACTGCCACCACATATGATAATGATGAATATAGGCTCATTCAGTAATGATACAAAGATATAAAATGATATTGTTTTCTAATTTTACTTCTAAAATATTTCTTTTACCCCTTCTTCTTTCGTTAGCTTAAATGTTGTCTGTATCTGCAAGTTTGTCTCTTGTATGAATTTCACTGTCTTTTTTAGTTCACTCGGTGCCTGGATATGCTGTGTTGTGAGCAGTCTTGGATTATTTGGGCTGCTGTAACTTTATCACTGAGTTCTTTTAAAAAAAACAAAAAAACAAGAGAAACACTGCAAATAATTTACTCTGAAACTTTAACTAATTGGGAAGCAGACCGCATTGCGTTGGTTTTCATACAAAAGTATGAGTGCCGGTCTTTCAGAAAGCAATGACAAACTAGTTAGTTAGTTAGATGCATATCCTTTAAGTGAACAAAGGATACAGGTAATCTGCCTCCAGCTCCAGGCAGTAGATTTGTTGCTGAAGGTTTTTGATGTACTCTGCTTCTATACCGGCCAGCTCAGTGGCAGATTTGTTCAGCTTCCTGAAGTAAATGAATAAACTCTAGCAACAAGTAGTCAAGAAAGAAGCAGTGAAAGCTTGTACATGCAATTAAGACAACTTATCTGAGGGGAGGGAGGCACAGTAGTACAGTGCCTGTTAGCTCAGAGGTCCTGTGTTTAAACCCCCCTCAAGGCAGAATTTTAAACAAAATTGACCTCTTCTTCCATGTCAACCCAAGCTAAACTGGGTATCAGGAAATGTTCTAGATAGTAAAGGCAGCTGGTGCAATACTAACCACATCACCTGACGAGTGCCGATGATCAAAACATGGGCTAGCACCATGTACCCAGTACGACTCCAGCTGTGGAAGAGGATTCGTTACTGGTTACTGTATATTATTATATAGCAGCTGTAGTAGCACAGTGGCTAGCACACTTGTTGCCTTATTTTATTATATAGCAGCTGCAGTAGCACAGTGGCCAGTACACTTGTTGCCTTATTTTATTATATAGCAGCTGTAGTAGCACAGTGGCTAGCACACTTGTTGCCTTATTTTATTATATAGCAGCTGTAGTAGCACAGTGGCTAGCACACTTGTTGCCTTATTTTATTATATAGCAGCTGCAGTAGCACAGTGGCTAGCACACTTGTTGTCTTATTTTATTATATAGCAGCTGTAGTAGCACAGTGGCTAGCACACTTGTTACTGTATATTATTATATAGCAGCTGCAGTAGCACAGTGGCTAGCACACTTGTTGCCTTATTTTATTATATAGCAGCTGTAGTAGCACAGTGGCTAGCACACTTGTTGCCTTATTTTATTATATAGCAGCTGCAGTAGCACAGTGGCTAGCACACTTGTTGCCTTATTTTATTATATAGCAGCTGCAGTAGCACAGTGGCTAGCACACTTGTTGCCTTATTTTATTATATAGCAGCTGTAGTAGCACAGTGGCTAGCACACTTGTTGCCTTATTTTATTATATAGCAGCTGCAGTAGCACAGTGGCTAGCACACTTATTGCCTTATTTTATTATATAGCAGCTGTAGTAGCACAGTGGCTAGCACACTTGTTGCCTTATTTTATTATATAGCAGCTGCAGTAGCACAGTGGCTAGCACACTTGTTGCCTTATTTTATTATATAGCAGCTGCAGTAGCACAGTGGCTAGCACACTTGTTGCCTTATTTTATTATATAGTAGCTGCAGTAGTACAGTGGCCAGCACACTTGTTACTGTATTTTATTATATAGCAGCTGCAGTAGCACAGTGGCTAGCACACTTGTTACTGTATTTTATTATATAGTAGCTGCGGTAGCACAGTGGCTAGCACACTTGTTACTGTATTTTATTATATAGCAGCTGCAGTAGCACAGTGGCTAGCACACTTGTTGCCTTATTTTATTATATAGCAGCTGCAGTAGCACAGTGGCCAGTACACTTGTTGCCTTATTTTATTATATAGCAGCTGTAGTAGCACAGTGGCTAGCACACTTGTTGCCTTATTTTATTATATAGCAGCTGTAGTAGCACAGTGGCTAGCACACTTGTTGCCTTATTTTATTATATAGCAGCTGCAGTAGCACAGTGGCTAGCACACTTGTTGCCTTATTTTATTATATAGTAGCTGCAGTAGCACAGTGGCTAGCACACTTGTTACTGTATATTATTATATAGCAGCTGCGGTAGCACAGTGGCTAGCACACTTGTTGCCTTATTTTATTATATAGCAGCTGCAGTAGCACAGTGGCCAGTACACTTGTTGCCTTATTTTATTATATAGCAGCTGCAGTAGCACAGTGGCCAGCACACTTGTTGCCTTATTTTATTATATAGCAGCTGTAGTAGCACAGTGGCTAGCACACTTGTTGCCTTATTTTATTATATAGCAGCTGAAATAGCACAGTAGCCAGCACACTTGTTGCCTTATTTTATTATATAGCAGCTGAAGTAGCACAGTGGCTAGCACACTTGTTGCCTTATTTTATTATATAGCAGCTGAAGTAGCACAGTGGCTAGCACACTTGTTGCCTTATTTTATTATATAGCAGCTGAAGTAGCACAGTGGGTAGCACACTTGTTGCCTTATTTTATTATATAACAGCTGTAGTAGCATAGTGGCTAGCACACTTGTTGCCTTATTTTATTATATAGCAGCTGTAGTAGCACAGTGGCTAGCACACTTGTTGCCTTATTTTATTATATAGCAGCTGAAGTAGCACAGTGGCTAGCACACTTGTTGCCTTATTTTATTATATAGCAGCTGAAGTAGCACAGTGGCTAGCACACTTGTTGCCTTATTTTATTATATAGCAGCTGCAGTAGCACAGTGGCTAGCACACTTGTTGCCTTATTTTATTATATAGCAGCTGTAGTAGCACAGTGGCCAGCACACTTGTTGCCTTATTTTATTATATAGCAGCTGCAGTAGCACAGTGGCTAGCACACTTGTTGCCTTATTTTATTATATAGTAGCTGCAGTAGCACAGTGGCTAGCACACTTGTTACTGTATATTATTATATAGTAGCTGCAGTAGCACAGTGGCTAGCACACTTGTTGCCTTATTTTATTATATAGCAGCTGTAGTAGCACAGTGGCTAGCACACTTGTTACTGTATATTATTATATAGTAGCTGCAGTAGCACAGTGGCTAGCACACTTGTTGCCTTATTTTATTATATAGTAGCTGCAGTAGCACAGTGGCTAGCACACTTGTTACTGTATATTATTATATAGTAGCTGCAGTAGCACAGTGGCTAGCACACTTGTTGCCTTATTTTATTATATAGCAGCTGTAGTAGCACAGTGGCCAGCACACTTGTTGCCTTATTTTATTATATAGCAGCTGCAGTAGCACAGTGGCTAGCACACTTGTTGCCTTATTTTATTATATAGTAGCTGCAGTAGCACAGTGGCTAACACACTTGTTACTGTATATTATTATATAGTAGCTGCAGTAGCACAGTGGCTAGCACACTTGTTGTCTTATTTTATTATATAGCAGCTGTAGTAGCACAGTGGCCAGCACACTTGTTGCCTTATTTTATTATATAGCAGCTGCAGTAGCACAGTGGCTAGCGCACTTGTTGCCTTATTTTATTATATAGTAGCTGCAGTAGCACAGTGGCTAGCACACTTGTTACTGTATATTATTATATAGTAGCTGCAGTAGCACAGTGGCCAGCACACTTGTTGCCTTATTTTATTATATAGCAGCTGCAGTAGCACAGTGGCTAGCATACTTGTTACTGTATTTTATTATATAGTAGCTGCAGTAGCACAGTGGCTAGCACACTTGCCAGCTGGCCTGAAGGCCGTGCATTTGAATCTTTTTCAAGGAGGTGGTTTTCTCTCATTGACCTCAGGTCCCAGTTTTTTTTAAAAGTTGCATATTCTTTACATGGAGTACAACGAAAGGAGACGAAGCCTTGTTACAAACCTTTGAGAACAAAATTTTAAGACGCATCTTTGGACCCATTAGGGATACACAAAGTGGAGAGTGGAAAAGAAGAAGTAACAAAGACATTTATGATCTGTTTAAGTCCCCGCTAATCACTGGTATCATGAAGGCTAATAGACTACAATGGCTGGGGCATATAGAAAGAATGGAAGATAATAGGGAAACAAAACTCGCTTACACTCAGGAAATAAATGACCGTAGACCCCGAGGTAGACCAAGAAGGCGGTGGAGAGATAATACATGTACAGACCTACAAGCACTTGGAATCAACGACTGGCAAGAGAAGGTCCACCAGAGAGACGAATGGAGACGGATTGTATTTGCAGCAAAGAACCTCAATGGCTCAGAACGCTGAAGAAGAAGAAGATATTCTTTACAGGATGTTGCAGTCAACAACAGAATTTTTCAGGTGCTATTGATGTTCTTGGCAAGATTACGCTCAGTAGTTTGCCACAGCTTTCTGAGCGATCTGTTCACATACCCCATAAGTAACGAGCGCAGCACAATCTGCTACCAAATCTTGCGCAGCTGTTTCTCACATGGATATACAGGATTACGGAGAAAGTCATAAACTCTAGGCCAGGGAGACCGGTCCCAGTTAGGTCTACTCTAAAATGGCTATCAGGAAACCTCCTGGGAAGTAAAGGCAGTCAGCACAGTAATGACCATATAACCCACTGAGTGGTGGTCAGTCTAACAGTATAGGTTGATCACCATATTCAACTTTGCCTCACTGCATGAAATGCATTGTCTAAGCCCTGAACAGAGATTGCTCCTATCTGAGTGAGGTTGGCATGGAGACTTTTCTCCTATCCCTATACTAAAGTCCCACTTGCTCCGAGACTGTGTTCCCATTCCTGTACTAAAGAAAGAAAAAAGGAGCACACTGCTATGATAAGACAGTAAGGAAAATGGGAGCACACTGCTATGATAAGACAGTAAGGAACATGGGAGCACACTGCTATGATAAGACAGTAAGGAAAATGAAAGCACACTGGTTAGATAAAATAGTAAGGAAAATGGGAGCACACTGCTATGGTAAAATAGTAACTGAGGACAAACTGTACAGTAGACCTACCCACTCATGCTGAGGTCAGCTGTTAGGCTACTTCCAATGCTTTTCCTCAGGTTGTTGGCCACAGTTGATCTCTTCATGCTTGACTTCACTGGCAAATCAGTACTGTATGAAACTGTATAGTAAACCAGAAGTCAGCAACCAAAATAGAAAAAACAAAACATTTCTAGTTAAAGTTACATTTCCAGTAGAGGAAGTTCTTCACTGATCACCGTAACTGGAGGGCTGTGCGGCGAAGTGGTTTATATATTTTATACAAGACTGACTAAAGAAGCCAACATTTCACAAAATAAATCATTTAAAGGTCAAAACTTCTGGAAATAGACCTGTCTATTGACATAAATCTGCTTTTAAAAAGTCATTACTGATATATCCTGGGAGTTAGTACAGGGCTGTTGGCTAAAAGGCTCCAGATGGAACAAACAGACTTTTCTGCAAACTAAAAAGGACTTTTATTTAAGAACTGCTAAATTTTTTTCCTCATCAAGGATACACTTACTTCTGTTTGTCAACTTAACTGAAAGCAAGTTGAGGAATGAACAGTTTGTATTTGCATGTAATGTTCTTGCTGAATAGTTTTAGAATAGTTTTAGAATAGCTTTAGAATAGTTTAGAGTTTCTCTGTGGTGAAGTGGTCAAACTGCCTGCCTTGCGCTCTAAAGGTCATGAGTTCATTGTCAGATTGTGTCATTCAAACCAAGGAACATTTATTTCTGGTCACCACTGTTGGTCATCACTGGGGATATGAACTATTTGCTTTGTGCGATGTTTTTGACAGGTGGTTTTCTGTTCTGCAGAGAGTCAGATAGGGGAGAATCCTGGTGCAATGATGTTCATCCTCTCAGTGTTAATCTTTAAACAGTTTAATAAATTCCAGTGGTTGTTATTGCCAGGTTAGCATAAAGGAAAGTGCACTGACTGACCAGCACAGCAGCCTCTGGTTCTGGAAGAATTTCTAGATGAGTTCCATCTTCATACATTGGGTACAACTGATTCTTCAGATGTACAGGTGATGTGTAAGGGATCTGGTAATTCTACTTCATAATGCTGTACCTTGCTGTTTCAGGGTTTTGCTATTTCTGAATATTATCTGTCTAGTACACTTATGGATATCAGCTGTTTATTTTTCTTGAGGCTGTTCCTATAAATGCAGTAGTGTATACCCAAGTGGATGGTGACCATTACTATGGTTCATAGTGCATATGAAATTATGTCCCTCCACACATATAAATCAATATCTCCCAAAGGATTTCTCTTTAAGACACATGGCTTAATGATTTATAGAAAATACAAGTTATATAAATACCTTTAGTATATGCTGATGGACTAGGTGATCTGTGTAATGTCTTCAAGTCTCTCACACTTTTAGAACGAGTTGGAGATGGAGTCTGCGATCTTAATTTTGTGGTTAAGCCGTCAATTCGGCTTCGTCTCTGGCCATGACCAGGACTTGGAGATCTCAGAGATCTTCGCCACTGATTGACAGTTGGTGTCTCAATAACCTTCTCTGTCATCGTGATGTGTCACTCTGTGGATAAACTGGTGGCTGCTTCAGTGTGAATCTAAAGTAATTTTAAATTTAATTAAAATGTGGTCAGTAATTCCTGTATTCAATTCTTTAGATAGTAAAAACAATTCTTTTAGCAATTTAAACACAGAAGCCACAAACAATATATTGAACAATTTATTGCCTGGCATATTTCACTTCATCTTGTAAGGTGCATACTGAAGAGTTGTATATCATATGAAGTGAATAAATGAATAATACTTTCGCTGAATTACATAAAACACATAATCACAGGTATTTTTTGTATGTGGAGTATTGTTATCCCCACTGTAATCTAAAATTTAAAAAGAAATCTTTCTGCTTGCACAAAACTGGCTGGAACCGTCTAATTGCTATGTACAATATAAACTCTGCAGTATGCACCAGACGAGATGCAGCGAAATATGACAGGCAATAAATCTGTTAGCAATATTACTTTTTTAAATAATGAAGGTACACGCAATAGAATCCACATTTGATTATCTGGCATATTTCACTGCCTATTGCCAGGTGCATACTGCAGAAATCATACAAATATAAAATGCACAGATAAATTCTTCAAGCTGAAATATTCAACACACATATTCTCACTGTCATTTACATTGTCTACCACAGTCATATTTCAGGCATAAATTGTGCAATATATTATTTGTGTCTTATAATTCTAAAACTATAGGAAAACATTGTTTTGGATTTTATTTCTAGCCTAAAACTGCATTTTATTAAATGAAGAGCATTATATTTATATACAATATATTATTACATTATTATCATTATAAGTCAGAAAAAGATACAGAACCAATAATAGGCACTCTTCCGAATAATGGTCTCAAATTATTTCTTGTATCTTATGCTCATTCAAGGGTTATATATACAGTTATTGAGTGTGTAGAGACTGCTAGACCGATCAATAGATGTAATAAATGTTTTTGGGCCCGGAGTGTATCCCCATCACTTATATGTGGAAATACATACGTACAAGATATAGATATACACTTTAACGACAGTCAGGGCCCACCAGGCACAGGAAACATTTACTGCATCCATCGATTGGTCTAGCAGTCCATGACACACTGAACCGGAAGTGACTGACAACATCACCTAATGAGGCCCTGTAAAGGATACGTTTTACACTAAATAATTTGGGACCTTAGTTTAGTCAATGGATCAACATCATGGCACACGGGTGCAACCCAAAAGTGCTCCGTTCTCCTCTTAACTCAAACCTGAGTCTGGAGAAACTCAGCTCAGTGCATGAACTCCGTAGCACCGGCGAGGATCCTGAAATACTGTGGGTATATTTTTAACTCAAAATTTTGACAGGACAGTGCCGTTAGGCTACTCTTTTTCGATTTCCAACTGCCAAGGGATTTTTTACGTGCGCAACAATACACCCAGGCGTCTGATCTCACTACTCAGAGACCAGGGGAAATTTTATTACTAGAAGTCCACAAGAAAAAATCCAGGTCATCACCGGGGCTTGAACCCGGGACCTCCAGCACTCAAGGCGGACACCATACTTCAAGACCACGCAACTGTTATTCGGAAGAGTGCCCAATAATAAGCTATGGTTTTACATCATAACCAATTCACGTAAAAGGTAAAGAGATTCTCATGGCAGAAACTGCCTTTGAGATGTGAAATATTATGCATTGGAATATTCTAGGCCACAGCTAATGAGTTATGAGGTAGGATCGTCAGTCAGTTCACTTCTCAACTTCAACATCAACGCTATGTCATTATGATTTTTCCATCCTGACAATTTCCAGAAATTACTTAAAATTGTCTAGTACTCATTTATGAAGCTCGATTGAACAAATAGTAATATAACATATCTTATTTAGTTCGTCGTCAGATTTTCCTCACAGTCAGTAAAAAAAGTGCTCAGATCTTTCGTGCAGGCTCCGACGACATCAGCAATTGACGAGACTGTGTTGTTACTACTTTTACTTTTACTTACTAAACTTACTCACTAAGTTACTATAACTTAAATATTTTACCTTGTCCCTATGCATAGCGCTCTACTATGAACGACAAAACAAAGTAAGAACTAACAATCTATGACAATAATTAATTTACCGTGTCTGTGTGTGTCGTGACAAAAAGATATACGTTATTAAATAAAACAAAATGCCAAAATGAATTCAATACCAGTCGAAAGAACTCAAAACAGGAAGACGCCTTTTTTGGTTGATAAGGCAACACACGTCGGAATATTCTAGATTCGATTTTATATTGAGAATTGTTCATATTACACCCCCCCCCCCACCCCTTTGTTTTCTCTCTCCCTTAAACGTCGGCTGTCTCACAGTCATCATGTGACTTGCCAGTTGACGTAGAGCCTTGTATTTCCACAGATCTCTGTCTTTGGTTCTCTGAATCAACTCTGCTGATGATATTCCTTCACGCCACCGTCTCAGTCCATCCATAATCATTTCTCTTAGTTTTAGTCTGCCTCTTTTCCCACTGATCGTTCCTGTTTTCACGATATTCTCCAACACCTCCCTTCTCATCACATGACCAAAGAAAATTATTTGTCTCTTTCATATATACAATGTTCTAGTTCTAGTTTCATTAGCGTCTTCTAGGCAATCATTGTTAGTTACTCTAGCCTGGGGTTTCTTGGCAAAGGCTAATGGTCGACGTTTGGTGCAGGAGAGCTTGGCATATGATACTATTGATACCACAACATCTAGCTTAAGAATGGAGGTGGAGGCAATCAGTGCAGCTTTCCGCAGGATGGAGAATACGATACACACACACATCGTGATTGTAACTGATTCAGAAAGCATGCTGAGTAGGGTGAGGACAGGCAAGCTTCGTGCCGAGTGGCTTGCTTCGCTTCGGAAGTCACGGGTGGCAAGCATCGTCTGGATCTTTTCTCCAGGGCATGCTGGTGTGCTGGGGAATGAACAGGCGGACAGATTGGCTGGCTCTGCAAAACTTGGTGGAGTATTGATGCATGATAAGGCAGACGTGATTGCGGCCTTGTGGGAGCATGAGTACACCTCGGTGGAGCAAATGGATCACCATGGTCTGGCAAGAATGCGACAGCGTGGAGTGACGAGGGGATCTGGCCGATGCTCGACGCTTAGAGGAAAGGCGAGACGCACATATACTCAGATTGCTACTGGTACTATTGGAGTTGGAACTCTTCGCTGGCTTCTGAGGATGGGGACGGAGCGCTTATGGGAATGCCCCGAATGCTGTAATGTCGATTCCTAAATCAATCAATCAATCAATCAATCAATCAATCAATCAATCTAGCAGTCAACGCTATTAGCATCATTAGTCTCAGAAACCACATCTCCGTTGCTTCCAAGCTTTTCCTAATTTATTCATTAACGTTCCATGATTCGCTGCCATACAGCAAAACGCATTCTATATAGCATTTCAGAACTCTTTTCATGCATTCAAAGATAGTGACTTATTGCATAAGATACTTTTTATTTTCTGGAATGCAGATTTTGCTTGACCTAATCTGCCATTGACCTCGGCAGTACATCTACCATCTGACGATTTAACACCCGCTTGGTATTTAATTTGATCAACATGGTTAATAAAATCTATCTGTCACAAGGTAAATGAAAAGAAAGAAGAATGAGAATGTGCTTCAGGCGAAAATTAACTTAATTAATTCATCCAGCCCGAACATAGATTCTGAGATTGTGTGACCATGTTTCCCCAGTCTCTTATTCTCAGCTAGATCATCACGGCCTGGAGAGGATGGTGCTGCAGGGAATTATCCGAGGTTCTTGGCGACACTCAGGACTCCGAAGAAAGGCCAGACGGACACATAATCTAATCAGACTGCTACTGGTATCATTAGTATTGGGACTCGTCAGTTCGTTGCTTGTTGCAGATAAGGCTGGGGCGCGTATGGGAATGTCCCGAATGTTGCGATGCCGGTTCTTGACCCAACCCAACTCAACTCAACTTAACTCAACTCAACTCAGCTCAATTCAACTCAACTCAACTCAAGTCAAGTCAACTCAACTCAGCTCAACTCAACTCAACTCAACTCAAGTCAACTAAACTCAGCTCAACTCAACTCAACTCACCTCCTATTTTAAGGATCTCTTAACTCAGCTTCAGCTGTTCCCCAGTCCTTGCATTCTTGTGTGTGTGACTTAGTTTTCCCTAGGACCATCTCTTTCTCTTTTAACCTGAATTTCGCCCTCCTGTAGTTTCACTAAGCGACCTCCATGTCTCACATTGTAAAAAAGAATATTTTGCACATCCTTTACAGGACATCGCTGTCAACATCAGCATCTTTCAGCTGATTGTTGATTTCTTGGCAAGATTACGCTCAGTTAAACGACGACTATCAATTGCTCTTCAACGACTAAAACAACTGAATAAATTATGAAATGGGACAGACAGAACTACAAAAATTAGATTTTTAAGAGCATAGGCCTACAACTTTCCCATTGCAACATACGCCTGTGAGACCTGGACACTTACTAACCAAGCTAACAGCGCATAAATGCCTTTTAATATAAATGTTATAGACGAGTTCTAAGAATATCTTGGGCAAAGAAAAGAACAAATGCATCCATACTTCAAGAGCTGAATATTGAAAAAGGTTGGCTATTTATCTTAACTCATCTCATCATGTTCCTCTTGTACCTTGCGGTGTCGAGGTGAAGTATAAACATTGTCAGAGTGTCCGATTATGGGCTTCATATATCGATATTCCCATGGACTCTGCTATTCCCTCCGTCCAACGTTTACGTGGTCGGCCTCTTCCTCTGTTTCCACCTGGTCTGTACTATTATTGGCTATTAAAGTCGATAAAACAAAGAAAATTGAAATATTTTGGTCACTTGAAACGTCACGAAAGTTTGGAGAGAACAATAATGGAGAGGTATATGCCTGGGAAGAGAGGAAGAGGAAGGTCAAAGAGAAGATGGGTGCAGGATGTGGCGGATGATCTCCAGATGGGTGTATCGTACGCGGGGCATCTTGCTTACGATGGAGAAGTTTTCCTGAAGGTTGTTATCGGAGCGAGGTTCTGCAAAGGGCATGCTACTGAATGAATGAATGAATTTGCTTTGTTCGTTGATTGGTTGGTTATTTCGTTGATTGGTTGGTTATTTCGTTGATTGGTTGGTTAGTTGTCTGTGAATATTGGTTATGTGCTCGAATCCGTGTTGAGGTGAATTCTTAAAATTGAATTGGGTTGCCAAGTCGATCCAGCCTACAATGGGTACATAGAAATGTCCCAGGAAATAAAGGCGCCCGATGTCACAACGACCACATCACCCATCGAGTGCCGATCGATCAATACAAATATGAGGCTGTTACCACACACCCCATATCCTCCTCTCCCCCCCCCCCTTTTCCCCCCCAAGGGGTAAATAGTCCTGAAGTTATTTTACCGACGTCATTGACGGCGTACCAGTCTACATGAGTTCTAAGTAATTTTAAGACTTGTCCATGAATTATTTGGGAAGACAAAGCAGTGCGGAAGGCAACTGGCAACCGCATATCGCTATGCTGAAGCCTGAAATACGCTAAGGCCTGAAACGTCACAGTCCAGGGGCGGCTTCTGGAATAGGACAACGTTGGCAATCACAATCAGCAGTGTTTTGAGACAAGTACAAGGTGTAATTTTAATTAATGTACAATGTTTGAAAATATTGCCGGTCCAAGTTTTGTATTCACCCTCTGCACAGTTCATGCAACATAATAGGTAAATACAAAACTTGGACCGGCAATATTTTCAAACACTGCACAGTCATTAAAAATACACCATGTACCTTTGACAATAACCGACTAATACCACGACAATACCACGTGTGGAATACTCAGATTTCGAAGCAGTCAGTCGTTTTCTCTCTTAGCAGGAGACGAGTCCAGGAGTGCTTATGACATGACATTATCAGCGCATTTCCCCATCAACTTCGCTATCACTCCCGCAATATACTGTTCTTAACTTCTAGTTCATCTATACTGTTAATTTCTAGTTAATATATACTGTCCTTATATACCGTTATTTTCTTAACTTCTGGTTAATATAAAATGTTCTTAACTTCCCATTATTATATACAGTTCTTTACTTCTTATCATTATACATTGTTCTTAACTTCTCGGCATTATACACTGTTCGTAACTTCTCGTTATTAAATACTGTACTGGTTTTAACTTCTCCTTATTATACTAACCCAAACTCCTGGTCATTATATACCGTGTTTATAACTTCTCTTTATTATTACGAAGCCCAAGAAGACAGAGAAAAAAATTGCACTGGTGAAGCAAGGGAAGTAATATTAATATGAAAAAGAACTTAGACCGTCTGATGACGAGAATGTTACGTATAGTTAACGCTACTGTATGGCATGGAAGCATGGACATTGAACAAGCAGCTTGAAAGTCGAATAGATGCCCTGGGGATGTGGGTATATAGAAACAATTGTCATGTTTCATGGAAACAGAAACCATCAAATACAGAGGTTCTAAAAAAAACTGGGAATGAAAAGAGAGTTGATGAAAGAAATAAAAACAGAGGCAAGTGAAATATTTCGGCCACGTTAAAAGACATAACACTCTTATCAAAACCATACTGGAGTGCAAGGTTGAGGGAAAGCGAGCAAGAGGTAGACAACGAAACAAGTGAGAAGATAACACCAAGAGATGGACGAACATCAGCCTGACAGAATTACAGTCAGGGCGAGAGACAGACCGTGTTGGAGATCCATTGCAGCCAACCTTCATTGTGGAGACGGCACCTAACTCACTGATTGATTGATTGCTTGAGGAAGAGACAGACGGCATAACCACTTCGTCGCGAACACCCATAAATAAAACATGTTGCAGCGACCTTATAAATATGAACGGCCAGGATGACTGTTATCGCAAAAAAATAACTAGACCTATTAAAAAACAGGGCACATGGGCAGCAGGGATCCCCTTACGTAAGCCTTACGTCCTTCCTTCTTTCAGGACACGCCACTGCTTGTAGGGATAGACATAGCCAAAGCAGCAGCTGGGTGGAGCGCCCTGTGTTAAAGGACAGACGACTTTCATTTATGTGCCCCAGCTAACCCAGCAAATGATAACAAAGTATCCGGCAATATTTTTGCCACGCACCTGACACACAATGATTGCTTTCCGGTTGAGCGAAGAGAAACATTCTTGTTCATTTTATTCGCCTTTTATCTCTGAGACGTGGACGAGATTTATGCGTTTCTGTCTGCCTTGTTTTGCTTGGATATGTGTTTCTGTTTTCGTTCTTTAAACACTTATTTCTTTTTCTTCTGAACTAATTAGCAGACCTTCCTGTGTTTATCCACATCCATCTCTCTCCACCTTGTTCGTTACACCGAAGAGACATAAAACTTGCATTGGCATATTAAATCATCAACCGTTTTATCAGCAATTATTCAGCCGTAAATCATTGTCCCTTCCATTGTTTCTTACATTTATGAGGTTCACATTTGTTTGTTTCATGAGTTTTTTTTTTTTTTTTTTGTCACGGCAATAACAAATTGACGAGAATGCAACGTGAAATAACTCAAGGTACGAGTTATAAAAGAAAATAACTGCGCGGTGAAATAACTCAAGGTACGAGTTATAAAAGAAAATAACTGCGCGGAATGCTCGTAGCGTAATATTGTAGAAGATTATTTATTGGGGTACAGGAAATATGAACTCCAAAGGACACAACTAATTGGATATAGGATCCACTGCAATATGTTTTTGGCAACTGAGAGCGAGACAAACACACACGCACACACGCAAACACACACACACACATTCACACACACACAGTCACACACAGATATACAAAGTAACACACACACAGTTATACAAACATTCACATATAGTTATACACGCAGTCACATATAGTTATACACACACTCACATATAATTATACACACAGTCATGTATAGTTATACACACATTCACACACACAGTCACACACACATTCACACACACAGAGTTACACACACACAGTCACAAGAACGATTTGGCAGCAGACCATCTTGCGTTCGTTTTCATGAAAATCGTTTGAGTGCTGGTTATTCAGACAGCAATGGCAAGCTTCTGAACGTAAACTTGCCAAGATATCACAAACAGCCAAAAATGCTGGGGTGACTGCGACGTCCTGCAAAGGATATGCAATTAACTTAACTCCGATAAGACACTTCCTCTTCGAAAGAGGATCCGAATAAACACTGGATACAGTAAACACTGGACACAGTAAACACTGGACACAGTAAACACTGGACACAGTAAACACTGGACACAGTAAACACTGGACACAGTAAACACTGGACACAATAAACACTGGACACAGTAAACACTGGACACTGTAAACATTGGACACAATAAACACTGGACACAGTAAACACTGGACACAGTAAACACTGGACACAAGTCAATACTGGACACAGTAAACACTGGACACAGTAAACACTGGACACAAGTCAATACTGGACACAGTAAACACTGGACACAGTAAACACTGGACACAGTAAACACTGGACACAGTAAACATTGGACACAGAAAACACTGGACACTGTAAACACTGGACACAATAAACACTGGACACAAGTAAACACTGGACACAATAAACACTGGACACAGTAAACACTGGACACAGTAAACACTTGACACAATAAACACTGGACACAGTAAACACTGGACACAGTAAACACTGGACACTGTAAACATTGGACACAATAAACACTGGACACAGTAAACACTGGACACAATAAACACTGGACACAAGTCAATACTGGACACAGCAAACACTGGACACAGTAAACAACGGACACAGTAAACACTGGACACTGTAAACATTGGACACAATAAACACTGGACACAGTAAACACTGGACACAGTAAACACTGGACACAAGTAAACACTGGACACAATAAACACTGGACACAAGTCAATACTGGACACAGTAAACACTGGACACAATAAACACAGGACACAGTAAACACTGGACACTGTAAACACTGGACACAATAAACACTGGACACAGTAAACACTGGACACAGTAAACACTGGACACAAGTCAATACTGGACACAGTAAACACTGGACACAGTAAACAACGGACACAGTAAACACTGGACACAGTAAACACTGGACACAGTAAACACTGGACACAGTAAACACTGGACACAGTAAACACTGGACACAATAAACACTGGACACAGTAAACACTGGACACAAGTCAATACTGGACACAGTAAACACTGGACACAGTAAACACTGGACACTGTAAACACTGGACACAATAAACACTGGACACAGTAAATCCTGGACACAGTAAACACTGGACACAATAAACACTGGACACAAGTCAATACTGGACACAGTAAACACTGGACACAGTAAACACTGGACACAGTAAACACTGGGCACAGTAAATACTGGACACAGTAAACACTGGGCACTGTAAACACTGGACACAGTAAACACTGGACACCGTAAACACTGGACACAATAAACACTAGACACAGTAAAACTGGACACAGTAAACACTGGACACAATAAACACTGGACACAATAAACACTGGACACAGTAAACACTGGACACTGTAAACACTGGACACAATAAACACTGGACACAGTAAACACTGGACACTGTAAACACTGGACACTGTAAACACTGGACACAATAATCACTGGACACAGTAAACACTGGACACAAGTCAATACTGGACACAGTAAGCACTGGACACAGTAAACACTGGACACAATAAACACTGGACACAGTAAACACTGGACACTGTAAACACTGGACACAATAAACACTGGACACAGTAAACACTGGACACAGTAAACACTGGACACAATAAACACTGGACACAAGTCAATACTGGACACAGTAAACACTGGACACAGTAAACACTGGACACAGTAAACGCTGGACAGAGTAAACACTGCACACAGTAAACACTGGACAGAGTGAACACTGGACACAGTAAACACTGGACACAATAAACACTGGACACAGTAAACACTGGACACAGTAAACACTGGACACAGTAAACACTGGACACAGTAAACACTGGACACAGTAAACACAGGACACAGTAAACACTGGATACAGTAAACACTGGACACAGTAAATACTTGAAACAGTAAACACTGGACACAGTAAATACCGTACACAGTAAATACTGGACACAGTAAACACTAGACACAAGTAAAAACCCAACTTGTTGGACATAACACAGAAGTCAGCATGCTCGTGGGGCGTAATGCTCTCAATCATAAACTTCCGGTGCGCTGATGGCGGGGTACTGGGATCATCCCCTACACCAGTCATTTGGACTTGGGCGTTGACTTCTGGTTCAGAAAGCAATGGTAAACTGCTGAACATATACTTGCCTAGTAAGTCTGCCTGGGCTTGGGGTTAGGACAGCCCCTTACAAATGACGTGCGACATGTGTCCGCAGTACTGAAAAGCGCTGTAAATGTTTTTCCCCTTCGCGTAATACCTAATCCATCCCCTCAAGTCATCAAAAACGCCAATGACACACGCTCTTAAAGGTCTCTACTATTAACTTTTTCTCTCCCAAGTGATTACTTAACTCATTAACTTCTATACGCCACTGACAGCGTCATTTCAAGCTATCGGGGAAGGAATGACAAACACGCAATTCCCACAACAACATTTGTCAAATATAACACGAAAATAACGTGTTGATTTTCGGCACGGTAAAGATAAAATTATCGACACTGCTCTGGATAGAAGATGCAATTAAATTAACTCTGTCCCAGCGTATTGTTGTAATTCGGTAGTAAACCCTTCCAGTCACATCATATATACAAGGGGGGCAGTTATCAAAACAACTTTATTTCTTGCATTAAAGTCGGGATAATGGCGATCCAGGCAAGGTTTAAAGAGTTTAAAGATGATCGACTCCAAAATGATCGACTTCATTGCACAGGGTCTTTAAAAAAAGTCTTAAATGTCAAGAGGATGGATTTCATTGCCCCGGATATGATCCCATATGTCTCGGTTTCTTTCGGCAGGACGGCCCACAAAGCACGAACTCCGTATCTCCAGCGACGACCCCCAGGAGTCTCCGAGACAATTTCACTCGTGAACCGAGCGACGTGGCCCGGAATCGAACCCACAACCTTCGTAGCGCGAGGCAGACGGCTTGATCACTTGGTCACGGAGACTCTCTAATCCAGGCAAATCCATGTATGCTCCGTCTGTGGAAGTAAATGTAAGGAGTAGATTCAGACGGTCTCAGCAACATACTGGTACACTAGTCCCTGCATACACCCCTGGCTGGAAACAAGGAGTAGATTCAGACCGTTCCAGCAACACACTAGTCCCTGCATACACCCCTGGCTGGAAACAAGGAGTAGATTCAGACCGTTACAGCAACACACTGGTACACTAGTCCCTGCATACACCCCTGGCTGGAAACAGGGAGTAGATTCAGACGGTCTCAGCAACACACTGGTACACTAGTCCCTGCATACACCCCTGGCTGGAAACAAGGAGTAGATTCAGACCGTTCCAGCAACACACTGGTACACTAGTCCCTGCATACACCCCTGGCTGGAAACAAGGAGTAGATTCAGACGGTTACAGCAACACACAGGTGTCAGGGTCTTAAACCTGGCTCGTTATACCTAACACATGTGAGACAAGTACAAGTACAACATGATTGGACTTGAGACACAACGACACGAAGTTCAATGGATTTATTTACAGATCACATGCAATACGATCTAGTTTGGCATGTGATGATCATTACAATACATATATTATACATCAATACACTTACAGACAACCCACAGCTTACAGTCTATCTCACAAGATGTACAAGCACTCGACTTTCGGGCACAGAACTACACAAAGCCTTTCTCTACCCACACGTCCTGTCTGGTCCGAGTACCCCAGCTGTCTGTCTGTTTCTCGCAAAGCGCTCGCCCTCTGTGGCTGGACGAACGAGGACTGCGTGCGTCTTGCTTTGTCCTTGCCTGACCGCTGGCTGTCGCGTCAGCCAGCAACCTGCGGACAGGTAACTAATACTCGCCTGGCGGGCGTAACGATGTTACTGCATCCCGGTTGGGGACTATTCGCCTGGCGGGCGTAACGATGTTCCTGCATCTCGGTTGGAGACATTCGAGATTCTGACACGCTCCCCCGGGGCTTCTTCATGAAGGATGTCATCTTTCATGTATACTCTATATACATACCGGGTTAATATTTTAACCATGTCAGAATCGACCTTTCTGTTGTTATATACATTGGTATAGAAATACATAAGAATACACATATTGACATAGAAATACATAAGAAATGCAAGTTGTATTTTAAGACATGTGGTGTTCAATCTTTACCACTTGCCAAGTTTCATCCTCTCGATGGATGATCACCTTAGTTGCAATATTGACCCAGTCAGATCGGTAGCACCAGCTTTCAAAGCAACTACCTCGCAACCTCTTAAAATAAGTAATAATATGCTTTTTGAAACAAAAAACATCGGGTAAGACTGTAATACGGCTTTATATAAGCCGCATTCAACGCTCAAGCTCTGACCTCATTTGGCCAGGAGCTCTTCTGTCGGTCTACAACGTCGGTAACCCTATACCATGCCCAGTTGATGACTTCTTGGCGTGTTAACAATCTGGCAACAACATGGCTATTTATATACAACACATATTCGCATACATTTCAATTTACCGCCCTTGGTGTAATAATGTAATAACAATTAAATGAAAGGGACATAATTTCAAAAACTATCAAATTTAATATATTACAATTATTCTTCTATTTCTCAGCGTCATAGCTTGATGTTTTTCCATACTAGCGAAAAAATGTCGATAGTATGAATAAGTTAATCAAGATATGATTCTAAGATTACACTAATTGAAAAAATATTAATACACAATTTGTGTATTCGAAATTGGTAATTCCTAAATATTTTAGAAGCGTCATAACTTTTTAAGGTTTCGTTTGTCGGCCGCTAATTTTGGTCTAAATTTATAAATTATCCGGAAGTACACACGAACCGCTGATGTTGAAAATTCTATAACACACTTGTTCCGGTCTGATGTAGCAATTCGGAATGTACAATGTTCTGATAGTTCATGTGTTGGATGTTTCGCTGGAAAACTTCTGGATTTCGATTGACTGCAGTGGTGTAAATGTCAAAGTTCAGATCACTCTTTCATACACGGATTTAAAATATCACTGGATATGTTCCAATCGCAGATACCACTGATAACTTGGATTATTCGCTTGAGGTAAGTTCAGAGCGAATGTGGCACTGTTCTTGTTTCGTAATATGTACAATTAATATTGTTCGCTTTCTACCACACGCTACACAATTATTCACGACAATTACTACAGTAATAATAAAATAAGAAAACTATATATAGTGGGAATGAACCCTATCACATCACATAGTAGACATACACAGCTTTCGTGGGAAAAAAAAACTTCACTGATGGCTGTGTTGGTCTGAGTGTATTTAACACACTGCACTCAGACATTAGTGCTTACTGGGTCGGTCGGACAACGGGACAACAGATCGGCAATCCTGTTGGTTCTGCCAGCGATATGTCGAACTTCAAAGCTGTAATCTTGAAGCTTAAGAGACCAGCGCGCTATCATTTGGTTGGTAGGTACACCTGAAGTAATAAATTTTAAAGGGCTATTGTCGGACTCCACAATAAAATGACGTCCCAGGAGGAATCTGGACAATTTAGTTATACCCACCACTAGAGCAAGGGCTTCCAACTGTGGTGTCGACCAAGCACGTTCTCTTGGTTTTAATTTTCTAGAGACGAAGTATACAGGATGTAGAATGTTATCATGTTCCTGTAACAGAACTGCCCCAATCGCCACGGAGCTCGCGTCTGTGCGTAATCTGAAAGGAATATGTAAATTTGGCAATTTGAGAATGGGATTGTTTAAACTATTCTCAGAAAAATAAGATAACACTTTCTGGAATGCAAATTTTAGGCATTCATTGTTTACAATCTTTTCAGGTTGATCTTTCGTTAGTAGGTTAGTAAATTTTTCAGTCAGTTCAGCAAAATCTGGTATGAACTGCCTATAATAATTTATTAGTCCTAACACACTTCTGACTTGCTTTTTCGTAGTCGGAAGTGAGAGTTTCAGTATTTTGGACACGATGTTATCGTCTGTCGTGACAAAGCCATTAAATATTTTGTACCCAAAGAAAGATATTTCCTGATAGGCTATGTCTACTTTTGTAGGCTTTACCGTCAGTCCGTGCTGTCTGATCCGTTCAAATGTCTGTTGTAATGTCTTTATGTGGTCTGTCATTGTCTTTGTGTGAACACAAATGTCGTCCATGTAACAGATAATATTTGGTATGTCCACTAGTAAAAGTCGTGTCATACGTACGAATGTCGCTGGGGCATTGACAAGCCCAAATGGAAGTTTGCACCATTCGTACAGTCCCCAAGGTGTGGCAAATGCTGTCAGATGTCTGCTATGTTCGTCTACCGTTATCTGCCAGTAACCCTTCGTCATGTCTAACTTCGTAAAGAATCTAGCGTCTGTCAGTTCCGTCAGTAGATCTTCAGAGTTGGACATTGGTTCTAGATCTAGAAGTGTTATTTTATTTAATTTCCTATAGTCGACACAGAGTCTTATTGTGTTGTCCTTTTTGCGTACCATGACCATTGGAGATGAGAAATGTGATTGGGATCGTCTAATGATGTTGTTTTTCTCTAAGCTAATGATTTCCTGATGTAAGTTTTCTTTGTAATGCAATGGAATGGTGTAAGGTCTGCATTTTATGGGTGTGTTTGAAGTGAGTGTGATGTGATGCTGTACTAATTCTGTTTGTCCTGGGTTGTTGGAGAAGATGGTGTTGTACTGTTGTATGAGATGTTTGCAGCTGTCTGTTTCTGCTTGAGTTAAGTTTGGGTTTATTTTGATTTCTTTCAAGCAGTTTGTCGTGTCTAATGCAGGTGTTGGAATTTCGTCACTATCTTCGTCATCTTCATGGTCTATTATCACTGTACAAGCTGTTGTATCGTCTTGTTCGTTTTCTCTGTTGTAGTATGGTCTTAGCATATTAATGTGGAATATTTTATGTTTGTCTTTTATTTGAATCTCATAGTCTACAGCTGAAATCTGTCTTATTACTTTAAATGGTCCTTGCCAAGACTCAGTCAATGAATGTCTGTCACTAGGTAAGAGAAGAAGTACGTCCTGTCCAGGTGTCAACGTTATTGTCCTGTTACCTTTGTCTGCATATTGTCTATATGTAGCACCAGATAGTTTCAGTGCTTCTTTTGCAATTATACAAGATTTGATGATTCTTTCACGCAATGATGTAACGTATACGTATGATGAAATGGGTTTAAGTAAAGGAGTGGCTTCAGTTAACATTTGATGATAGATACTCAATGGGCCACGTGGTTTGGCACCATAGATAAGTTCAAAAGGAGAGAATCCAGTACTAGAATGTGGCACTTCGCGATAAGCAAAAAGTATAGCAGGCAAATATATGTCCCAGTTGTTGGGATGCTCTTGCGTGACTTTAGCAAGCATATGCTTTAAATCACCGTTAAACTTTTCTATGATTCCAGTTGAGTGAGGGTGATATGGAGAATTAAAACATTGTTTCACTCCTAACATTTTGGTGAAAGCTTGAGTAGATGTGGCAATGAACTGACTTCCCCTATCTGAGAGGATAGTGTCTGGAAATCCTATCCGTGAAAATATATGGAAGAAAACTTCCATTATATCATTGGCAGTTATGTTCTTTAGTGGAATCGCTTCAGGCCAGCGGCTACATAGATCAATGATGGTAATAATATATTTATTCCCTCTGGTTGTTATCTGATTAAGAGGGCCCACTATGTCGACAGATATTTTCTCAAAAGGTCGACTGGCTAAATCAGTAATTTGTAACTTTGCCTGTGGGTGTTTACCTTTCTTCACTAGTTTTTGGCAGATGTCACAACTTCTGCAATATTGCTTAATGCCATTGCAGAATTTGGGCCAGTAAAACTGTGTCAATAATCTTGATCTGGTCTTAGAGTATGCCATATGCCCTGCAAGAGGTATATCATGGGCAAGATGTAAGGCTTGCTTACGGTATTCAATTGGCAAAACAGTTTGCTATGTTATGCTGTCACCTCTGGTATAGTACCTGGTGAGGATGCAATTTTTCAAAGCAAAATGCCATCTTGCATTTTTGGTTACCTTTGGCTTTTGGCCGATCAGATTAAAATATTTAGACAATGAAGGATCAGCCTTTTGGGCTGTTACAAAAGTCTCCTTCATGGTTTTAGGAGGTAGTATCACTGGGCTAAGCATTTCTATCGCCTCAGTTTGATTAATTTCATCTTGCACTCTAGCAGTAGATCTAGTTACTGCGTTCACACATTCAATGATATCAGATGGTGATGAAACAGTTTGATCAATGATGTCATGAGATCTTAGTGCTACATTAGCTACCATACATTCATTTGGTGATACAACATTATCAATGATGACATGTGATGGTGATGATGTTATGTTCTCATCAATGCAAACAGATGTTATATCATGAGGCATATCATTCACCTCTGGTAAATTTCCAATGATAATATCACACACAGGGTTAGTTAATGCTGCGCATTTTACTTTCCCAGTGAGGAAAGGTGTCTGAATATATGCCCATGCTAATGGGTACTTTTCAATATTTCCAGAGAATGTTCTGCATGTTACGTGCCTGCCTGTATAGTCTGTAGGCATTATGAACTTTCTCTTTAGTCCAGTAAGTGAACTGCCGGTGTCCCGAAGGACTGTAGCAGGCTTGCCATTCACATATCCCTGGTGGATGTTTATTCTGCCTTTGGAATCTATTACCAAATTGGCTTCTTCATTGGCAATAGGAATGGAGTGGCCGCATGTCAAAATGCCATCTTCATAAAAGGTATTACAAACAGTACATTTATTTGCGTTAAACACGTCAAAAACCTGTGCTGAGTTCACAGGGTGTTTCTCTGATTGTTCTTCATCTGATGATGAACTATCAAATAAGGCGGCATTTGCTTTCTTGGTCATTTGCCTTCCTTTACAAGCATGACGATAATGCCCGTACGCCTTACAGAGGAAACATTTACGTGCCCGTTTGAAGGATTTACGTTCCTTATCTTGGCTATTTATGATGTTCTGTAGATATGTAAGATATGCTGGGTTCTTGCCACACATCTCACCTTGGTGGTGTGAAAAGTTACAATATCTACAATGATTGTATTTCTCAGACGTAGGCTTATATGGTTTTTGCCTATTATAGGATTCTGATCGAGGTTTTTCACAGGTAGCTGATGCTACAAAGTTTGTATCAATAGCTTCACTAGCAAAACAATGTTTATTGGCTGTATAATAAGCCGAACCACGTCTCTCAATCTGATCCACACTCGTACATTCATTCTCTTGCAAAAATTTTGAAAATGCTGATGGAAGGGATGAGATGACTTTATCCCTGATGATTAGATCTTCTAATTTCTGATAATCTTTATCTATTTTAGCTGCTGAAGTCCATTTTGTAAATATGTCTCGGACTAAGCAGAGGTAGTCAGAGAACGTTTGAGTCGGTTTTGGGCTCAACTTGCTGAATTGTTCTCTGTAACCTGCCTCATCTAACATTAAAATGTGCCATAATCTTTGATTTTAGATAATGGTAATCTTTCCTGAGGTCTTTCGGGATAGTCTCTATGACTTTCAGAGGCTCCCCTGACAAACTCCTCATATAAATAATATTCCATTCAGACAGTGGGACCTGGTAATGGTCCATTAAGGTTTCAAAATTCTGGCTGAAGGCTGCAATGCAGTCACCTGAGGTATAATTTCTTACAATACCTTGATACTTTTTGTACTGGTTTTCTTTCTCCAGTCTTTCAGCTTTCTTAGACTCTTTGTCTATGGCAGTATCAGTTTCAAGTTGTTTAATTTTTAGTTGTAACTCAAGCTCTTCTCTTTTACTCTGAGCTGAGATTTCCGCCTTCCTCAATTCATTATCTAACTCTGCCTGCTTTGTTTTTGCAGATAGTTCTAGCTCTGTTTGTTTCGCAGCTCTTTCAGTTTCTGCCTGCTTTAATGCTCTTTCAGCCGCTCTTTCTTCGCGTTCGTTAGCTTTTTCCTGTACTAGGAGGTGTTCAGAGTATTTTCTTTCACTCCACTTTGTTAACTCGTCACCAGTTAACTTTAGCTTTAAACCCATCTCGATGAAATCATTTAATGAAGACATGATGGAAAATTTAAATGCAAATGAGTTGTCAGGCACACAATTAGTTACAAGGTGTTAGTAAAGTGAAAAATTTACAATTGTGTTCAACTTACAATTTGTGCCCAAATTTGCATCCGAAAGTATATAGAAAGAAAAATATACTCAAGTGCACTGGATGCGGTGGAGAACGGTTCAAACCAGGGCTAGGAACTGTAGGGTCGCTACTTCAAAACACAAATGACCTCTACGGGCAAGGGTTTCAGATGGCACAGAAAACCTGCTTTGTTTTTGGAGGAAATAAATTAGCGTCTATCTGATGTGGTGTGTATGCTTGTCACTAAGTATTGATTAGGTTTGTATGGCGTTGAGTGTAATTGTAGGTCGTAATGTCGTCAGTCGACAATTTTTTTTTCAAAACCACAAGTCACTTTCTTTCCGAAACTTTCTGCTTCCCACAACTAATTTCACAAAGACAATCTAACTATATCTCAACACTCTATAACACTGATGACACATCACTTACATCAAGATGACATTCAGTAAGGACATAGACATCAAGTTTACAAGATGGCGACAAGGTTACAATGGCGACAATTTTACAATGTCGACAAGGTCAAAATGGCGACAAGTTACACAATCACTGATGTTTTACACGTTTACAAGATCAAACAAATGTATGTACTTTACGTTCACATCTAGCCTCCATATTCAAACAAATGTAATAATATATATGAGGATGAGCCTTCACGTTGACATTTAAATGTACATTAAAGCTGGACAAAAGTCCTCACGTTCACAAATCTAGGTTCAAATCTTAATTAATTTAAAGTCGGACGATGCCACCACGTTCATTTAAAGCCGGACGATGCCACCACGTTCACACATGTCAGGGTCTTAAACCTGGCTCGTTATACCTAACACATGTGAGACAAGTACAAGTACAACATGATTGGACTTGAGACACAACAACACGAAGTTCAATGGATTTATTTACAGATCACATGCAATACGATCTAGTTTGGCACGTGATGATCATTACAATACATATATTATACATCAATACACTTACAGACAACCCACAGCTTACAGTCTATCTCACAAGATGTACAAGCACTCGACTTTCGGGCACAGAACTACAAAAAGCCTTTCTCTACCCACACGTCCTGTCTGGTCCGAGTACCCCAGCTGTCTGTCTGTTTCTCGCAAAGCGCTTGCCCTCTGTGGCTGGACGCACGAGGACTGCGTGCGTCTTGCTTTGTCCTTGCCTGACCGCTGGCTGTCGCGTCAGCCAGCAACCTGCGGGCAGGTAACTAATACTCGCCTGGCGGGCGTAACGATGTTACTGCATCCCGGTTGGGGACTATTCGCCTGGCGGGCGTAACGATGTTCCTGCATCTCGGTTGGAGACATTCGAGATTCTGACAACTGGTACACTAGTCCCTGCATACACTCCTGGCTGGAAACAAGGAGTAGACTCAGACGGTCTCAGCAACACACTGGTACACTAGTCCCTGCATACACCCCTGGCTGGAAACAAGCATACATTCAAACCCAAGCATCCTTAAATATGTTGCTTCATTGTTTCCTGTGTCTTTAGCTAGTGCATACGTGTAGAGAAGTAACAATTACCGCAGGATTTTTTTGGCTGTTCATGATTCCTGGGCAAGTATACGTTCAGTAGTTTGCCATAGCTTTCTGAACGACCGGCACCCATACAATTTCATAAAAACCACCATAAGGCGGTATGCTGCCAAATCGTTAACAGCTGTGTTGCGAACGCGGTATGCAGGATTACGAACGGCGCCCGTAACCATTTCTCCAACCGTAGAATATAACAATACAAAATGAAAATATGGATGTGTGATTCCGGCGAAAAAGTAGCTAGTAGCTGTTCACAAAGACTTTAAAACATCTCCATTGTCCATCTTAAGTGCTCCGACTACTGTTGCTCTTGGAGTCGACAAATCCTCTTAGTCGTTTTATCGTTCTCCAACAAGACAGTATATTTAGACACAGTGGTTACCGGAGCAGCATTTGGCGACAATACCAATCGCTAGGTCAGGTAGAGTTAAAATAATAACTGTGACTGAGTGAAATGACTAAATAATGAGTGAGTTAATGCCATAATTACGTGGGATAGACGGAGTTAATCTATCGTACAATTAGTGTCGCTTGTCACGTGTCTCTGCGGTCGACAAGAATCGAGACATAGACAAGGAAATTGGGAACTTGGGGAATGACCTGTCACCCTCGTGACCTCGGACGGCTGGGACTGGATTATCCAAGTCAAGCACTTCAGTATTTCCATACTCGTTTCCCCACTCTAACAGTTCCATAGTCGATTCCCCATTCCAAGAGTCCCATACTGGGTCCCAACTCCAACAGTTTCGTATTCAGTTACCTCCTTTAACAGTCCCATTCTCAATTCCCCTCACGTACATTTTCATACTCAATTCCCGACTCCAATATTTCTATACTCAATTCCCCACTCCAGCATTTCCATACTCAATTCTCCACTCCAATATTTCCATACTCAATTCCCCACTCCAACATTTCCATACTCAATTCTCCACTCCAATATTTCCATACTCAATTCCCCACTACAATATTTCCATACTCAATTCTCCACTCCAAAATTTCCATACTCAGTTCCCCACTCCAATGTTTCCATACTCAATTCCCCACTACAATATTTCCATACTCAATTCCCCACTTCAACGTTTCTATACTCAATTCCCTAAACAAGAAGACTCATCAGGAGATGCATTATCAAGCACCCAGCTGTCGTTTATTAACTTCATTTCTTCCATCTATTTATTACATTAACTCACGCATTATAAACCAACTCACTCAACCATAATTATTACTTTAACTCATTCGGGTCTAGCCAGTTGTTAGTCTAGCCCACGGTATGTAGGGGAATCTATTACCATTAGTACGCAGGCAAGAAACTCTTCTGAAGCCACACCACAGCTGTACTTTTACTTTGACGTGTTTCTCTCTCGGCATTAGGTTGGAGTCTCTTGATACTAATGAAATATCTACAATTTGTCTCATCTCATCTCATCATGTTCCTCTTGTACCTTGCGGTGTCGAGGTGAAAGTATAAACAGCGGGCGAGTGCCCTTTTATGGGCTTCATGTATCGATATTACCATGGACTCTGTTATTCCCTGCGTCCATCGTTTACGTGGTCGGCTTCTTCCTCTGCTTCCATCTGATCTGCACATCATTACTTGTTGTGGTATACTGTTAGTTGGCAGCCTACCTGCATGGCCCTTTAACATTGCAGGGTATATATCCATTTGGGTCGGTCCGTTTATACTTCTTAGTTGTTCTACGAGCAGTATGAAGACCCCCTACCGGCTTGCTAGGCCCGTCGCAGGTCTAGGACAAAAATCTGACCGTAGAGAGTCCATCCCCCAAGGCGAGCCATATCCCCGTTAGCCCATGACCTCGCGGTCATGGTTTCCCGATCTGCACCACGTGGAGGTGGGGGTTAACTTGTGTAGCCTGCGGGTCATCGGCAGGCTACTAATTTTCACTTTTCACCCCTCCTGGGAGAGGCTAGCCGATCCTAACACTGGTTTATAAATGGTTTATAAAGGCAAGAGGATATACTTCATTGCACCGGGTTTTATCCCATATAGTAACCCACACGCAACATTGAGTCCTTTACTACTTTAAACTGTGTAAGGACTATGCTTGAGTTTAAGCGAACGAACAAAAAATAAAAAAAAAATCCCATATAGTTCAGTGTCTGTCTGTAGGACGACCTGTCAATGGCGTCGCACAAAGCACGAACTCAGTAGCTCCAGCGACGAACCACATGAGTCTTGGAGAAAACTGCGCTCGTGTACCGAACTCAATAGCCCGGAATCGAACCCACAACCTTCGAAGCACGAGGCAGACAGCGTAACCACCTCGCCAAGGAGCATCTCTGTGCAGGAACATGTAACTAAGCATTATCGCAGCTAGTCCGATAGTGATGTGCTGCAGTCTGACCTGGTTATGTCTTTAAATGCCTCTACATAGATAGTCAAGGTTTAGAACTGATCCTGCACACCAAACTAGCCTTGCTTGGATTGAAAAGGGGAAGGGCAGTTTAGCAGTACAATCGCCGTAGAGATGGTTGGTACATTGGTGTCGGGTCGAGATAGAAGTCTGTACATCAACCTCGTTAATGTAAGCCCGTTTCAGATCTCTGAGACCTGAACGCCAATGTATAGGACTGCGATAACTGATTCAGTGCAAACAACAAGTGGGTTAGGACCCAAGTATGATACACAATCACACGAAAAAGTGTTGTCAAGTAAATATTCGTTTACTGATCATTGAAACTCCGGATGATACTTTATTACTACGAAGCAAAACAAATAACACGATAACCAACATATGGCGATATATCGCCCTTCTGGCCAAATGAGAGATCACATTTGGCGATATATTATCTTTCAGCACTAACTCAGTTAAAACTCACACTTCTGGAGAATTCAGAAACATCGAACCAACATATAAATATAGGGTGTATTTTTAATGACTGTGCAATATTTGAAAATATTGCCGGTCCAAGTTTTGTATTTACCTATTATGTTGCATGAACTTTACAGAGGGTAAATACAAAACTTGGACCGGCAATATTTTCAAACACTGCACAGTCATTAAAAATACACCCTGTATAAATACTGCGAACAATTAGACAGAATTATACAAGTGTGTTTACAGAGAGTGAGAATCATCAATTACAAGTGTGTTTACAGAGAGTGAGAATTATCAATTACAAGAGTGTTTACAGAGAGTGAGAATCATCAACTACAAGTGTGTTTACAGAGAGTGAGAATCATCAATGTAGTGCTCATGTAAAGACTAAACAAATCCCAGTGAACCAAAAGGAGAGGAGAAAACTCCGGTAATGGACAGGACACACACTGAGAAAACCTGAGGACAATATAACTAGGCAGTCTCTTTTCTGGACCCCACAAGGCAAACCCCACAAGGCAAACGAAATAGTGGGAGATTTAAAATACGGAGAAAGAATGAATTACAGAGATTGATGACTAACTTTTGGAAGACGTGGGGTTGCTGTAGGAGACAACGAACGATAGAACAGTTTGCCGAGGTTTATTGGGCGCCAATGCCTCAATGGAGAATAAAGGGTAGACGAAGAAAAATATAGGAAATCATATGTGCTATATATTGCTGGCCGCTCTCCCTGGCGAAGGCGCTAAAGACGTTGTTCGTAATCCCATATACCTACGTACGAAACACAACTGCGTAAGATTCGCCAGCGAATAGCGTCGCGCTGGTTACTTACGGAGATAGGTGAGCCTGTCGTTCAGAAAGCAATGGCAAAGTATTTTTGTTCTTTTTTTAAAGTTGCATATCGCTTACAGGACATTGCAGTCAACACTAGTATTTTTAGCGCTTGTTGATGTTCATGGCAAGATTACGCTCAGTAGTTTGCCATTTATTTCTGAGCGACCGGCTCATATATCCTGTAAGTAACCAACGCGACACGATCCGCTGCCGAATCTTCTTCACATATACAACTTCATGTCAACCAAACTCACAGTTAACAGTTAAGACATTAAAAATGTCACGAACTTTGAATATATTTGGTTTCATAATCTACAATAATCAACTGCTCCAACATCACAAGGGAAGAAATACAAACTAGAATCAATTCTGGAAATCACATATACTATGCGCTACAACATCTACTAAAACCAAATGCGCTATCTCGTAACACCAAAATCACAATATACAAAACACTGATCAGACCAGTTGTGCTGTATGGCTCTGAAACCTGGAGTACAACTACAGGAGACGGAGCCTTGTTACAAACCTTTGAGAACAAATTTTTAAGAAGCATTTTTGGGCCCATTAGGGATACACAAAGTGGAGAGTGGAAAAGAAGAAGTAACAAAGACATTTATGATCTGTTTAAGTCCCCGCTAATCATTGGTATCATGAAGGCTAATAGACTACAATGGCTGGGGCATATAGAAAGAATGGAAGATAATAGGCAAACAAAACTCGCTTACAATCAAGAAATAAATGACCGTAGACCCCGAGGTAGACCAAGAAGACGGCAGAGAGATTATATACACACACACACACACACACACACACACACACACACACACACACACACACACACACACACACACACACACACACACACACACACACACACACACACACACACACACACACACACACACACACACACACACACACACACACACACACACACACACACACACACACACACACACACACACACACACACACACACACACACACACACACACACACACACACACACACACACACACACACACACACACACACACACACACACACACACACACACACACACACACACACACACACACACACACACACACACACACACACACACACACACACACACACACACACACACACACACACACACACACACACACACACACACACACACACACACACACACACACACACACACACACACACACACACACACACACACACACACACACACACACACACACACACACACACACACACACACACACACACACACACACACACACACACACACACACACACACACACACACACACACACACACACACACACACACACACACACACACACACACACACACACACACACACACACACACACACACACACACACACACACACACACACACACACACACACACACACACACACACACACACACACACACACACACACACACACACACACACACACACACACACACACACACACACACACACACACACACACACACACACACACACACACACACACACACACACACACACACACACACACACACACACACACACACACACACACACACACACACACACACACACACACACACACACACACACACACACACACACACACACACACACACACACACACACACACACACACACACACACACACACACACACACACACACACACACACACACACACACACACACACACACACACACACACACACACACACACACACACACACACACACACACACACACACACACACACACACACACACACACACACACACACACACACACACACACACACACACACACACACACACACACACACACACACACACACACACACACACACACACACACACACACACACACACACACACACACACACACACACACACACACACACACACACACACACACACACACACACACACACACACACACACACACACACACACACACACACACACACACACACACACACACACACACACACACACACACACACACACACACACACACACACACACACACACACACACACACACACACACACACACACACACACACACACACACACACACACACACACACACACACACACACACACACACACACACACACACACACACACACACACACACACACACACACACACACACACACACACACACACACACACACACACACACACACACACACACACACACACACACACACACACACACACACACACACACACACACACACACACACACACACACACACACACACACACACACACACACACACACACACACACACACACACACACACACACACACACACACACACACACACACACACACACACACACACACACACACACACACACACACACACACACACACACACACACACACACACACACACACACACACACACACACACACAGAGAGAGAGAGAGAGACAGAGAGACCTACTAGCACTTGGAATCAACGACTGGCAAGAGAAGGTCAACCAGAGAGACGAATGGAGACGGATTGTATCTGCAGGAAAGAACCTCAATGGCTCGGAACGCTGAAGAAGAAGAAGAATACTGTGTCAACTGCATAGCGTATATTATTTATATTATAACCTCCGATTTGTATTCTTGGCGTCTCTTTGATCTCTCTCATTATTACTTCGCTATATAGGGAGAGGAGATCCGGTTACAAGACACACCCCTGTTGTACTCATAGCTTTATTTCCCATTTTAATTTCTGCTACTTGGTTCCAGTAAATATTCTTTATTATTCTTAAGTCTTTCCCATCAATGTTGATATTTCCAACGTATAATAATAAATCACACAATGTATACAAATGCGCATGCGTTTCCCTATTTGCTTAGAGCATATTTAAAAGATCATGCTGATATTATTGTAATGCCTTGATTGATCACTACACTTAATAATTATGTTCAAACATTCTGCGGAATTACCAAATATCCAAAAGAAAGATACTTAAATAAGCAATGAGTAGGGGACAAGGGGACATAAACAACTTATATTGTTAGGATAAAAGACAATATGTTATGAGCATGACCTGCGATGGGTAGCGTTGTGGTATTCTGTTGTGATAATTTGGTGTGTCCGGTGTGTGTCGCGTGGTTACACACCCGCTTCACACGCGTGATCCGGGACTGTCCCGGATCCGGTCAGGGATATGCACTACTGACGAGCTCAAACGAGGGCGAAACTCGAGTATAGTGCTTCCATATTGACGTGGATAGGCCTTAGGTTCATACCAGAGTGCGATCGGCGTTGCCAGTAGTGGGTTGTGCTCAATATTTAAATTTCAAATCCCGAAACAACCACATAAACAATATGTTAATATAATTCTAAGGGAGATAACTGGATGATTAAACAAGATAAATCATATACTATCGGTAATATTTACAAATAAGATCAAACGTCTCTACTGTACCCTTAGAAACAAGTAAATGAATGCTGAAGTAAAGTATATTAATGCCAAGTATAATACTTTTAGATTTCTTAAAGAACATATTTTTAAATTTTACATACTTACATTTTATAAGCCAATTTTTACTCGTTTATTCATATTTTAAAATGTATTTTTACACTTTCTATGTAAATACTCGATATTGATCTTATCTACTTCCCCCTATATGGGGGAAGAACATTATTTTACTGGCCTCCTAAGGCCACAAACAGGAAACAAAAGTGATTCAGCAATGTTGTTAACACAGAAGTGCTAATGAACCTGAGTGTAAAAGGGTTTTCTATTAAATGGTTTGGTATGCATGGGAGCGAATGGTTATTTAACCACTATCGTCAACAGGTACTATACATGTAGTTACACCATGCCTAGAATATAATGTTGTCACACGTGTATGAATGTATATGCTGTATTTGGTAATGTAAAAAAGACATTGTTTATGTACATAATAAATTTGTTACAAAAAGAAAAAAAAAAAATCGCCCTTCACTACAGATTTCCGTGGAGAGGAGCAATATAATGAGTCTAAAGCAGTGTTTCCCAACATTTTTTGTGCTATGCCCCACCTAAGCCTTTCTAAAATTCTTATCCCCCCCCCCCCCCCGGGTCCCTGTATGTTGGTGTTTTGTTTGGTGATTTTTTTTTTCTTTTTGGTTTGGCGGTTACCCCAGACAAGCTGGTTCCCCCTTTTTTGTGTGGACCCTTAGTTTCACTGTGAGCTATTGAATTCCCCACAGTGGTCCACCTGGCCCACATCTAAGGTGAAGATATGTGATGGGTTGTTATTTGATCAACCCGGCCCCCGACCAGACCAGGCGCACTACTGGGGGGAGAGCAGCAAATGTACCCGATCCTAGCCATAGGACCGATAGGTTTTAGGAAGAAATCACTAGGAGATTATTGAGCAAACACAGTAAGTAAATTTTCAAAACATAATGGAGAACAGAAATTCAAATACAAAATAATTTTAATGAAAGATTTTTCTATATTATTTTAATTATTAGTAATTATTTAAATTTAGTGAGATCCTAGCGATTGATGCTTGCCGCAAAGAGATTTTATGTCAGGTTCCAATTTAGTTAACTTCAGTCTCAAGTCTCCCCGTTTTGTTATATCCAGCCGATTTCTTCCATTTTCGAATTGCCCCCCTTAACAATCGAATTGCCCCCCTGTGAGGCGTGGACCCCACATTGGGAAACACTGGTCTAGAGTCTATTTTTAAGACCCTAACCGTATTGTATATTGGAATAAATGTTACGAATGGTTTAAAATGTAAGTACTATCATCATTGGCTATGCCGGCGAACGAGGGGTGTCGCTTCACTATTTTGTGTGTAAGTAAATAGAACCGCTACCAGCCTTTTTCACGAGTTTGTAAGAAATTAAATTTCACACGTCATCCAAAAACTTACATATGACAATGCTCCGTAGCACACAATGAAAATTTACAAATAAACGGCAACATCTTGAACATACACTATTCACACTAAATACACCATTCTGTTTACGAAGAAGAAAAGAGAGAGAAAATGGTCGGAAAACTAAAGGGAGATAAATTTCCTTTATGTACAAACACAAAATATTACAGATATTTCCACAGTAAAATATACGTAGTGCTTTAAAAGAACATTACTAATTAAACTTTCCAGTATGCGTGAGGGCGAGAAAGAAACAGGAAAATGTGGATGAGTGTTGAATGAATGGATATAAAATCACTTATGGTCACCAAGACAAATGGGTAATTTCCTATGTTGTAAACACAAAATATCAGATATTTTCAGAGTAAACATATGTACTATTCTTTTTGATATTATATTTTAGTATACACTAGTTAACCCGGCACGGCTTCACCCAGCTCCTGCCTGCCTGCCTGCCTGCCTGTCTGCCTGATTGCCTGTCCGGCCGGCCGCTGCCTGCCTGCCTGCCTGCCTGCCTGCCTGTCTGTCTGTCTGTCTGTCTGTCTGTCTGTCTGTCTGTCTGTCTGTCTGTCTGTCTGCCTGCCTGCCTACCTACCTGCCTGCCTGCCTGCCTTATCCACACCCATCTCTCTCCACCTTGTTCGTTACCCCGAAGAGACATAAAACTTGCATTGGCATATTAAATCATCAACCGTTTTATCAGCAATTATTCAGCCCTAAATCATTGTCCCTTTGATTGTTTCTTACATTTATGAGGTTCACATTTGTTTGTTTCGTGCGTTTTTTGTCACAGCAATAACAAATTGACGAGAATACAACGTGAAATAAACCAAGGTACGAGTTATTAAAGAAAACAACTGCGCCGAATGCTCGTAGCGTAATATTGTAGAAGATTATTTATTGGAGTAGAGGAAATATGAACTCCAAAGGACACAACTAATTGGATATAGGATCCACTTCAATATGTTTTTGGCAACTGAGAGCGAGACAAACACACACACATACACACACGCAAACACACACACACACAGTCACAAACACAGTTATACACACAGTCACATATAGTTATACACACAGTCACATATAGGTATACACACAGTCACATATAGGTATACACACAGTCACATATAAATATACACACAGTCACATATAGTTATACACACAGTCACATATAGTTATACACACAGTCACATATAGTTATACACACAGTCACATATAATTATACACACAGTCACATATAGTTATACACACAGTCACATATAGTTATACACACAGTCACATATAGGTATACACACAGTCACATATAGTTATACACACAGTCACATATAGTTATACACACAGTCACATATAGTTATACACACAGTCACATATCGGTATACACAGAGTCACATATAGTTATACACACAGTCACATATAGGTATAAACACAGGCTCATATAATTATACACACAGTCACATATAATTATACACACAGTCACATATAATTATACACACAGTCACATATAATTATACACACAGTCACATATAATTATACACACAGTCACATATAATTATACACACAGTCACATATAATTATACACACAGTAACATATGGGTATACACACAGTCACATATAGGTATACACACAGTCACATATAATTATACACACAGTCATATATAGGTATACACACAGTCACATATAATTATACACACAGTCACATATAATTATACACACAGTCACATATAATTATACACTCAGTCACATATAGTTATACACACAGTCACATATAATTATACACACAGTCACATATAGTTATACACACAGTCACATATAGGTATACACACAGTCACATATAGGTATACACACAGTCACATATAGTTATACATACAGTCACATATAGTTATACACACAGTCACATATAGTTATACACACAGTCACATATGGTTATACACACAGTCACATATAATTATACACACAGTCACATATAGTTATACACACAGTCACATATAGTTATACACACAGTCACATATAATTATACACACAGTCACATATAGTTATACACACAGTCACATATAATTATACACACAGTCACATATAGGTATACACACAGTCACATATAATTATACACACAGTCACATATAGGTATACACACAGTCACATATAATTATACACACAGTCACATATAATTATACACACAGTCACATATAAATATACACACAGTCACATATAATTATACACACAGTCACATATAGTTATACACACAGTCACATATAGTTACACACACAGTCACATATAATTATACACACAGTCACATATAATTATACACACAGTCACAGATAATTATACACACAGTCACATATAATTATACACACAGTCACAGATAATTATACACACAGTCACATATACTTATACACACAGTCACATATAGTTATACACACAGTCACATATAATTATACACACAGTCACATATAGTTATACACACAGTCACATATAATTATACACACAGTCACATATAATTATACACACAGTCACATATAATTATACACACAGTCACATATAATTATACACACAGTCACATATAGTTATACACACAGTCACATATAATTATACACACAGTCACATATAGTTATACACAAAGTCACATATAATTATACACACAGTCACATATAGTTATACACACAGTCACATATAATTATACACACAGTAACATATAGTTATACACACAGTCACATATAATTATACACACAGTCACATATAGTTATACACACAGTCACATATAGTTATACACACAGTCACATATAGTTATACACACAGTCACATATAGTTATACACACAGTCACATATAATTATACACACAGTCACATATAGTTATACACACAGTCACATATAGTTATACACACAGTCACATATAATTATACACACAGTCACATATAGTTATACACACAGTCACATATAATTATACACACAGTCACATATAGTTATACACACAGTCACATATAATTATACACACAGTCACATATAATTATACACACAGTCATATATAATTATACACACAGTCACATATAGTTATACACACAGTCACATATAATTATACACACAGTCACATATAGTTACACACACAGTCACATATAATTATACACACAATCACATATAATTATACACACAGTCACATATAATTATACACACAGTCACATATAATTATACACACAGTCACATATAAATATACACACAGTCACATATAATTATACACACAGTCACATATAGTTATACACACAGTCACATATAGTTACACACACAGTCACATATAATTATACACACAGTCACATATAATTATACACACAGTCACAGATAATTATACACACAGTCACATATAATTATACACACAGTCACATATAGTTATACACACAGTCACATATAATTATACACACAGTCACATATAGTTATACACACAGTCACATATAATTATACACACAGTCACATATAGGTATACACACAGTCACATATAATTATACACACAGTCACATATAGGTATACACACAGTCACATATAATTATACACACAGTCACATATAATTATACACACAGTCACATATAAATATACACACAGTCACATATAATTATACACACAGTCACATATAGTTATACACACAGTCACATATAGTTACACACACAGTCACATATAATTATACACACAGTCACATATAATTATACACACAGTCACAGATAATTATACACACAGTCACATATAATTATACACACAGTCACAGATAATTATACACACAGTCACATATACTTATACACACAGTCACATATAGTTATACACACAGTCACATATAATTATACACACAGTCACATATAGTTATACACACAGTCACATATAATTATACACACAGTCACATATAATTATACACACAGTCACATATAATTATACACACAGTCACATATAATTATACACACAGTCACATATAGTTATACACACAGTCACATATAATTATACACACAGTCACATATAGTTATACACAAAGTCACATATAATTATACACACAGTCACATATAGTTATACACACAGTCACATATAATTATACACACAGTAACATATAGTTATACACACAGTCACATATAATTATACACACAGTCACATATAGTTATACACACAGTCACATATAGTTATACACACAGTCACATATAGTTATACACACAGTCACATATAGTTATACACACAGTCACATATAATTATACACACAGTCACATATAGTTATACACACAGTCACATATAGTTATACACACAGTCACATATAATTATACACACAGTCACATATAGTTATACACACAGTCACATATAATTATACACACAGTCACATATAGTTATACACACAGTCACATATAATTATACACACAGTCACATATAATTATACACACAGTCATATATAATTATACACACAGTCACATATAGTTATACACACAGTCACATATAATTATACACACAGTCACATATAGTTATACACACAGTCACATATAGTTATACACACAGTCACATACAATTATACACACAGTCACATATAGTTATACACACAGTAACATATAATTATACACACAGTCACATATAATTATACACACAGTCACATATAGGTATACACACAGTCACATATAGGTATACACACAGTCCCATATAGTTATACACACAGTCACATATAATTATACACACAGTCACATATAATTATACACACAGTCATATATAATTATACACACAGTCACATATTATTATACACACAGTCACATATAGTTATACACACAGTCACATATAGTTATACACACAGTCACATATAATTATACACACAGTCACATATAATTATACACACAGTCATATATAATTATACACACAGTCACATATTATTATACACACAGTCACATATAGTTATACACACAGTCACATATAGTTATACACACAGTCACATATAATTATACACACAGTCACATATAATTATACACACAATCACATATAAATATACACACAGTCATATATAGTTATACACACAGTCACATATAATTATACACACAGTCACATATAGGTATACACACAGTTACATATAAATATACACACAGTCACATATAGTTATACACACTGTCACATATAATTATACACACAGTCACATATAATTATACACACAGTCACATATAGTTATACACACAGTTACATATAGTTATACACACTGTCACATATAGGTATACACACAGTCACATATAATTATACACACAGTCACATATAAATATACACAGAGTCACATATAATTATACACACTGTCACATATAGGTATACACACAGTCACATATAGTTATACACACAGTTACATATAGTTATACACACAGTCACATATAGTTATACACACAGTTACATATAGTTATACACACAGTTACATATAATTATACACACAGTCATAAATAATTATACACAAAGTCACATATTATTATACACACAGTCACATATAGGTATACACACAATCACATATAGTTATACACACAGTCACATATAATTATACACACAGTCACATATAATTATACACACAATCACATATAAATATACACACAGTCACATATAGTTATACACACAGTCACATATAATTATACACACAGTCACATATAGGTATACACACAGTCACATATAAATATACACACAGTCACATATAATTATACACACAGTCACATATAGGTATACACACTGTCACATATAGTTATACACACAGTCACATATAATTATACACACAGTCACATATAATTATACACACAATCACATATAAATATACACACAGTCACATATAGTTATACACACAGTCACATATAATTATACACACAGTCACATATAGGTATACACACAGTCACATATAATTATACACACAGTCACATATAATTATACACACAGTCACATATAATTATACACACAGTCACATATAGTTATACACACAGTCACATATAATTATACACACAGTCACATATAGTTATACACGCAGTCACATATAATTATACACACAGTCACATATAGTTATACACACAGTCACATATAGTTATACACACAGTCACATATAATTATACACACAGTCACATATAGTTATACACACAGTCACATATAATTATACACACAGTCACATATAGTTATACACACAGTCACATATAATTATACACAGTCACATATAATTATACACACAGTCACATATAGTTATACACACAGTCACATATACAGTTACATACACACAGTCACATATAATTATACACACAGTCACATATAATTATACACACAGTCACACATACAGTTACACACACACAGTCACACATACAGTTACATACACACTGTCACATATAATTATACACACAGTCACGTATAATTATACACTTCTTCTTCTTCTTCTTCTTCTTCTTCTTCAGCGTTCTGATTTGTTTTCCGACTTGATTTCTTGCATTAAAGACGGAATAATGGCAATCCAGGCAAGGTTTAAAGAGTTTAAAGATGATCGACTCCAAAATGATCGACTTCATTGCACAGGGTCTTTAAAAATGTCTTAAATGTCAAGAGCATCGACTTCATTGCTCCGGATATTATCCCACGTGTCTCAGTCTCTTTCGGCAGGACGGCCCACAAAGCACGAACTCCGTATCTCAAGTGACGACCCCCAGGAGTCTCCGAGACAATTTCACTCGTGAATCGAGCGACGTGGCCCGGAATCGAACCCACAACCTTCACAGCGCGAGGCAGACGGCTTGATCACTTGGTCACGGAGACTCTCTAATCCAGGCAAATCCATGTATGCTCCGTCTGTGGAAGTAAATGTAAGGAGTAGATTCAGACCCTTCCAGCAACACACTGGTACACTAGTCCCTGAATACACCCCTGACTGGAAACAAGGAGTAGATTCAGACACTTCCAGCAACACACTGGTACACTAGTCCCTGCATACACCCCTGGCTGGAAACAAGAAGTAGATTCAGACGGTCTCAGCGACACACTGGTACACTAGTCCCTGCATACACCCTTGACTGGAAACAAGGAGTAGATTCAGACCGTTCCAGCAACACACTGGTACACTAGTCCCTGCAAACACCCCTGACTGGAAACAAGGAGTAGATTCAGACCCTTCCAGCAACACACTGGTACACTAGTCCCTGCATACACCCCTGGCTGGAAACAAGAAGTAGATTCAGACGGTCTCAGCAACACACTGGTACACTAGTCCCTGCATACACCCCTGACTGGAAACAAGAAGTAGATTCAGACCGTTCCAGCAACACACTGGTACACTAGTCCCTGCATACACCCCTGACTGGAAACAAGGAGTAGATTCAGACCGTTCCAGCAACACACTGGTACACTAGTCCCTGCATACACCCCTGGCTGGAAACAAGAAGTAGATTCAGACCGTTCCAGCAACACACTGGTACACTTGTCCCTGCATACACCTCTGACTGGAAACAAGAAGTAGATTCAGACCGTTCCAGCAACACACTGGTACACTAGTCCCTGCATACACCCCTGGCTGGAAACAAGCATACATTCAAACCCAAGCATCCTTAAATATGCTGCTTCATTGTTTACTGTGTTTTTAGCTAGTGCATACGTGTAGAGAAGTAACAGTTACCTCAGGATACTGAAAGTTTGTTGCATATCCTTTACAGGGCGAACAGTCAACCCCAGCATTTTTTTGCTGTTCGTGATTCCTGGGCAAGTATACGTCAGTAGTTTGCTATAGCTTTCTGAACGACCGGCACCCATACAGTTTCATAAAAATTACCATAAGGCATTATGCTGCCAAATCGCCAACAGCTGTGTTGCGAACGCGGTATGCGGGATTACGAACTGCGCCCGTAACCATTTCTCCAACCGTAGAATATAACAATACAAAATGAAAATATGGATGTGTGATTCCGGCGAAAAAGTAGCTAGTAGCTGTTCACAAAGACTTTAAAACATCTCCATTGTCCATCTTAAGTGCTCCGACTACTGTTGCTCTTGGAGTCGATAAATCCTCTTACTCGTTGTCTCGCTCTCCAACAAGACAGTATATTTAGACACAGTGGCCACCGGAGCAGCATTTGACCACAGTACCAATCGCTAGGTCAGGTAGAGTTAAAATAATGACTGTGACTGAGTGAAATGACTAAATAATGAGTGAGTTAATGCCATAATTACGTGGGATAGATGGAGTTAATCTATCGTACAATTAGTGTCGCTTGTCACGTGTCTCTGTGGTCGACAAGAATCGAGACATAGACAAGGAAATTGGGAACTTGGGGAATGACCTGTCACCCTCGTGACCTCGGGCGGCTGGGACTGGGTTATCCAAGTCAAGCACTTCAGTATTTCCATACTCGTTTCCCCACTCTAACAGTTCCATAGTCAATTCCCCACTCCAAGAGTCCCATACTGGGTTCCCAACTCCAACAGTTTCGTATTCAGTTACCCACTTTAACAGTCCCATTCTCAATTCCCCTCACGTACATTTTCATACTCAATTCCCGACTCCAATATTTCCATACTCAATTCCCGACTCCAATATTTCCATACTCAATTCCCCACTCCAATATTTCCATACTCAATTCCCCACTCCAATATTTCCATACTCAATTCCCCACTCCAATATTTCCATACTCAATTCCCCACTCCAATATTTCCATACTCAATTCCCCACTCCAATATTTCCATACTCAATTCCCCACTACAATATTTCCATACTCAATTCCCCACTACAATATTTCCATACTCAATTCCCCACTACAATATTTCCATACTCAATTCCCCACTTCAACGTTTCTATACTCAATTCCCTAAACAAGAAGATTCACCGGGAGATGCATTATCAAGCCCCCAACTGTCATTTATTAACTTCATTTCTTCCATCTATTTATTACATTAACTCACGCATTATAAACCAACTCACTCAACCATAATTATTACTTTAACTCATTCGGGCCTAGCCAGTTGTTAGTATAGCCCACGGTATGTAGGGGAATCTATTACCATTAGTACGCAGGCAAGAAACTCTTCTGAAGCCACACCACAGCTGTACTTTTACTTTGACGTGTTTCTCTCTCGGCATTAGGTTGGAGTCTCTTGATACTAATGAAATATCTACAATTTGTCTCATCTCATCTCATCATGTTCCTCTTGTACCTTGCGGTGTCGAGGTGAAAGTATAAACAGCGGGCGAGTGCCCTCTTATGGGCTTCATGTATCGATATTCCCATGACTCTGCTATTCCCTGCGCCCATCGTTTACGTGGTCGGCCTCTTCCTCTGCTTCCATCTGATCTGCACATCATTGCTTGTTGTGGTATACTGTTAGTTGGCAGCCTACCTGCATGGCCCTTTAACATTGCCGGGTCTATATCCATTTGGGTCGGTCCGTTTATACTTTTTAGTTGTTCTACGAGCAGTATGAAGACCCCCTACCGGCTTGCTAGGCCCGTCGCAGGTCTAGGACAAAAATCTGACCGTAGGGAGTCCATCCCTCAAAGCGGGCCATATCCCCGTTAGCCCATGACCTCGCGGTCATGGTTTCCCGGTCTGCACCACGTGGAGGTGGGGGTTAACTTGTGTAGCCTGCGGGTCATCGGCAGGCTACTAATTTTCTCTTTTCACCCCTCCTGGGAGAGGCTAGCCGATCCTAACACTGGTTTATAAATGGTTTATAAAGGCAAGAGGATAGACTTTATTGCACCGGGTTTTATCCCATATAGTAACCCACACGCAGAATCCAGTCCTTTACTACTTTAAACTGTGAACGGACTATGCTTGAGTACAAGCGAACGAACAAAAAAGACAAAACAAAAAAAATCCCATATAGTTCAGTATCTGTCTGTAGGACGGCCTGTCAATGGCGTCGCACAAAGCACGAACTCCGTAGCTCCAGCGACGAACCACATGAGTCTTGGAGAAAACTGCGCTCGTGTACCGAACTCAATAGCCCGGAATCGAACCCACAACCTTCGAAGCACGAGGCAGTCAGCGTAACCACCTCGCCAAGGAGCGTCTCTGTGCAGGAACATGTAACTAAGCATTATAGCAGCTAGTCCGATAGTGATGTGCTGCAGTCTGACATGGTTATGTCTTTAAATGCCTCTACATAGATGTCAAGGTTTAGAACTGATCCTGCATATCAAACTAGCTTTGCTTGGCTTGAAAAGGGGAAGGACAGTTTAGCAGTACAATCGCCGTAGAGATGGTACATTGGTGTCGGGTCGAGATAGAAGTCTGTACATCAACCTCGTTAATGTAAGCCCTTTTCAGATCTCTGAGACCTGAACGCCAATGTATAGGACTGCGATAACTGATTCAGTGCAAACAACAAGTGGGTTAGGACCCAAGTATGATACACAATCACACGAAAAAGTGTTGTCATGTAAATATTCGTTTATTGAACATTGAAACTCCGGATGATACTTTATTACCACGAAGCAAAACAAATAACACGATAACCAACATATGGCGATATATCGCCCTTCTGGCCAAATGAGAGATCACATTTGGCGATATATTATCTTCCAGCACTAACTCAGTTAATACTCATACTTCTGGAGAATTCAGAAACATCGAACCAACATATAAATATAGGGCGTATATTTAATGACTGTGCAGTATTTGAAAATATTGCTGGTCCACGTTTTGTATTTACCTATTATGTTGCATGAACTTTACAGAAAGTAAATACAAAACTTGGACCGGCAATATTTTTAAACACCGCACAGTCATTAAAAATACACCCTGTATAAATACTGCGAACAATTAGACAGAATTATACAAGTGTGTTTACAGAGAGTAAGAATCATCAATTACAAGTGTGTTTACAGAGAGTAAGAATCATCAATTACAAGTTACAATATTTAAATTTCAAATCCCGAAACAACCACATAATCAATTACAAGTGTGTTTACAGAGAGTGAGAATCATCAATTACAAGTGTGTTTACGGAGAGTGAGAATCATCAATTACAAGTGTGTTTACAGAGAGTGAGAATCATCAATTACAAGTGTGTTTACAGAGAGTGAGAATCATCAATTACAAGTGTGTTTACAGAGAGTGAGAATCATCAATTACAAGTGTGTTTACAGAGAGTGACAATCATCAATGTGGTGCTCATGTAAAAACTAAACAAATCCCAGTCAACCAAAATGTGAGGGGAAAACTCCGGTAATGGATAGGACAAACAGTGAGAAAACCTGAGGACAATATAACTAGACCAGTGGTTCTCAACCTTTTTTGACCCGTGCCCCCCTACACCATATTTTTAGGACGTCATTCCCTCCCTCCGTTTCGTATTTCCTCCCTAAAAGTCTTCCCCCTTGCCCCTACACAATATATGTAATAATTGACGCTAAATTTAATAGCACATACTAAAACAAGTCTAGACATCTACATAAAATGTGATTTGCGGATCTACTTACATTATAAAATGAATTTCAGAAGGGTGATACGTACAGAACCGTAAAGTATGAAGGGAAAAACAATATCAAGTAATCGGTTCTTGTATTAACGCAATCTAGAAATAATCTTAATTCCCCCCCCCCCCCCCCCCCGAAACCCTAAAATTCCCCCCTGGGGGGGGGGGAATTCCCCACCGGTTGAGAACCACTGAACTAGACAGTCTCTTGTCTGGACCCCACAAGGCAAACGAAATAGTGGGAGATTTAAAACACGGAGAATGAATTACAGAGAGGAATGAATAACTTTGGGAAGACGTGGGGTGGCTGTAGGAGACAACGAACGATAGAACAGTTTGGCGAGGTTTATTGAGCGCCAATGCCTCAATGGAGAATAAAGGGTAGACGAAGAAAAATATAGGAAATCGTATGTGCTATATATTGCTGGCCCAGCTCCCTGGCGAAGGCGCTAAGGACGTTGTTCGTAATCCCATATACCTACGTACGAAACAGCTGTTTCCTCACGTGGATATAAGGGATTACGGAGAAAGTTGTTAACCCCTTCTCCAGGGATACCAATGGCAAAGTACTGAACGTAAAACTTGCCAAGACGTCAACAGCAGCTGAAAAATTCTTGTGTTGACTTCATTGTCCTGTAAAGGATATGCGAAAAAAAAAAATATTGCTGCTTATTTCCTTGCAGTTTTTTTTAGGGGTGTATCTGTTTATCATTTTCCTCATTGTCATTGTTTTATATTGCGCCAACCTGTACATTCGTCTCTAAGCAGTGTTAATTCCTTTGCTTTTCACAGTTCCTTTGTCAATTTTCAGTGTTTATTTTACCAGACTAGACACGCGCACAGGGAAGTAGCCATGAGTGTTGTTCTTGTACATAGTTTTAATAGATTTGTTCTTCTTGTTCCGTGAATGAAGACTTCGATCGAAACGCTCAACTGTATCTGCGTTTTAAAAAAAATTCATTAATTGAGCGTCTTAATCATGTGTGTGTGTGTGTGTGTGTGTGTGTGTGTGTGTGTGTGTGTGTGTGTGTGTGTGTGTGCGCGCGCGACTTGTGTGACAGTGTGTGTGTGACTTATGTGATAGTGTGTGTGTGTATGAATTGTGTGACAATGTGTGTGTGTGATTGTGTGTGTGTGTGTGTGTGTGTGTGTGTGTGTGTGTGTGTGTGTGTGTGTGTGTGTGTGTGTATCTGTATTACTGTGTTTTTCTATTCATTCGTCGAACTTCTCAATCATGTTGTGTGTATGACTTGTGAGGCATTGTGTGTGTATGAATGTATTTGTGTGACAGTGTGACTGTATGTGACTGTGTGTGTGACTGTGTGTGACTGTGTATGTGACTGTGTGTGTGACTGTGTGTGTGACTGCGTGTGACTGTGTGTGTGTGTGTGTGACTGTGTGTGACTGTGTGTGTGTGTGTGTGTGTGACTGTGTGTGACTGTGTGTGTGACTGTGTGTGACTGTGTGTGTGTGACTGTGTGTGACTGTGTGTGTGTGACTGTGTGTGACTGTGTATGTGACTGTGTGTGTGACTGTGTATGTGACTGTGTGTGTTACTGTGTGTGTGTGTGTGACTGTGTGTGACTGTGTGTGTGACTGTGTGTGTGACTGTGTGTGTGACTGTGTGTGACTGTGTATGTGACTGTGTGTGTGTGACTGTGTGTGTGTGTGACTGTGTGTGACTGTGTGTGTGACTGTGTGTGACTGTGTGTGTGACTGTGTGTGTGACTGTGTGTGACTGTGTGTGTGACTGTGTATGTGACTGTGTGTGACTGTGTGTGTGACTGTGTGTGTGACTGTGTGTGCGACTGTGTGTGACTGTGTGTGTGACTGTGTATGTGACTGTGTATGACTGTGTGTGTGACTGTGTGTGACTGTGTGTGTGACTGTGTGTGTGACTGTGTGTGACTGTGTGTGACTGTGTGTGTGACTGTGTGTGACTGTGTGTGTGACTGCATGTGACTGTGTGTGTGACTGTGTGTGACTGTGTGTGTGACTGTGTATGTGACTGTGTGTGTGACTGTGTGTGTGTGACTGTGTGTGACTGTGTGTGTGACTGTGTGTGTGACTGTGTATGTGACTGTGTGTGTGACTGTGTGTGTGTGACTGTGTGTGACTGTGTGTGTGACTGTGTGTGACTGTGTGTGTGACTGTGTGTGTGACTGTGTGTGTGACTGTGTGTGTAACTGTGTGTGACTGTGTGTGTGTGACTGTGTGTGTGTGACTGTGTGTGTGACTGTGTGTGTGACTGTGTGTGACTGTGTGTGTGACTGTGTGTGTGACTATGTGTGTGACTGTGTGTGTGACTGTGTGTGTGACTGTGTGTGACTGTGTATGTGACTGTGTGTGTGACTGTGTGTGTGACTGTGTATGTGACTGTGTGTGTGTGACTGTGTGTGACTGTGTGTGTGACTGTGTGTGTGTGACTGTGTGTGTGACTGTGTATGTGACTGTGTGTGTGACTGTGTGTGTCACTGTGTGTGTGACTGTGTATGTGACTGTGTGTGTGACTGTGTGTGTGACTGTGTGTGTGACTGTGTGTGTGACTGTGTGTGTGACTGTGTGTGTGACTGTGTGTGTGACTGTGTGTGTGACTGTGTGTGACTGTGTGTGTGACTGTGTGTGTGACTGTGTATGTGACTGTGTGTGACTGTGTGTGTGACTGTGTGTGTGACTGTGTGTGTGACTGTGTGTGTGACTGTGTATGTGACTGTGTGTGACTGTGTGTGTGACTGTGTGTGACTGTGTGTGTAAATGTGTGTGACTGTGTGTGTGAATGTGTGTGTGCGAGTACGTGTGTTTGTGTGTTTGTCTCGTTCTCAGTTGCCAAAGACATACTGCAGTGGATCATATATCCAATTAATTGTATCCTTTGGAGTTCATATTTCTTGTACCCCAATATTGCGCTTCATGCATATAGCGCCGTTGTTTTCTTGTATAATAACATGAGTTATTTCACCTTGTACTCTGTGGCTAAGGGCTTGCGAACGTGGTTTGTGAGCCCGTATTCCCGGGTTCGAAACACAGCGGTGCTGGTTTTTTCGAAAAAGGTATAGCTACCGGTGGTTCAGAAAGCAATGGCAAACTAATGAACGTAACACTTGCCTAGTACATCAACAGCAGCAGAAAATGTTGGTGGTGACTGCAACGTCCCTTAAGGGGTACGCAACAATTTTTTTTAAAATTATCGTCAGCCTTCGACTGTATACATAAACATAAATTGTTGATCATCATGAAAAATATTGGAGCTCCATTTCATTTGCTCCACTTATTTGAATCAAAACTCAGACATACAGCTGCACAGGTCTGCTTTCAAATGTTGATAAGCGATTAACAGAGTTAATCATCTCTAAACACCCACAAACACACACACCATGACTGAGAAGCTCGACGGATGAATAGAAAAACACAGTTACACACACACACACACACACACACACACACACACACACACACACACACACACACAAACACACACACCCACCCCGCCAACACACCTACCCACACCCATCCACACAATCCACCCATATCCACCAACTTACACACCCACCCACACACCCACCCACACAAACTCACACACATACACAAACACAATTTCCGAAGCAGTATCCAGGCCTTGAGTCTGTATTGTGTTTGGATCATCAAATTGTGCAGGTCTGAATGCACGGAGGAATATGTGGTTAGTGTTTCCCTCCTGTAGCAATCGAAGAGCCTACGTCTGACAGCGCTCATACCATAGTCTGCGCAACTTCCTAACCATTCCGCCAAAGCGAACGCTATGTCTATCAAAAGTAAAAGTAAAATTCAAAATCTGTCTGCGAATCTTCTTCATATATACAACTTCATGTAAACCAAACTCACACTTAACAGTTAAGACATTGAAAATGTCACGAACTTTGAATATATTTGGTTTCTTAATCTACAATAATCAACTGCTCCAACATCATAAGGGAAGAAATACAAACTAGAATCAACTCTGGAAATAAGATATACTATGCACTACAACATCTGCTAAAACTAAATGCGCTATCTCGTAACAGAAAAATCACAATATACAAAACACTGATCAGACCGGTTGTGCTGTATGGCTCTGAAACCTGGAGTACAACGAAAGGAGACGAAGCCTTGTTACAAACCTTTGAGAACAAAGTTTTAAGATGCATCTTTGGACCCATTAGGGATACACAATGTGGAGAGTGGAAAAGAAGAAGTAACAAAGACATTTACGATCTGTTTAAGTCCCCGCTAATCACTGGTATCATGATGGCTAATAGACTACAATGGCTGGGGCATATAGAAAGAATGGAAGATAATAGGGAAACAATACTCGCTTACACTCAGGAAATGACCGTAGACCCCGAGGTAGACCAAGAAGACGGCAGAGAGATTATATATATATACACACACACACACACACACACACACACACACACACACACACACACACACACACACACACACAGACCTACAAGCACTTAGAATCAACGACTGGCAAGAGAAGGTCAACCAGAGCGACGAATGGAGACGGATTGTATCTGCAGCAAAGAGCCTCAATGGCTCGGAACGCTGGAGAAGAGGAAGAATACTGTATCAACTGCATAGCGTATATTATTTATATTATAACCTCCGATTTGTATTCTTGGCGTCTCTTTGATCTCTCTCATTATTACTTCGCTATATAGGGAGAGCAGATCCGGTTACAAGACACACCCCTGTTGTACTCCTAGCTTTATTTCCCATTTTAATTTCTGCTACTTGTTTCCAGTAAATATTCTTTATTATTCTTAAGTCTTTCCCATCAATGTTGATATTTCCAACGTATAATAATTAATCATCTAATAGTATAATAATAATAATAATAATAATAATAATAATAATAATAATAAATCGCTAATCACTGGTATCATGAAGGCTAATAGACTACAATGGCTGGGGCATATAGAAAGAATGGAAGATAATAGGGAAACAAAACTCGCTTACACTCAGGAAATAAATGACCGTAGACCCCGAGGTAGACCAAGAAGACGGTGGAGAGATAATACATATACAGACTTACAAGCACTTGGAATCAACGACTGGCAAGAGAGGGTCCACCAGAGAGACGAATGGAGACGGATTGTATCTGCAGCAAAGAACCTCAATGGCTCGGAACGCTGAAGAAGAGGAAGAAGAAGATAATACCACATGTATACAAAATTCAAGATTGGTGACTCAGAAATGTGCACATGTGGTTTGGCGTCGCAGACAGCAGAGCACATACTCCAAGATTGCCCAAACTACAACATATCCAGGCGAACCTTCTGGCCTAGAGAGATAACAGTGGAAGATAAACTGTATGGACCGCTGAATGAACTAAAAAAGACTGTTGGATTCATACAAGAGACAACATTGCAGTTATAAGCATATTTCAGGCGAACGAAAGAAGAAGATAATAAATCACACAATGTATAATACAAATGCGTATGCATTTCCCTAGTTGCTTAGAGCACATTTAAATGATCATACTAATATTATTGTAATGCCTTGATTGATCACTACACTTAATAATTATGTTCAAACATTCTGCGGAATTACCAAATATCTAAAAGAAAGACACTTAAATAAGCAATGAGTAGAGAACAAGGGGACATAGACAACTAATATTGTTAGAATAAAAGAAAACATGTCAATTATAATTGTAAGGGAGATAACTGGATGGTTAAACAAGATAAATCATATACTATCGGTAATATTTATAAATAAGATCAAACGTATCTACTATACACTTAGAAATAACGAAATGAATGCGTAAGTAAAGTATGTTAATGTCAAATAGAATACTTTTAGATTTCTTAAAGAATATATTCTTAAATTTTACACACTTACATTTTATAAGCCACTTTTTTAGTCGTTTATTCATATTTAAAGTGTTATTTGTACACTTTCAATGTAAATATATTTACCTTTGTATACATACTCCCCCTATATGGGGGATGAACATTATTTTACTGGCCTCATAAGGTCACAAACAGGAAACATACGTTATTCAGCAATATTGTTGATACATAAGTGAGAATGAGCCTGAAATGTGAAAGGATTTTCTATGAAATGGTTTGGTATGCATGGGAACAAATGATTATTTAACCACCATCGTCAACAGGTACTATACATGTAGTTACCCCATGCCAAGAACATAATGTTGTCACACATGTATGATTGTATATGCTGTATTTGGTAATGTAAAAAAGACACTGTTTATGTACATAATAAACTTTTTACAAAAAAATAAAAAAACATTCGCCTTTTACAAGAGATTTCCGTGGAGAGGAGCAATATAATGAGTCTAAAGCAGTGTTTCCCAACATTTTTTGTGCTATGCCCCACCTAAGCCTTTCTAAAATTCTTATTCCCCCCCCCCCCCCCCCCCCCCAGCCCCTGTATGTTGGTGTTTTGTTTGGTGATTTTTTTTTTCTTTTTGGTTTGGCGGTTACCCCAGACAAGCTGGTTCCCCCTTTGTTTGTGTGGACCCTTAGTCTCACTGAGAGCTATATACTAAACAAAGACTTAAAATAATGCACTGGAATGCGGAGGGAGTCAGCAAGAAAAAATTAGAATTAGAAAACATCCTTGACCAAGAAAATGTAAGCATATGTTGCTTGCAAGAAACTCACCTCAACGAAAATATAGCCTTCAAAATCAGAGGCTACCAGTGTTACCGATCTGACAGAAAGGACAGGCGAAAAGGTGGGATACTTACCCTTGTAAAAAATAACATCGCTGCTTCCCAAATCGAAGTCTATATGGAAGGGGCTGAGTATCAGACACTTAAACTTAAAACAGGCTATACAGACCTACACCTGATCAATTACTACTGTCCAAGTGACCGCCCACAGGCACTGGACACACTACCATTAACAGAAAAAATGATTGTGTGTGGCGATTTCAACAGCCACTCGCAGAGTTGGGGCTTTGATCACATGGACCAGAGAGGAGAGAGACTGGAAGACTGGCAGGATGAGAATAGATTCATCTTGGTTAACAAGCCGTCCGACCCACATACTTTCTTCTCGAGATCATGGCACTCTACAACTACACCTGACCTGGCTTTTCATTCACCAGACCTGGAGTGGAACATTGCACGAATTCTTGGGAAAGAACTTGGCGGCAGCGACCATCGGCCAGTCTTTCTAACTGTAGAAAATAAATGAGTATGTAAGTGAAAGCAGCACCCTCTCGAGGTGGAACATCAAGAAAGCAGACTGGGCAATGTACAAGAATCGCACCAGCATACTGGTTAGAAACCTGAACACTGAGAAAGACATAAATAAAGTAGTTGAAGAGTTTGGGAAATGCATACTACAGGCAGCGCGAGAAACAGTACCAAGAGGAGCCCGTAAACAATATAAACCCTACTGGAGTAGTGAACTGGAACAGTTGCATAATGATGTGGAAGTATGTACAAAGCAAGCAGAGGCCACACTCAGCCAAGAGCACCACAATAAATTCCAGCATGCAAAAGCCAAATTTCAAAGGGCCAAGCTGCAGGCTTGACGGAAAAGCAGGCAGGAAAAAAACAGAGTCTCTGAACTTTGAAAGAGACACAAGGAAATTGTGGAAGCTAATAAAACAACTTAACGATGAGGGCACAGGGAGAAACTCAAAAATTGCGCTTCATAAAGATGGAAACATCTTAACAAGAAAGCAAGCAGCTGGCCATTTTGCGGACTCATTCGCACAAGATAACAATATCAAAATTAGTCCAGAGAAACAACAAGAGATAAATGGAATACCCCTAAGAGAAGATAAAGAACCAACATACCTTGGAGTAACATTTGATGGCAGGCTGACATGGAGAAAGCACATCAAAACAGCAGTAGCAAAAGCCAGAAGGAAAATAGACATCCTGAGAAAGCTAGGTGGAACCACATGGGGAGCCAGTGGGAAAATACTTAGCAAAGTTTATCAACAGAGCATACGACCACACCTGGAATACGGGTCAACTGCGTGGTGTTCGGCATCAAAAACCACACTACAAGAGCTGGACAAAGTGCAAAATCAAGCACTTAGAGTCACCACAGGAGGGTTAAGATCAACCCCTATAGTGGAAATGGAGAAGATGGGGAGGACACAAGCACTGAGTGAGAGCAGAGATACGAAAACGCTAATACAAGTAGAAAAGTTCCTCAGCTTGCCAGGCCATCCTATGAAGAACAGATTTGAAAACCTAGCTATGGGGCGGTTGATAAGAAGTAGTTTTATCCACCAGGCCAAACGACTCTGCAGAGAAACCACCGATCTGCCCACAGTTGGTATCCCCCTAACAACTATTCCAGAGCGAACTCCACGGAAAGATGAGCATAGACTATCATTACAAATCCAGACAAAAGTGAGAGGAATATTTGACAAGGAAGAACAGAGCAGTGTGCAGCGCAGAACAGCCACTCTCAGCTTCCTTGATGAAGAATACCCACAGGACCTCTGAATCCGAGTCTACACAGATGGGTCAGCACAAAATGCTGTTCAAAATGGAGGAGCGGGAGTGTACATAGAATACCCAAATAATACTAGGGACACAGCTAGAGTACCGACAGGAAAGTACTACCACAACTACGATGCTGAAATTGAGGCAATCAAGATAGCAACAGAGAAATTACTAAATACCAGCAATGGTACACAACCTGTGGTGCTACTGACAGATGCAAAATCAGTACTCGAGGCTCTCCTGTCTGGGAAATTGCCAGTACTAAGGACACTAGTTTCTGAACTTAGCAGTCAGCATAAGGTCACCATACAGTGGATACCATCCCACTGTGGAGTAAACGGAAACGACAGAGCTGATCAATTGGCTAAGGAAGGAGCCAAAGAAGAACAGCCTGATGTGCCCGTTACATACTGCCAAAAGAAAAGAATGATCAAATCAGTCAGAAGGCCACCAAAACCTGCTCAGGATGACTACCTCGTTATGGATAGACCAGAACAAGTTATTATTCTACGCCTCAGAACAGGGCACAATATATTACGCAACCACATGTATACAAAATACAAGATTGGTGAAACAGCCATGTGCACATGTAGTTTGGCGTCGCAGACAGCAGAGCACATACTCCAAGACTGCCCAAAATATAACATATCTAGGCAAACCTTCTGGTTTTAGGAAGAAATCACTAGGAAATTATTGAGCAAACACAGTAAGTAAATTTTCAAAACATATAATGGAGAACTGAAATTCAAGTACAAAATAATTTTAATGAAAGATTTTTCTATATTATTATAATTATTAGTAATTATTTAAATTTAGTGAGATCCTAGCGATTGATGCTTGCTGCAAAGGGATTTTATGTCATGTTCCAATTTAGTTAATTTCAGTCTCCTGCCTGCCTGCCTGCCTGCCTGCCTGCCTGCCTGTCTGTCTGTCTGTCTGTCTGTCTGTCTGTCTGTCTGTCTGTCTGTCTGTCTGTCTGTCTGTCTGTCTGTCAGCCTGCCTGCCTGCCTGCCTGTCTGTCTGTCTGTCTGTCTGTCTGTCTGTCTGTCTGTCTGTCTGTCTGTCTGTCTGTCTGTCTGTCTGTCTGTCTGTCTGTCTGTCTGCAGTGAACTGCATTCGGGGACATGCACTCAATCACTGTCAGTTCCAGGCTTTTCTTGAAGAAATAGATGTTTCGTTTTTACAAGCTCCGAAACGAAATAGATGTTTTAATCACTAAAAAAAGATAGAGCTGATCCACAGCTGTCAGATCCTACCTAGCTGTCAAAGTTGTCATTTTTTGTCGACATCACATCCCACATAAATGAACAGAAGTTGTAACTTCAGGGAAAAGATAACCTCGTTTGTTATCTCTACAGAATCATCAAAGGATATCGGATATGGCTGTCATTGTTTGAAGCACAAATGGAAGGAGAAAACGTTTTTTCATTGTCACGATTTCAAAAAGTTTTGCGCTACAATCGCTGAAGATGTCAACCTCGATTTTCCGAGAAAATGTATTCGTGAATTGGTAAAAGCATTGTTTGGAGAGATTTTCTGATCTTGGCAGAATTGAGAGTGACATTCTTTTGTTCCAGAATCCGTTTGATTGTAACCTTGATGATGTGGCAGTTGAACTACTGTTGGAGCTCATTGATTTGCAAGCAAATGACTTGTTGAAAGAGAAGCACAGAGAAGGAAACCTGTTGGATTTTACCGCTGCTAACCTGATGTTGAGTTTCCGAAACTGAAGATATTTGCCGCTGGTATGGCACCAGTATCTGGAACAACTTATATCTATGAGCAAACATTTTCAAAAATGAAGCATGTGAAGTCAACACATCGAACGAGATTGACTGATGAACATTTGAAAGTAATTCTCTTGATTGGATGCACCAATTCCAAACCAAACATTGATGATATCTTGAAAGCCAAATATCGGTTTCACAAAGCTCACTAAACTTTTTTGTTGCTTAGTTTGTGAAATTCGGATATGTGCACACTAGGTCTGATGTAACTATCTTTTTGCTAACGTCACCTTCTTTGATAACTTTTATTAGTAAATAAATATATTGGTTGCCTTTATTTTTTTGTCCATTGCGCGCCACTCACCCAAGATTAACTTAGTATTTCGTCTTTTTTACCGGAGCTTTCGTTCTGGCTTGCAAGTATTGTTAAAGTTAATTGCATATCCTTTACAAGACGTTTGCAGTCAGCACCAGGATTTTTTGCTGTTGTTGATGTCTTGGCAAGTTTACGTTCAGTAGTTTGCCGTTGCTTTCTGAAGGACCGGCACCCATACCATTGCGTAAAAAAACCAGCGCAACGCAGTCTGCTGCCAAATCACGAGCAGTTGTGTTTCGAACTCGGCTATACGGGATTATAAACCGCGTCCGTAAAACCTTCGTCACGGAGACGGCGCATGTATTGTACAGAATGAGTATCCGGCCCGCCGTGTATTTTGTCAGTTATCCGGCCCGCCGTGAAAACAAGTTTGGAACAAGGAAAAAACTATCATCATCATCATCATCATCATCATCATCATCATCATCATCATCATCATCATCATCATCATCATCATCATCATCATCATCATCATCATCATCATCATCATCATCATCATCATCATCATCATCATCATCATCATCATCATCATCATCATCAAGTGCCGTGCCAGCTGGGGTAGGCGTTCATGTCTCTCCACATATCTCGGTCTTTGGTGCTCTAAATCAACTCTGCTGCTAATATTCTTCCATGCCATTGTCTCAATCCATCCAGCATGATTTCTCTTGGTTGGCCTCTGTCTCTCTTTCCCTCGATCTTTCCAGTCGTTACGATGTTCTCCGACTCCTCTCTCCACATCAAACTAGACCAAATTATTAAACTACGCAAAGAGAACTCTCTAAATATCATATAGATAAACAAGAATAAACTATGCCATATTTTTGTAATATATTTAGAGAACAATTTAGAAACGTAGGGGTTAGAAATAGAATTTGTGCACGTTACACAGAGCCATATATAACTTATCATGAACAATTAATAAACAAGCGAACAAATATATAGAGTTTAAATATTGAGCACAACCCACTACTGGCAACGCCGATCGCATTCTGGTATGAACCTAAGGCCTATCCACGTCAATATGGAAGCACTATACTCGAGGAACATGGCAAGGAACATCAGGCCTCCTAAATCCAGTGATTTTTGCTCACTGGATTTAGGAGGCCTGGTGTTCCTTGCCAGTGAGAAGTCCTGATCGTTCGGGTCCCATCGATTGACGGACGTCGGTCGCGGCGATTGGGCAATCTTGAGCATAGCCTACGATGGGTAGCGTTGTGATGTTCTGTTGTGATAATTTGGTGTGTCCAGTGTGTGCCGCGTGGTTACACACCCGCTTCACACGCGTGATCCGGGACTGTTTCCGGATCCGGTCAGGGATATGCACTACTGACGAGCTCAAATGAGAGCGAAACTCGAGTATAGTGCTTCCATATTGACGTGGATAGGCCTTAGGTTCATACCAGAATGCGATCGGCGTTGCCAGTAGTGGGTTGTGCTCAATATTTAAATTTCAAATCCCGAAACAACCACATAATCAAATATTTAGAGGTTTTGGAGATGTGGTTTTATAGAAGAATGGTCAAATTTCCTTGGGCTGCCAAAAAGAACAATCTAGACATTTTGAGGAAGGTTAAGTCGCAAAGACAGTATATCACACACATCAGAGGAGGTCAGCATGGCCGAATAGATAAGAGCACTTGCTCTTAAACTTCCGGTGTGCTGATGCCGAGGTAGCGGGTTCAACCCCTTCACTGTTCAGCTGGACTAAAATGTTGACTGCTCGTCCCTGACTTGAGGACGTAAATTTCAAGAACCTCAGAAGTCGGAGTGGGTTCGCCGGATGGTGAATGGCACTGGCAATAGGGAAAGCTGATGCACACAACACAGATTGTCCAGGGCACGAGAAGTAGTAGCATGTGTAATGACTACGTTTGAGCTCAAAGCGAGCAGAAATAAATAAATAAATAAATAAATAAATACATAAATAAATAAATAAATAAATAAATAAATAAATAAAAACATAACAAAAAGGCAGTCTTCATTCCCCCCTCCCCCCGCATATCCTTTACAGGACATCGCTGTCAACATCCGCATCTTTCAGCTGATTGTTGATTTCTTGGCAAGATTACGCTCAATAGTTTGCCATTGGTTTCTGAGCGACCGGCTCAATACCCCGCAAGTTACAGACGCTGAGAGAACCGATACCAATTCTCACGCAACGTCACCTTACTTACGAGAATATACGAGATTACGGAGAAAGTCGTGTAACCTCTAGACCAGGGAGACCGGCGTCTTTGTTTTGATGTACAACTTAATGAGAAGAGTACACATTGTGACAACTTGAAAGATTTGTGGAAAGCGAGATAGGGGTAGACACCAAAACAACATTTTTGACAATCTTGTGGCATGCCTTTGGAGATCGCAAGTTGTAGAGAAGCATGATTGCCCACGCCAGTCAGCAAGGCACTTGATGATGATGAGTTAGAGAACTCACTGAACGTGGAAATGTACAAACAGGAATAAAGTAATAACGGAAGTTGGCGGTTAACTAATATTAATAACAATCTACAAATGCAGCCGGGCATACAAACGAAATCATGGACATAATTACTGCTGCGGCACACGGCCATCGCATATTGTCTAATAACGGAAATAATAAAGCAGATAATTTAGGCTGTATAAGATTGCATATATAAAAGGGTGGATAGTCGGTTATGGTGTCTAGTGGCTTTAGTTGGGGGAACGGGTAGTTATAGTAACTTCACGACTCGACCAACTGAATTACCACCATGAGAGTGAGTACTTGCCATATCGTTGTATTTTTATGTGTTTGTAGTTTAATCGACATCATCATCGTCATTATGATCATCATGATCATCTTCCACTTTTGCCTTCAAGCGTTGTGGAATAGTCGATGTTCCAACGTTCGATGGGTGGCACTGGATAGTGTCATTCCATGTGATTGTACATTGTCTTTGATGTCCTAAATCCATTTTCTTTTTGGACGTCCTCTTTCTCTCGTATCAGATCTTCTGAGATGTAGCGTCGGTGTTGGTAGTTGATGGTGTTGCATTCTAACGAGATGGCCTAGCCCTTTGATCTTCTGTCTTTCAATATATGTGGCACAAGGTGTTGATCTCATTGTCTGCCTGAATGCAAATTTTCGAAATATGTAAACTCAATTTTAAAATTAAACTTAATATCAAAACAATAGTTTCCCTCAGTGAATTTGAATAACGAAGACACAAACAATAGATTGCACGATTTTTTGCCTGACATATTTCGCTGCATCTCGTCACGCGCATACTGCAGAAATCACACAACATAAACTAAAGTAATTAAATAAATCCTTCAAGCTCAAATATACACATATTCGCACAGTAATTTCTATTGTCTACCACTTTAATTTTAAACTAACTATCATGTCTTTCTATTTGCACAAAACTGACATATGCAGATTAATCGTGTTGGCTTCTGCGACCTTTAACCAGCGACTATTTTGTGTGTTATTTAATACTCAATCAATACTCAAAATTGGGGATCGGAGAGTTGCGGTAGATCAACGGCTAACACGCTTGCCAGCTGGCCCGGTGTTAATGTTCTCGAATCCTCATTGAGGTAAGAATTGTTAAAAAACTTAACCCCTAGTTCCTGGCCAGCCCAGCCTAAGTATAAATTTTTATCCCGAAGCAGCTTCCTGCAAGGCTCCGTGATGTGATAGGGCCATCAAATTGTGTAGGTCTGAGAGCCAGGAGGAATAGGTGGTCAAGCTCTACCTCATCTTAGCATGCGACGAGTCGAGGCATGCGTGCCCGCATCCGACCAGAGGCACGATATTGTCAGTGTAGCTTCTTATAAACTTCGCTAACGTAGCCTCTGTAAGGGGCTTAGCATCGGGTAGTGATACTTTTTTTTAACCATCGGGTAGTGATACACGTTGACCATCGCGTAGTGATACCTTTTAACAATCGGGTAGTGATACCTTTTTACTATCGGGTAGTGATACCTTCTTACCATCGGGTAATGATACCTTTTTAGTTAGTTAGTTAGTTAGTTAGTTAGTTAGTTAGTTAGTTAGTCGACAGATAATCCTCATTGCACATCGAACCATCCAGTCCCTAAGTGCTCAGATCCCCTCCTCAGCAAATCCCGCAGCGTGTAGCGGCTAACGACACCACTTCTGTGCTGGTTTATCTATCTTCTTTGGCTTCTTAAGTAGTGTTTTTGTTTGGCCACACATCTCTTAATTTTCTGTTCTCGCAGTCTGACCATGGTTGTAGATTCGCAGCCATCACTTGGTTCTCGCAAAGGTCTTACTTCTCGTAACGCATTCAGAATATCAGCCTGGTCCATGGCGCTTCCCCCTCCACATTAGCCATACCTGCGAGCTTGTCAGCCCGCTCATTTCCTTGTACTCCCGCATGCCCTGGCACGAAGATGAAACTAATCTTTGCCAGCTGAGACCGCTCCAGAGACAACAACCACTCTCTTCGGATCAACTCCATCCCTATCCTCTTGAGTATACTCACTGAGTCGCTAAGGACACATGCCCTAGTGAATGTCTGTGTCTCGAGCCATGTTATTGCTTTACTTACTGCCATGACTTCCATAGTCAGGCTACTTGTGGTCTCAACAAAAGCACCAGTCCTCCTTCACAATTATCCCTCCGGCCCGCGTTGTAAAGGCCCATGAGCTTCTCACATGTCGGACGACAGACTCATCTGTGTAAATGACAGCATCACCGTCTAGCGAATTCTCGAAAATCAACGCTTGTACTTCCGCCTCCAAAGCAGCGGGATTTTCTTGTCTGCATTTTCTATCTAGTTGGATGCAAACTGAATAGGACGTACATAAATCTGTTGGCACTTGTACCCACTCCTCGCCAGGTTCTATGTCCTCCAGTTAACACACCTGTTGAAGAATGTTTTCCGCTTGACCCATCCACTACCTTCCTCTTTTTAACCTGTTGCCCTTCACCTTCTTAATTTCACTATGCAGTGGATGTTGTGTGGTTGCATTGACTCTGAGGTAGGCACGTGCTCTGCAAATGTGTAGTCTGTCTTTAATGGTTGGAAAATCAAGAAGGTGGCGCATCACCCTGCATGCTTTATCTCTTGTACATCCAAGAATAATGCGCATAGCTTCGTTTTGTATCCTTTCCATACTTTCTATCTGCTTGCAGCTGATAGTCAGGATCGCCATCGCATACTTAAAAACAGACATGATCAGCCTCTCGTAGATTAGGCATAGATGGCGCTGCTCACAGTTTGCTGCCACCATCACCCGCATCGCAGCCAAACCCCGCTTGACCTTTGTTATCATCCGGTCTATGTGATCATTATAAGCAAGGCTTCGATCAAAACGTATCCCCAGGTAATTCATTCATTGCCTGCGTTCTTTCCACAGTCTCTGAACACAGCTTTACAGTTGGTGTTGGAGTGTTGACAATATGATTATTCAAAGAGAACCATGTCACTGTTGCCTTTGTTGGGTTGACCATTGCCCCAGCTTCAGCACACCAAGTACTTATGCGAATGAGTTCGGTTTGTAGTTCCACAACAACCACCTCTCTATCCTTACCCTGACGATACACTAAAACATCATCGGCATATGACAATGTCCTGCCCGGTCCAGTGATCTGCTCGCTGGTGATTCTATTAGTGTAGGCGTTGAACAGTACCGGAGATAATGGTGATCCCTGTGGTAGGCCAGGATATATTGTTGTTGGTTCCGAAGTCCAACTGCCACATCTAAAAACTACTTTCCGTTGGAAGAGGGTTGCAGCGATCCAACTAAGGAGGAACGGACTTATCTTGAGTGCAAGAAGCTGACGCATTAGAAAATCCAATGGTACTCTGTTGTACGCGTCCTCCAGATCAATCGCTGCAGCAAATGTTTCAATGCCTGAGTGGAAACCTCTCATAAACATCATGGGCAAACACTGCTGCATTGGTCCATGTTTCTCTTTTGGGACGGTACCCTGCAAGGGTAGGTGGAAAAACACATTGCTTCTCAAGCTGGCTTGATATTTTCCTGGCAATTAACTTCTCCAGCACTTTGCCTATTGTATTCTGCTTGGTTATTACTCGATATCACTGAATGTTTGTGTGGTCTTTGTCAGGTTTCGACAAGGGAATCAAATAGCTGTGTAACCACTCCTCCTTGATGCTAACACTCCCTATACTGTTGTACATGTCTGCTAGTGTCTCTAGCTCGTTGTCGGTACACATATTGATGTCGTCGTATCTTATGCCATCTGGCCCTGGAGCGCTGTTTTTTTTTTTTTATCGTAGAAGCACAGCCTTGATTTCTTTCACTGTCACTGTGTCTTCATCCGAAATATTCTGGGTCTTACACCTGTCTGAGGTGATCTCCTTGGCAAGATTTCGGCCTCTCATGTCTGTCTGGTTGCTCTGCTCTGAATAGCGTTCGAAGAGGGCTTTGCCCTTGTTCTCGTCATTCCTCTGCCAGATGAAGTCAGCACCTTGGAAGCCAGAAATTCTAATATTCTTGATTATCCCACTCATGCTTTTATGTAGTCGCCAGAACAATTTCAGTGACTTGTCTGTGCTTACTCTTTGACATACCTCTGCCCATTTTTCAGTTTTAACCACCGTAACCAATTTTTTCAAATAGCTTACTTTTGTGTGCATCTCTCTTTCTAAGTGCATGCAGGGATTAGGAATGGCAACTCTGTTCTTCTTGGCGTTTTGCCATTTCCTTACAGCCCTACCCTTATCTATCCAGGCCTTCTCCACCTCAAAATTCCACCAGGGGGGCTGCCACAGCTTTTCTTCCTGCCCTGAAACTTTCTGCGCTTGTCGTGCCTTATTTTACTCACCACATCTTCCCCTGTACTGTCATACTGGAAAGTCTTGACCGTTGACTTGTGCTGTCTTGTTCTGCCTTTCTCCACCAATATGCTGCAAGGGTGGTGGTCGCTGCCGTGACACCCTAGGACACCCCATCTACACACTGTAGTGAGTGCAAGAGAAACCAGCGCCAGATCAATATCACTGTCCTCATCACCTGGGCGGCTTGCTGTTATGGTGAAACAGCCACCGTTGATACAAACCAGGTCAATGGTTTCAAGTGCAGTCTTGAGCTCCTCCCCCTGTGTGTTGGAGGAAATGTTTCCCCATGATCTGCCTTTAGCGTTGAAATCGCCACAGAAAATGACATTTTTTTTTCGTGACCTAATATGTCACTTAATCACTACCACTTCTGGGAATCTACACTCGCTTTACGGGCATAAACATTAACCAACACAAATGGTAGACCGGATTGAACTCTAACCGCCTGTATTTGTATGTCATCATTGTCCCACCTAGACATGTCTAACCCTGAAGCAACCATACTGTCGCGAATGAGAATCGCCATTCCCAGATGTCGCCTGTTGTAGAAACATTTGAAACCGGCCATCTGGAGTAGCTAATGACCCAGTCTCGTCTCCTGGAGTGCTACAATGTCATTCCTGTAAACTTGGTTTTCGAGAATATTGCCTCTTTGCTTTACGCTGGCGCAGTTCCAATATAGAATCCGAGTATCCCCGAGGACCAGACGGTCACATTTAAGTCTAAAACGTCTTACCCTTCCACGCTTGCGCAGCATGCGGCCACCGCATTGGCCCGTCGCCTTGTTTTGTTTACTGCCGTCCGCAAGGAACACACAAATTGGTCCGTCATGTTAAAAAGACCAACACCACAGAACTACACACGCTGCGAAAATTCACTCAAGGATTGCTTCGCTCAATGCACGAAACTCCGTAGCACCGGCGCAGATCTTGAGAAGAAACTCCTGGTTTTACATCCTGGCACACATATTACACGTAGTAGATAAAAATATCCATCTCCTACGCGTGTAGCGATACCTTTTTACCATCGGGTAGTGACACATTTTACCGCCGGGTAGTGATATATTTTACCATCGGGTAGTGATACACTTTTACCATCGGGTAGTGATACCATTTTACCATCGAATAGTGATACCCTTTGACCATCGAGTAGTGATACCTTTTTACCACAGGGTAGAGATACATTTTTACCATCGGGTAGTGATGCCTTTTTACCATCAGGTGGTGATACCTTTCTACTCCAGCGCAGTCCATACACGTGCTACTACCCCTAGTGCACTGCACAGGGTTTTGTGTGTGGATTATCTTTCCTTATTACCAGTGTCCCTCTCCATCAGGCGAACCCTCTCCAACTTCAGAGGTGTTCATATTGTTAATTTATGTATTAATTTATGCTATTGTCGTCTGTTGTGATGGAACACAGCATAAAGTATTACTTTCACCCTGCATCTTTAGTTGATAAAAAATCAAGTAGTTAAGGAAATATATGAACGAGGTCTCCGTGTCGAACTGGCTGACTCGCGCTCCGAAGGTTGTGGGTTCGATTCCGGATTCTGTCATCCGGTTATCGATTACAGCTTTTTCGGAGATTCGTGGGCTACGGAGATTGTTATTTGTGCAAAGCTTTCGGCAGGCTGTTCTGCGGAAAGAGGCCGAGCCGTACGGGATAAAACTCAATTGCAATGAAGTAGATCTTCTCGTCTTTGAAATCCCCGTTTACAAATACTGCTGCCAAATCTGCGCGTTTATACTATACAACATAGTACAGACTTGCTCGCCTGCCGGCCAAGAGATCTATGAGTGTATACCATACAACATAGTATACAGGAGATCTGTGAGTTTATACTATACAACATAGTCGAGGTTAACTCGATTGCCTGCCAGGAGTTTCTTGAATTTATAATATACAATATAGTATCAAGGAGATCTGTGAGTTTATACTATACAATATAGTATCCAAGAGACCTGGGAATTTATACTATACAACATAGTAGAGATGAGCTGGCTTGCCGGACAGAGGAGGATATATATGAATGTATACTATACAACATAGTAGAGACTAGCTCGCTTGCCGGCCAGGAGATCTGTGAGTTTATACTATGTAACATACTATCCAGGAGATCTGTGAGGTTATAATATACAACATAGTATCCAGGAGATCTGTGAGTTTAGACTATATAACATACTATCCAGGAGATCTGTGAGGTTATAATATACAACATAGTATCCAGGAAATCTGTGAGTTTAGACTATATAACATACTATCCAGGAGATCTGTGAGGTTATAATATACAACATAGTATCCAGGAGATCTGTGAGTTTAGACTATATAACATACTATCCAGGAGATCTGTGAGGTTATAATATACAACATAGTATCCAGGAGATCTGTGAGTTTAGACTATACAACATAGTATCCAAAAGATCTGTGAGTTTATACTATACAACATAGTAACCAGGAGATCTGTGAGTTTATACTATACAACATAGTAACCAGGAGATCTGAGAGCTTATATACTATACAACATAGTAACCAGGAGATCTGTGAGTTTATACTATACAAGGGGCTTCTCATAAGTCTTTAGCCTGACCATGAACAAGAAGGCGGAAAAAATTTAAATTTTGCACTTGTATAGCTTATTCAATTTGTAATGGACATATGAATTATGAATTTCCCTCCTCAACTGGTTTCCCCAATATGGTGCATGGCACAATACACCCTATTGACCAGATTTGCACATCCAAAGGTTTGTCAGAACAATGGAGAAATCAGACGCCAGGACTGTGATAAAATTCTTGATGTTACAGGGAAAAACACCAACATAAATACACAGGGTGATGGAGCCAGTGTTTGAAGAAGTATGCTTATGTAAAAAAAAAAATATTGGTGTTTGCAGTTTAAGTGTGGCCGTTCCCAAGTTGCTGATCTGCCAAGATCAGGACGACCGTCCTCAGAGTACAATGATGCAAATGCTGCAAAAGTGAAGAAAATCATAGACCAGGATAGGAAAATGACAATTGCAGAGACATCGGGTTCGGCAAAACTGAATAAGAGTACAGTTTTTAGAATTTTACATAACAGACTGAACATGAGAAAAGTGTGTGCCCGCTGGGTCCCGCGCCTGCTGACATGTGAACAGAAACAAAAACGGGTTGATTGCTGTGACCAGTTGCTCAACATGTGGCGGTCGAAAAACATGTTGACGACCATGGTGACGGTAGATGAGACTTTCACCATTATGACCCAGAATATAAAATTGCCAGCATGCAGGGGAAAACCCCGGGCTTGCCAACACCCGTCAAGCCAAGAGCGGAAAAATTTGCAAGAAAAGTGATGCTTACTGTTTTTTGGGACGTCAAAGGTGTCATATTGAAAGATTACATGCTTCATGGCAACATGGTTAATGGGCAGTACTATGCAGATCTCTTTATCAAACTAAGAAAGGCTGTGACCAGAAAACGAGGGATAGCGCGTACGCAAATTCTGCCTTTGCTTCAAGACAACACACCCTCCCATAAAGCACGGCTTGCGCTGCAAACTGCCAACAAGTTGAATGTTGAAATTCTTCCACACCCAGGATATTCTCCAGATTTGGCTCCATCATACTTTTTTCTTTTCCCAAATCTTAATAAACAGCTGAAAGGAAATCGTGTTGACAGTGATGAAGATGTCATACTGGCTTGTGATAACTGGTTTAGTTCGAAAAAATAGGTTGTTTTATTCTGAAGGTCTTTTCAAGGTCACGCAGAGATGGCAGAAATGCATGAATTCAGGTGATGGCTACATTGAGAAGGAATAAGCACTGTGCCAAATTTCAATTTTCTCCGCCTACTCCTTTATGGTTAGGATAAAGACTTACGAAAAGCCCCTTGTTCAACACAGTAACCAGGAGATCTGAGAGATTATATACTATACAACGCAGTATCCAGGAGATCTGTGAGTTTGTACTATACAGCATAGTAGAGGCCTGCTCGCCTGCCAGCCCCGTGGTATTGTGTTCAAATCCACATCACGGCCGATTTGTAAGTGAGACCCGGACTCGCAAATAGTCCCAGCTTAAAAAGGGTCCCAGAAATGTACTGGGATGAAAAACGGCCACCGTGATACATACCACCGAGTGCCGATTGCTCAATAAAATATGAGTCTAGCAAAACGCAATTATAAAACCAAATGGAAATCAGAGCATCCAGGTCACCAAAATGACGTTGTATATTACCACTCAACCAAGCAGAATAAATTACATCCTTCAGACTACGTGCAGGACACAGCAGGCTGAAATATTGCATGTTTAATAAACTAAAGATAGGAGATACCGATGATTGCAACTGTGGAATTGGTAAAATGAAAGCTATACATTTGTTGCAAGTGTCCAGAATATATAGAATAGTCTGTCCATCGTTTATAGGGACGACCTCTTCTTCTGAGCTGGACACCCCTTGGCCAGAGTTTCCTGTCCTTAACTTGAGACTGGCCTAGCAAGCCGGCGGGGGATTTTTCCTACCGCTAGAAGAAAAAGAATCGGGTAAAAAACAATCGGGAGTCTCTGTGGCGAAGTGGTCAAGCCGTCCCACTCGGGCTCCGAAGGTTGTGGGTCCGATTCCAGGCAACGTCCTTCTGTTCACGAGTGCATTTTTTCCAGAGACTCCTGAGGGTCGTCGCTGGAGCAACGGAGTTCGTGCTTCATGCGACGCTTTCCGCGCTGCGGAAAGAGACTGAGCCATATGGGAATTAAACCCGGTGCAATGAAGTCGACCCTGGCGACTTTTAAGCGACTTTTTTTTTTTTTTTTTAAAGAAAAAGAATTAAGTTTTTAATCTTCATATGCATGATATTTTCAAAATTCTTCTGAAAGACAACATTTTAATTTCCCCCAATTCCTTCAACATTTCATCACTCATTATCCATAATTAGCATCCTTACAGAAGAACAGATTCATACTATTAGTTAGTAATATTAATAAAACAACTGCTAGCTAAAGCAGTATGCGCAATCATACTTGAAAGAGGTATACAGGAAGAAACTCGACTTCATTGCACTGGACTTTATCCAATATGGCTAGGCCTATTCCCGCATAGAGGTCTGCCGAAAGCGTCGAACGGAGCAGAAACTCCGTAGCTTCAGCGACGACCCCAAAAGTCTCCGAGAAAATTGCCTTCGTGTACCAAATGACGAAGATCAGAAACGAACTCATGAAATTTGAAGTACGCGGCAGGCAGCTTGAGCACTACGCCACGGAAACACCTGCAGCTGTCAATATCTCAGCCTTTATCTCAATCTCATCAGTATCTCATCTCATCTCATCATCATGTGATCATCATCTCATCTCATCTCATCATAATCTCATCTCATCTCATAAGATTGTACTTTCAGTAGTTCTGCATTGCTTTCCCTATTTCACTCCTAGGTATCTTACTGACAGCACAAAGACTAGGTGCAGTAATCCCATAGACATAGACACACATATATGGTATACATATTACGATGATGCTTTCAGATTCCAGCATTAATGATTGTGATGGTTCTGCAATGTGCTGCTGACACGAAGAAAAAAGTATCAAAAGTCACAGTGGAAAACACGCGTTCGAACTCTGAAATAGACCAGCTGAGGCAGATTGTGGCCGATCTGAGCAAACAAGTCATGATGCAACAACTACACGTGGAAGAGAAGTCAGTATTATTCATGACTGAGTGATTCACTGATTGATTGCTGTTGTTGTTGTTGTACTTTATAGTTGTGACGTGATTTCCAAGTTTTAAGTTCAAGATTCGATTTCCGTGTCTTAAGTACAAGACTAGATTTCCAAGTTTTAAGTTCAAGATTAGATTTCCATGTCTTAAGTACAAGCTTAAATTTCCAAGTTTTACTCGCAGGACTAGATTTCTAAGTTCTAAGTACAAGACTAGATTTCCACGTTTTACGTGCAAGACAAAATTTCCAAGTTTTAAATAAGAGACTGATTTCCCAGATCAAAGTCACTGTAAAAACTGTCAAACTGTCATTTACTGCCGATTTAGTACCTTTTGGTGTATGGCAGGGGGGTGGGGTGGGGTGGGGGGGGGGGGGTCTTTGAGCCTGAGGAATTCAGGCCGCCTGGCTTGTGTAGTCGTTGCGAACTGTGCAGGTTAGAATTTTATTTTTGGCCTCCGACAGAAAAAAAAACCCACACCTTACCGAGGATTCGAACCCGGGTTTTCTGAAGGATAATCCGGTATTCTAGCCACTCCTAAATTGTCAAGTTTTAAATACAAGACTAGATTTCCAAGTATTAAGTACAAGACTAGATTTCCTAGTTCTCATTACAAGACTAGATTTCCTAGTTCTCAGTACAAGACTAGATTTCCTAGTTCTCAGTACAAGACTAGATTTCCTAGTTCTCAGTACAAGACTAGATTTCCTAGTTCTCAATACACGACTAGATTTCCTAGTTCTCAGTACAATACTAGATTTCCTAGTTCTCAGTACAATACTAGATATCCTATTTCTCAATACACGACTAGATTTCCTAGTTCTCAGTACAATACTAGATTTCCTAGTTCTCAGTACAATGTTAGATTTCCTAGTTCTCAGTACAAGACTAGATTTCATAGTTCTCAGTACAAGACTAGATTTCCTAGTTCTCAATACAAGACTAGATTTCCTAGTTCTCAGTACAAGACTAGATTTCCTAGTTCTCAGTACAATACGAGATTTCCTAGTTCTCAATACACGACTAGATTTCCTAGTTCTCAGTACAATACTAGATTTCCTAGTTCTCAGTACAATACAAGATATCCTAGTTCTCAATACACGACTAGATTTCCTAGTTCTCAGTACAATACTAGATTTCCTAGTTCTCAGTACAATGCTAGATTTCATAGTTCTCAGTACAAGACTAGATTTCATAGTTCTCAGTACAAGACTAGATTTCATAGTTCTCAATACAAGACTAGATTTCCTAGTTCTCAGTACAAGACTAGATTTAATAGTTCTCAGTACAATGCTAGATTTCATAGTTCTCAGTACAATGCTAGATTTCATAGTTCTCAGTACAATACTAGATTTCATAGTTCTCAGTACAATGCTAGATTTCATAGTTCTCAGTACAAGACTAGATTTCCTAGTTCTCAGTACAAGACTAGATTTCCTAGTTCTCAGTACAAGACTAGATTTTCAAGTGATTAGTGTACGACGTAGTTGACGGCTGACTACCTTTATTTTGGGGAATTGTTCAGCCTCTCTTGCAGCATTGCAGTCTACAGAATATGCTGTCCTCGGCATGCTTTATCACAGAGGAAACATTTGAATGTCCTGCCTTCTACAGCTAGACAATTGTTTGCTCAGGATGCCTACCTGATGATAAAGAGAGGTCTTGATCAGTATGAAGTGACCATTTTACCTAAACGTCTTTGTGTGCCTTTGATTTTATAGTCTTCTTTTTGACAGAAACAGAGAAAAGAAAATCACAACAACAGAAATGGATTTATTTGGTTGTTTCGCGATTTGAGATTTAAAGATTGAGCACAACCCACAACTGGCAACCGATACGAACCTAAGGCCTTGTCCACGTCATTTTGGAAGCACTATTTAAACAACAGACATGAGATTCCTGAGAAGAATACTCAATGTATCAAGAAAAGAGAAAATCAGAAATCAGGACTATAGTAGGGATTCTAGCAGCGCTAGATTTTAATAGCAGGCAGCAAGTCAAATGGTTTGGCCATGTAATTAGGTTACCAACTAACAGTATACCACAACAAGCAATGTAGAACAGACCAAATGGAAGCAGAAGAAGAGGCCGACCACGTAAACGATGGACAGAGGGAATAGCAGATTCCATGGGAATCTCGATACATGAAACCCATAACGGGCGCCCTCAAGCTGTTTATACTTCACCTCAAATCAAATCAAATCAAATCAACTTTATTAGGGTCACAAATTGGGCGCGCAGGCCCGTCTTACATTCGGCCCTTCCAATCACTCGTCTTTCGTTCATCAAGAGCATTATACATTTACATAGGAAGAAAAATAAACATTGTGAAATGAATGTTGTAAACATAAACAAGGCTAAACATGGAGAAAAAATGTGTACATAAAAAGTATGTGACGTAAAAGTAGTGATGCCAGCGCGTCCCACACACACACACACACACATACACACACACACACACACACACACACACACCACTCTCTCTCTCTCTCTCTCATTCACTCTCACTCTCACTCATTCACTCACACACACACACTCTCACTCATTCACTCTCCCGCTCACTCATTCACTCTCCCGTTCACTCATTCACTCTCCCGCTCACTCATTCACTCTCCCGCTCACTCATTCACTCTCCCGCTCACTCATTCACTCTCCCGCTCACTCATTCACTCTCACGCTCACTCATTCTGTCTCTCCCGCTCACTCATTCACTCTCCTGCTCACTCATTCACTCTCCCGTACTCTCACGCTCACTCATTCACTCTCACGCTCAATCATTCACTCTCCCGCTCACTGATTCACTCTCACGCTCACTCATTCACTCTCACGCTCACTCATTCCTTCTCACGCTCACTCATTCACTCTCACTCATTCACTCTCACGCTCACTCATTCACTCTCACTCATTCACTCTCACTCATTCACTCTCACGCTCACTCATTCACTCTCACTCATTCACTCTCACGCTCACTCATTCACTCTCCCGCTCAATCATTTACTCTCCCGCTCTCTCATTCACTCTCCCGCTCACTCATTCACTCTCCCGCTCACTCATTCACTCTCCCGCTCACTCATTCACTCTCCCGCTCACTCATTCACTCTCCCGCTCACTCATTCACTCTCCCGCTCACTCATTCACTCTCACGCTCACTCATTCACTCTCACGCTCACTCATTCACTCTCACTCATTCACTCACACACACAGACACTCTCACTCATTCACTCTCCCGCTCACTCATTCGCTCTCACGCTCACTCATTCACTCTCCCGCTCACTCATTCACCCTCACGCTCACTCATTCACTCTCACTCATTCACTCTCCCGCTCACTCATTCACTCTCACTCATTCACTCTCCCGCTCACTCATTCACTCTCCCGCTCACTCATTCACTCTCACGCTCACTCATTCTGTCTCTCCCGCTCACTCATTCACTCTCCCGCTCACTCATTCACTCTCCCGCTCACTCATTCACTCTCCCGCTCACTCATTCACTCTCCCGTTCAATCATTCACTCTCCCGCTCACTCATTCACTCTCACGCTCACTCATTTACTCTCACGCTTACTCATTTACTCTCCCGCTCACTCATTCACTCTCCCGCTCACTCATTCACTCTCACTCATTCACTCTCACGCTCACTCATTCACTCTCCCGCTCACTCATTCACTCTCACTCATTCACTCACACACACAGACACTCTCACTCATTCACTTTCCCGCTCACTCATTCGCTCTCACGCTCACTCATTCACTCTCCCGCTCACTCATTCACCCTCACGCTCACTCATTCACTCTCACTCATTCACTCTCCCGCTCACTCATTCACTCTCACTCATTCACTCTCCCGCTCACTCATTCACTCTCACGCTCAATCATTCACTCTCCCGCTCACTCATTCACTCTCACGCTCACTCATTCACTCTCACTCATTCACTCTCACGCTCACTCATTCTGTCTCTCATTCACACTCACTCATTCACTCTCCCGCTCACTCATTCACTCTCACTCATTCACTCTCCCGCTCACTCATTCACTCTCACGCTCAATCATTCACTCTCCCGCTCACTCATTCACTCTCACGCTCACTCATTTACTCTCACGCTCACTCATTCTGTCTCTCATTCACACTCACTCACTCTCTCACTCAAACTACAGTAATGAACATAAGTTTAGATTATACATGATAAAATCAAATGGTATTTAACTGTATAATATGACAGATGAGAATACACAAACATATGGATTCGCGTGTTACATAACATGCGTGTTACATGACATGCATCTGCTCAGCTCTCTCTCTCTCTCTCTCTCTCTCTCTCTCTCTGTATTCTTTCATATACACACACTCACACGCATGCGCACGCTCACACACACTAACACATCAACTCTCCCACTGTCTCACTCTCTAACACACAATCCTACCCACACACACACACACACACACTCACTCTCTCAATCACACTCTCTCACACATACACGTACACATGAACGCATGCACGCACGCACACACTCCCTCACTCACTCTCACACATACACGTACGAATGCATGCACTGACACATTCCCCCACCATTTCTCGCTCAATCACTCTCTCCACACACACGCATGCACACACGCATTCACTCTTTCCCTCTCTCTGACACCCACTCTCTCTCTCTCTCTCTCTCTCTCTCTCTCTCTCTCTCTCTCTCTCTCTCTCTCTCTCTCTCTCTCTCTCTCTCTCTCTCTCTCGCTCCCACACGCACACACATATATAGTGAAAAATTATAATGAACAATTATACTGAACAATTATACCAGTAAATGAATTATGGTGGCATATAGTCGGTACGGATTAAGTATTGAAAGAGTTTTCGGTTAAATCACCTCGGTATGGCAAGGTACAAGAGGAACATGATGAGATGAGATGTATCTTCTGTTTTCGCCTCTGTCGGACAAAACTAGGTACACTATTCGTTACCGAAAGACTACACGGGAGTGTGACATAGTCCCCCTATAATAATAACATGTTGCATGTCCTTCGCAGGACGACGCGATCTACCCCAGTTTGACTTTCTAGACCATTTTACCTTCAGTAGTTTACCGTTGCTTTCTGAACAAGAATTTAACATTGAAGTCCAAACACATCATCATCATCAAGTGCCCTGCCAGCTGGCGTAGGCGTTCGTGTCTCTCCAATGATTTCGGTCTTTGGTGCTTTGGATGCTGATGATAGTCCTTCATGCCACTGTCTCAGACCATCCAGTATAATCTTTCTGGGTCCGCCCCTGTTTCTCTTCCCTTTGATATTTCCAGTTGTTGTGATGTTCTCCAATGCCTCTCCAAACGAAAGTAAAAATGTTTGAAAAGATGTATCCTACTTGCAGCAACATTCTGCCGAGAGTCGTGGACTCTTTTGCAGTCACTAACAGCAAAATCGGGACCTTTGAACATAAATGTTACAGAAAATCTTACAACACCGTGGACAAAAGACAATTTTAAAACAAGTTAGTTGCATATCCTTTACAGGACGTAGCAGTCAACTCCAATATGTTTTGGCTGTTTGTGATCTTTTAGCACGTTAACGTTCAGTAGTTTGCCATTGCTTTCTGAACGACCGATTCATACCATTTTCATAAAACGAAAGCGTTATGCAGGATTACTAAAGGCGTCCGTAACGCCTTCACCACGGAGCGGTGGAAAAAAAAATCAAAAAAAAATCGACATTCTACAAGAGTCGAAAGTCGATGAAAACCGGCTCATAATCTGCACCATGTCTCGGAAGCTGAAACACTTTTGTCTTATTACACATCACATTGGCTTCGAAAGGACAGTGATGGAAGGAACGGTCTTTAGAAGATGCAGCCGAGGTGGACCAGCTCGAGGAAGGACACAAGCCGATGAACACATGGACATCTATCAGGCTAGAGAACTGGCTTCAAGATAGTCGTATGAGTTCGTTACGCAGCAATGGTAGAGTTATTTATCGTGCAATACATAGCTTCCGTGTTTACACTCGCTTAGGGAATACATTGTTTAAGGTTATTTACGGTTACAATCAAATCAATGTTTTCCCGTGGTGAATTTGAATATCGAAGACACAAACCATAGATTGTACGATTTATTGTCTGGCATATTTCGCTCTAAAAAGTACTGGAGAGTTTTGGTCATAGACCATAACTTTAGGAAGGGAAAATCCCAACTGCACCTCCCCGTGGAAGAGGATGGAAACACACTACGGTGTGGCTAACACAGCTCTGGGGACCGAGTATCCACCGGAATAAGTGGACAACTCTGCAGCTGAGCAGAGCAGGGCACTCACTTGTCCTTACAGTCGGAAATGGCTGCTAAAGGTAGAGGTAAAAGACCACCATGTGAATGTGGAAGGCAAGGGGAAACCACCACATTATCTTCCCAAGACTTCATGGCAAAACACATATCAGAATTAGTGAACGACGTTAATGGCTGTCTTAGGACATCCTCGTCCGGTAGGGACAGTCATGAGCCACAGGTGACACCAGACCGTCATCCAGCTACTGATGGCAAAATCTATATCTATAAAACAGAGTGTATGTTTGTTTGTGGGTCTTGGATGCGTTCGATAACGGTACATCCGATTGAGATGAAATTTTCTACACGTCTTCCTTTCATTCCTGTGCAACCGACTATAATAATTTCTTAATGTAAAATCTTCTACTTATTTAATAACATTTACTTTTCCATTTTCATTATATAATGTCTATATAGCAGGGGGACTTCACTCTAGAAAAGTTATTTCAAGGGGCATAACTTTTAATAACATTTCTATATACTTTATAGTCATATTGTTGGACTTACCTGCAATATTGTTAAACTCTTTGTCTATAGTTATTTTTAAGCATATGAGTTATATTAAATAATGATATAATCTTTAAGGTATTTTTAAAGTTTGCATAAAAATAATGCATTATGCATAACATTTTAACCCATCTTTTTCTGCTTACAAAACTTATCAACTGTCATGTCGGTGATTAAAAACAGTTTTCATTAAAAATAATGAATGGTGTGTGGAAGGACATTCTTTTAAGTTACTGTGCGCCAGGAGCTGGGCGAAACCACGCCGGGTCAGATAGATAGACAGATAGTCGGGAACGGAAGCTTATTTGACTACTTATATGAATGAATTAAATGACATGCTCCCCACCAGGGACTGGGTGAAGCCGGGCCGGGACAGACAGACAGACAGATAGACAGACAAACAGATAGTCGGGAACGAGAGAGCTTATATGACTACGTATATGAATAAAATGAGATGCTCCCCACCAGGGACTGGGTGAAGCCGGGTCAGACAGACAGACAGACAGATAGTCGGGAACGGGATAGCTTATATGACTACTTATATTAATTAAATGAGATGCTCCCCACCAGGGACTGGGTGAAGCCGGGCCGGGTCAGCCAGACAGACAGACAGACAGACAAACAAGCAGACAGACAGACTGATAGATAGATAGATCCCCTCCAGGGCCTGGGCGAAGCCGGGCCGGGTCAGCTAGTCATTAATAAAATAAATAAATTTAGAGTAGGAACATGGAATGTTAGGACATTAAATGAGCTAGGAAAGATGAACAATGTTCTAAGAGAAATGGATAGCATGAATATGAATATACTAGGCGTTAGTGAGATGAGATGGAAGGGATCGGGCAAAATTATAGCTGACAACCACACAATAATTTATTCTGGGGGGGGGGGGGGATACACATGAAAAAGGTGTAGGAATAATACTTGACGAAGAAACAGCCAAGTAACTTAATGGATACTGGTGTATTTCAGATAGAGTTATTTTGGTCAAAATCAAAGGCAAACCAATAGATATAAATATTATACAAGTATATGCACCAACATCAAGCAGTAGTGAGGAAGAAATACAATACTTTTACAACGAAATAGAAATGGCGATGGCTCAAATTGGATCACAGGAAATAAAAATAATACATGGAGATTTTAATGCAAAAGTAGGAAAAGGGAAAATGGAGGATGTAGTGGGGAATTATGGTTTAGGTACAAGAAATGAAAGAGGGGAAAAGCTAATAGAATGGGCAAATATCAATGATATGATAATTGGAAACACATGGTTTAAATACCATAAAAGACGACTATACACATGGAAAAGCCCTGATCAGAAAATACGCAACCAAATAGACTACATACTAATTAATAAAAGATTTAGAAATGCTCTAATTAATGTAAAAACAATGCCTGGCGCCGACTGTAATAGTGATCATGTACCACTATGTGGACAAATAAAAGTAAGATTAAAGAGAGGGAAACAAATGGTTAGGAACATGAGACTTAATAAAGAGGTTCTGAAAGTAGATAAAGAAATTCAAGAACAATACATAGTGACTGTGAAAAATAGGTACAATGCAATAGCTAAAATACAGAGTATAGATGAACAATGGGAAATGTTAAGGGACTCCATTCATCAAACTAGCAAAGAAATATTACCGGAGAGAAGTCAAATAGCTAAGAAAAAATGGATGAATGAAGAAATCTTAATGCTGATGGACAAAAGAAAACAGAGTAAAAATGACAAACAAGAATATGCTAAGATAAATAAAGAAATAAAAGATAAATGTTGGAAGGCAAAAGAAAGTTGGTTAAATGAGCAGTGAAAAAAAATTGAATTACATGCCATTAAAGATGCAAAAAATATGCACAGACAAATCAGTGAGCTCACGGGAAGAAAAATAAGAATAAATACAGGGTGTTTGAAATCAAAAACAGGAAAGACATTATTGGAGGAAGATGATACAATAAAGAGGTGGAATGAGTATATAAAAGAATTATATGATGGGAAAAGGGAAGAATTAACAGAAGAAAGTAACTTAGAAGGTCCACGTATTCTAAAAGAAGAAGTCGCTGACGCTATGAAATATATGAAGCAAGGAAAAACAGCTGGACCAGATGAAATCACAATAGAAGAATTAGAAGTATTGGGAGAATTTGGAGTAGATATATTAACCAAAATGTTAAATGATATCTACAGCAGTGGATATCTACCCAGTGATATGCTGAAATCTGTATTTATAGCTATACCAAAAAAGACCAGGAGCAATTGAATGTGAAGATTTTCGCACAATTAACATCATAAACCATATCACTAAGCGTCTGCTCAGAATCATAATGAGAAGAACCAGAAAGAAAATAAAAATGGAAATTAGTGAAGAACAGTATGGATTTGTGGAGGGAAAGGGCACAAACAATGCAATATATACATTACGGACACTAATAGAAAGGTCAGTAGAGAAACAGAAAGACATATATTTATGCTTCATAAATTATACTAAGGCATTTGATAAAGTAAAACATGATGAGCTGATTAAAATGTTGGAAGATATCAACATTGATGAGAAAGATTTAAGAATAATAAAGAATATTTACTGGAACTAAGTAGCAGCAATTAAAATAGGAAATAAAGAGGCTAGTTACGAACACATAAAGCTAGGAGTTCGACAGGGATGTGTCTTGTCACCAGATCTCTTCTCCCTATATAGCGAAGTAATAATGAGAGAGATAAAAGAGATACCAGGAATACTAGTTGGGGGTTATAATATAAATAATATACGCTATGCAGATGACACAGTATTGGTGGCAGATAACGCAACAGACCTACAACAATTGTTGGACACTGTAGTAACAGAGAGTGCAAGGAAAGGACTCTCCTTGAATATCAAGAAAACAATAACAATGGTGATATCAAAGAAAATGGTAACACAAAAATGTGACATAGAAATAGAAGGAACAATTCTTAACTAGAGACTGAATATCTCTGTACCTGAAGTGTTACGCTCCACTAGAGAGTGAGGATCTATGTATCTGAAGTGTTACACTCCACTAGAGAGTGAAGATCTCTGTACCTGAAGTGTTACACTCCACTAGAAAGTGAAGATCTATGTATCTGAAGTGTTACGCTCCACTAGAGACTGAAGATCTATGTATCTGAAGTGTTACACTCCACTAGAGAGTGAAGATCTCTGTACCTGAAGTGTTACACTCCACTAGAGAGTGAGGATCTATGTATCTGAAGTGTTACGCTCCACTAGAGACTGAAGATCTATGTATCTGAAGTGTTACACTCCACTAGAGAGTGAAGATCTCTGTACCTGAAGTGTTACACTCCACTAGAGACTGAAGATGACATAGATCTACATGATCGTCAAGGAAATCGTCAAGGCAATTTATAATGACAATGTGTGACAATGAGTCCTCTGAGATTTATTTCTGTTCTTTTGGCTTATGCAGTGTGATTCAAGATATTTATATGTATTTTATAGTATTTACATTGATGATTTCCACGATCTTCAATTCCTTCCGTATTCCAACTATAGGGCACGCTCAGAGGGTTACTCGGGTATAAAGCTAGTACGTGGCATCAACAAAGGGCTCAAGAACTATGCCTCCAACACACATCTGGCGCCCGCTGTCTTTTCCATTCACGATCATTCAAACTATGACCGCACAATTGGTAAGATTTTCTTTAACTCACAAAACATATCTACCGAGACTCAAAAAGGACATGCATGTAAGAAGCAGAGATGTCTCTTTTTACTATCAAAGTTCTTCAAACCAGTAAATAGCATAAAGTTCTTTTTTTTCGCATATCCTTTACAGGACATCGCTGTCAACATCGGTATCATTCATAAGACGACGTCGTTGAAAATAGATGCAATAAAGCAAATCAACTCAATGGACAAACGGCACCGATACTAAAGAACAAACAAGTATCATAGACAATAAAAGAGCACTCTACAACACAATCTTCCTACCATTACTATTCTACCAATACTAAACCTGGACAATGACAGAAAAAGAAGAAAAAAAAACGAAACATTACAACAATGGCAATGGGATTCTTGAGACGAATAATACTTAATTTATCAAGAAGAGAGCAAATCAGAAATGAAGAAAGCATGACTAAAGTGGGGGTTATAGCAGTGCTGGATTTCATCAGAAAATATCATGGTAAATGGTTCGGCCATATAACTAGACTACCAACCAACAGTATACCACAACAAACAAAGATGTACAGACCAAATGGAAGCAGAAGAAGAGGCCGACCATGTAAAACATGGACAGAAGGAATAAGTCTCGATATGTGAAGCCCATAAACGGGTACTCTCTTACTGTTTGAGCTCCATCTCAACGCCGAAAGGTACGAGCGGAACATGATGAGAAGTAGAAGAAGAAGTACTTCATTGTCTGAACTTGATGGCATTCAGTAATGATTTCTTCAGTCATTAAAGTTACATGTTCACTTCACACCAGGTGCTATTCTTCTTCGTCATCGTCATATATTTTTTTTTTGTTTTGGACGTAATTGCATTGTGTTAGTTTAAAGCAGAGCTGCGATATTTGCATCTTTCTGCCAACACATCCGAATTCGGTGGGCATTTGTTGACCGGGTTAACATTTTATTTCCTTCAGTCATTAAAATTACATTTTCACATCGTACCAGATGATATTCTTCTTCGTCGTTCGTCATATATTTGTTTGTTTGATTATTTTGGACGGAATTGCAGTGTTAGTTTACAACAGAGCTCCAATATTTGTACCTTTCGGCCGACATACCCGAATGCTGTGGGCATTTGTTGACAGAGTTAAAACTTTTTTCTACAGTCATTAAAGTTACATGTTCACACCACACAAGGTGGTATTCTTTTTTGTCGCTCGTCATATATTTGTCTGTTTGTTTTGGTCGTAATTGCATTGTGTCAGTTTACAGAAGAGCTGCGATATTTGCAGCTTTCGGCCGACACATCCGAATTCTGCGGGTATTTGTTAATCTAGATAACCTCTCCAGTACCCGAGATGGTAGGCTTGTCAATAAATATTTTAACAGCTGACATTGATCTGGGCTCCCCGGTAGAGCCCGTCTACAACAGGTACCATCAAATATTCTGGGAAGTAAAGCGGCAGGGGTAACACTGACATCATCAAATGCTTGCCCATTTGTCTACATTCACTTTGATAGCAACAGGCACATAGAGATTCGAACGCGTGCCTCCGCAAGTCGACAGGGCCTCGCTAGTGGAATGTGTGTACATGTAGTTTCTCACGTCTTATATTGTCTGCCGTGTCCTCTTCTCTATGTCTTTAATTTACTCCATGAGTGCCAGTTATCAGTTATCAGTTATCAGTTAGGGTATCTTCATTGCTCTTCGAACAGGTCCATAGGTGCTCAGATCCTCACCAGAGCATATGCATCAGCGTTCGGTGGCTAATAGTGCCAGTTCTGTGTTGACTGACGAGGCACCTCGTTTTCCCGATGCACCTCTCGCGTCTGGCCGTGCCTATTCTTATTCCCAAGTCTTTCATCCTGGACAGCGACGTGGATTCACTGACGTCAAAGTCCTCTGTTCTCGACATATCTTTAAGGACGTTAATAACATCGGCCAATCAACACATAACTGATTTAGTCATCATCATCATCATCATCATCATCATCATCATCATCATCATCATCATCATCATCATCATCATCATCATCATAATCATCATCATCATCATCATCATCATCATCATCACCATCATCCACTTTTGCAGTCAAGCGACGTGGGAAGGAATAATTGGCTTTCCAGCGCCTGATGGGTGGCACTGGACGCTGAAGGATAATATATCGCCAAACGTGACTTCCCATTTGGACAGAAGGACGATATATCGCCATTCTAGAGTCGTTGTAATATTTGTTTTGTTTCGCGGTATCTTCCAAAATTTCAATTCTCGGTGAACAGAAATTTACATGATAATACTTGTTCATTTGATTATGTACTACGCTTGGTCCAAACCTACGTTTGATTTGGCAGTGAATCAGTTAAGATTGAATTATCAACAGGTATTGGGGAGTTCAGCGCCGTGTTGAACGGCGTCGACTTCCGAACTCGTCACAACGACTTCACGCTGGTAATGCCGTCTCGTACATCGAAAGAGTATCACACTTATGAGGACATTCCGTTCCCCGAGGTGCCTCCCGAGGTGTTGAAGCAACGGACAGTTCAGGTAAGTGTTTCTCTGAAGTTGTTTTTCTCAAAAGTATACTATAATTTGCCGGTCTCTCTGGCCGAGGGGTTACGACACTTTCTCCGTAATCCCGTTTATCACGCAGAGTCTCGTAGCGGGGCGAGAGCTGGGAGCGGTTCGACCCCCGCTGGTGACTTGCGGGATAACTGAGCCGGCCGCTCAGAAAGCAATGGCAAACTACTGAGCGTAATCTTGCCAAGAAATCAGCATACAGCTGAATGATGCTGGTGTTGACAGCGATGTCCTGTAAAGGATATGAAAAAAAAATGGCAAACTACTGAGCGTAATCTTGCCAAGAAATCAGCATACAGCTGAAAAATGCTGATGTTGACAACGATGTCCTGTAAAGGATATGCCAAAAAAAACAAAAAAAAACAAACAAACTATAATTTGCTGGTCCCCTTGGTCGAGGAGTTAGCAGCTTTCTCCGTAACCCCGAATACTCTCGTGGTTGACGTGAGCGCACGAGAATTGGAAGCGGTTCGAGTTGCGCCAGTGAATTATGAGAGTATGGAGCCGGTCGCTCAGAAAGCAATGGCAAACTACTGAGCGTAATCTTGCCAAGAAATCAACAATCAGCTGAAAGATGCTGGTGTTGACAGCGATGTCCGGTAAAGGATATGCAAAACATTTTAATATACTGTAATTTAGAACAGGGATTCTCAAATTGGGGAACGGACTGGGGGGGGGGGGGGGGTGTGTTTCCCTGCAAGCATGGTCGCGTAAAAATATTAGAGGCTACAGACACATTTGCAAATTAAATATTTCTCGTAGTTATTATACATAATACCCTTTACAGAACGCCGCCGTCAACCCCACATTTTCTTTTGGCTATTTGTACTTTTGTGGCAAGTTTGCGTTCAGTATTTTGTTATTGCCTTCTGAACGGCCAGCACACATACCATTGTATGAAAACCAAACGCAAGGCCTCCAAACCGTCCCCAGCTGTGTTTTGAACGCGGTGTACGGATTGCGAATTGCGCTCGTAAGCCCTTCGCCACAAGACTGGCATTATAGAAAATACAAAGTAGTAATCTCAATGTTTTGAAAGAGGCAAAAATACAAAGTAGTAATCTAAATGTTTTGAAAGAGGCAAAAATACAAAGTAGTAATCTAAATGTTTTGAAAGAGGCAAAAATACAAAGTAGTAATCTAAATGTTTTGAAAGAGGCAAAAATACAAAGTAGTAATCTAAATGTTTTGAAAGAGGCAAAAATACAAAGTAGTAATCTAAATGTTTTGAAAGAGGCAAAAATACAAAGTAGTAATCTAAATCTTTTGAAAGAGGCAAAAATACAAAGTAGTAATCTAAATGTTATGAAAGAGGCAAAACTACACAGTAGTAATCTAAATGTTTTGAAAGAGGCAAAAATACAAAGTAGTAATCTAAATGTTTTGAAAAAGACAAAAATACAAAGTAGTAATCTAACTATTTTTAAAGAGACAAAAATACAAAGTAGTAATCTAAATGTTTTGAAAGAGGCAAAAAAATACAAAATAGTAATCTAATTGTTTTGAAAGAGGCAAAAATAAAAAGTAGTAATCTAAATGTTTTGAAAGAAGCAAAAATACAAAGTAGTAATCTAAATGTTTTGAAAGAGGCAAAAAAATACAAAATAGTAATCTAAATGTTTTGAAAGAGGCAAAAATACAAAGTAGTAATCTAAATGTTTTGAAAGAGGCAAAAATACAAAGTAGTAATCTAATTGTTTTGAAAGAGGCAAAAATACAAAGTAGTAATCTAATTGTTTTGAAAGAGGCAAAAATACAAAGTAGTAATCTAACTGTTTTGAAATAGGCTAAAATACAAAGACATCTCCGGTTTTTTTTCAAAAATCTACATAACACTCCTAACAAAGGCATCATTGATTAGTCTCGCTAGACAAATATCAGGAGGTGTAGATTCTGATCGTTGCAATAACACACTGGTGGTAGTTGCACAACGGTTGTGATCTCACACGTATCCTCTGTGTTGCAATAACACACTGGTGGTAGATGCACAACGGTTGTGATCTCACACGTATCCTCTGTGTTGCAATAACACACTGGTGGTAGATGCACAACGGTTGTGATCTCACACGTATCCTCTGTGTTGCAATAACACACTGGTGGTAGATGCACAACGGTTGTGATCTCACACGTATCCTCTGTGTTGCAATAACACACTGGTGGTAGATGTACAACGGTTGTGATCTCACACGTATCCTCTGTATTGGAATCATGCTGAAAGCTCAACTTATAAACATCAGAAAGAGGAAATCGCGACAATTTTTGACATCTTATGAGAAAAGAAAAACTGGAACATAATGCAACACCAGAAGAGATTCACGGAGAAGCAGAGAGAGAGAGAGAGAGAGAGAGAGAGAGAGAGAGAGAGAGAGAGAGAGAGAGAGAGAGAGAGAGAGAGAGAGAGAGAGAGAGAGAGAGAAAGAGAACGAACTTTATTTTCAAAGGGTCACAAATTGGGCACGCAGGCCGATTCTTACATTCATTTGTCGTATATCTACTCTATCTATTGTGCATGTTACATTCATATAGGAAAAACATTGTTAAATGAATGTTGTGAACAAGGGGAGAGAGAGAGAGAGAGAGAGAGAGAGAGAGAGAGAGAGAGAGAGAGAGAGAGAGAGAGAGGCAGACAGACAGACAGACAGAGACAGAGAAGAGAGCGAGCGAGAGAGATGGGGAGAGAGAGTATGAAAAAGAGAGTAGAGAGAGATAGAAAGAAAGAGCCAGAGAATTAGGAGAGAGAAAGAGAGAGGTAAGAGAGAAAGAGGGCAAGAAAGAGAGAGAGATAAAGAGGAAGTGAGAGAGAAAGAGGGAGAAAGAGACAGGGAAAGAGAGAGCGAGAGAGAAAGACACAGAGAAGGAGAGAGAATAAGAAAGAAAAAGAGAGAGAAAGAGACATGGAAGAGAGAGTGAGAGACGAATACAGTGAGAAAGAGAGAGAAAATGAGAAAGAAAGGGAGAAAAAGAGTCAGGGAAAGAGAGAGACAGAGAAAGACACGAAGAGAGAGAGGGAGAGAAAGAAATAGCGATAGAAGGAGATAGAGGAGAGAGAAGCTAGAGATAGAGAGAGAAAGAAAGAGAGAGAGAGAGAGCGAGAGAGAGAGAGAGCAAGAGAGATAGATAGACAGGGAAGAGAGATGGAGAACGAAAGAGAAAGAAAGAAAGCAGCAGAGAGAGATAGAGAGAAAAAGATTGAGGAAGGGCGTGAGAAGAAGAGAGAGAGAAAAGCAGAGAGAAAGGGAGAGGGGGAAGAGAGGGAGAGAGAGAGAGAGACATAGAAAAAGAGAGATAGGCGGGGAGAGAGGGCCAGAGAAAAAGAGAGAGAAGGAGATAAGAGTTGGCCCGTGGTCATATGACTGATCCCCCACTGAGGCGGCCATGATTGTTGTCACTGACTTGGGCGCTCAGGCACACACAACCTCAGGTTACAGAAATGTAACGGGGAAGAAAAAGCCACCAGTGCGGTTTAGACAACACCACCCACCGAATGCCGATACGTTTAAAACTTGGGGACAGCACCATATACCCAACGCACCTCATAGCGTGAAAAAAGTTACTTGCATATCCTTTACAGAACGTAGTAGTCAGCCCATGCAACTTTCGGTTTTTTGTGACTCTTAGGCAAGTTTGGCCGTCCTCCCTGGCGAAGGTGTTATTGACTTTCTCCGTCGCATTGCAGTTATAGACATATTTCAAGCGAACGAAAGAAGACGAAGACTTTCTCCGTAATCCCGTAGATTCACGTAGGGCAACGCAGCTGCGCGAGATTCGGTAGCGGATCGCGTCGCGTTGGTTACTTACGGTCGCTCAGAAAGCAATGGCAAACTACTGAGCGTAATCTTGCCAAGACATCAAACAACAGCGGTAAAATGCTGGTGTCGACAGCGATGTCCTGTAAATAGGATATGCGAAAAATAGACAAGTTTGCGTTCTGTAGTTTGCCATTGCTTTCTTAACGAACGACACTCATAACATTGTATGGAAACCAACGCAAAACGGTCTGCTACCAAATCGCCCGCAGATGTGGTTCGCACACTGTATACAGGATTACGAATTTTGTCAGTAGCTCCTTCGTTACAGAGCTTGAAAAGGGAGTCATTCATTTTAAATCATATTCCAGCGCTTGCAAATCTTAACGCCCACAGTGAAATACGAGATAATATTTCTAGGATCAAGTTCTGGAGATGATTGAATGGTTCAAAGCTTTCAACAACCAAGATAGAAGCCGGAGGGACTATACAAAATACTTCAAGCCTGTTCTGTGCTATCTGGAAGGGGCATGGACGCTGGACAAGGACATAGAAGAACCGTTTCCCAGTGACAGGCATATGCTGGAAGCCAAATCTTGGGAGGAACTGCATGAACAGGTAGGTAAAAGGTATGGCTGGTATACTGGTTTTTGAAGATAGGTAAAAGGTATGGCTGGTGGACATGATTGTGAAGGTAAGTGAAAGGTATGCCTGGTACACATGTTTATGAAGGTGTGTAAACGGTATGGCTGGTGTTTAGGTTTATGAAAGTAGGTAAAAGGTACGGCTGGTATTTAGGTTTATGAAGGCAAGTAAAAGCTAAGGCTGGTACACAACCTTATAAAGGCATGTAAGGGATGACTGGTATTTAAGGTTTATGAAAGTCGGTAAAAGGTATCTGAATTCTAATTTAACATTATTGTTTTTATCTTGTAAAATATTCAAGCAATCAACGAGAGCCGCGGTGATGTAGTGGCTGGGGATTCGCCAGCCAACCCTGTGGTCATTGGTTCGATCCGCGGCGGTGCAGATTTATATTTTAAAAATTGACTTCAGCACTCAGGTCGACCCAGCCTAAAGTGAATAACAAGACGTTGTTGGGAAGTAAAAGTGGCTGGTGTGATACTGAGACCATATCACCCACCGAGTACCGACTGGTGTCTATAAAATTACGAGACTTCATCATAGGTTAAGAGACATAGGTCCAGATACATAGGTCCCGTTATAGGTCCAGTGTTATAGGTCCAGTGTTATAGGTCCAGTGTTATAGGTCCAGTGTCACAGGTCCAGTGACATAGGTCCAGACACATAGGTCCCGTTATAGGACCAGTGTTATAGGTCCAGTGTTATAGGTCCAGTGTTATAGGTCCAGTGACATAGGTCCAGACACATAGGTCCCGTTATAGGTCCAGTGTTATAGGTCCAGTGTTATAGGTCCAGTGTCACAGGTCCAGTGACATAGGTCCAGTGTTATAGGTCCAGTGTCACAGGTCCAGTGACATAGGTCCAGTGTTATAGGTCCAGTGTTATAGGTCCAGTGTCACAGGTCCAGTGACATAGGTCCAGACACATAGGTCCCGTTATAGGTCCAGTGTTATAGGTCCAGTGTTATAGGTCCAGTGTCATAGGTCCAGACACATAGGTCCCGTTATAGGTCCAGTGTTATAGGTCCTGTGTTATAGGTCCAGTGTCACAGGTCCAGTGTCACAGGTCCAGTGACATAGGTCCAGACACATAGGTCCCGTTATAGGTCCAGTGTTATAGGTCCAGTGACATAGGTCCAGTGACATAGGTCCAGTGACATAGGTCCCGTGACATAGGTCCAGTGACATAGGTCCAGTGACATAGGTTCAGTGTTATAGGTCCAGTGTTATAGGTCCAGTGTTATAGGTCCAGTGTTATAGGTCCAGTGTTATAGGTCCAGTGACATAGGTCCAGCGTTATAGGTCTAGTGTTATAGGTCCAGCGTTATAGGTCCATTGACTTTGTTCCAGTGACATAGGTCAAGTGACATAGGTCGAGTGACATAGGTCCCGTGACTTAGGTCCAGTGTTATAGGTCCAGTGACATAGGTCCAGTGACATAGGTCCAGTGTTATATGTCCAGTGACTTAGGTCCAGACACATAGGTCCCGTGACATAGGTCCAGTGACATAGGTCCCGTGTCACAGGTCCAGTGACGTAGGTCCAGACACACAGGTTCAGTGATATAGGTCCAGACACATAGGTCCCGTGACATAGGTCCAGACACATAGGTCCCGTTATAGGACCAGTGTTATAGGTCCAGTGTTATAGGTCCAGTGTTATAGGTCCAGTGACATAGGTCCAGACACATAGGTCCCGTTATAGGTCCAGTGTTATAGGTCCAGTGTTATAGGTCCAGTGTCACAGGTCCAGTGACATAGGTCCAGTGTTATAGGTCCAGTGTCACAGGTCCAGTGACATAGGTCCAGTGTTATAGGTCCAGTGTTATAGGTCCAGTGTCACAGGTCCAGTGACATAGGTCCAGACACATAGGTCCCGTTATAGGTCCAGTGTTATAGGTCCAGTGTTATAGGTCCAGTGTCATAGGTCCAGACACATAGGTCCCGTTATAGGTCCAGTGTTATAGGTCCTGTGTTATAGGTCCAGTGTCACAGGTCCAGTGACATAGGTCCAGACACATAGGTCCCGTTATAGGTCCAGTGTTATAGGTCCAGTGACATAGGTCCAGTGACATAGGTCCAGTGACATAGGTCCCGTGACATAGGTCCAGTGACATAGGTCCAGTGACATAGGTTCAGTGTTATAGGTCCAGTGTTATAGGTCCAGTGTTATAGGTCCAGTGTTATAGGTCCAGTGTTATAGGTCCAGTGACATAGGTCCAGCGTTATAGGTCTAGTGTTATAGGTCCAGCGTTATAGGTCCATTGACTTTGTTCCAGTGACATAGGTCAAGTGACATAGGTCGAGTGACATAGGTCCCGTGACTTAGGTCCAGTGTTATAGGTCCAGTGACATAGGTCCAGTGACATAGGTCCAGTGTTATATGTCCAGTGACTTAGGTCCAGACACATAGGTCCCGTGACATAGGTCCAGTGACATAGGTCCCGTGTCACAGGTCCAGTGACGTAGGTCCAGACACACAGGTTCAGTGATATAGGTCCAGACACATAGGTCCCGTGACATAGGTCCAGACACATAGGTCCCGTGACATAGGTCCAGACACATAGGTCCAGTGACATAGGTCCCGTGTCACAGGTCTAGTGACATAGGTCCAGACACATAGGTCCAGTGACATAGGTCCAGACACATAGGTCCCGTGACATAGGTCCAGTGTCATAGGTCCAGTGACATAGGTCCAGTGACATAGGTTCAGTGTTATAGGTTCAGTGACATAGGTCCCGTGAAATAGGCCCAGTGACATAGGTCCAGTGACATAGGCCCAGTGACATAGGTCCAGTTACATAGCTCCAGTGACATAGCTCCAGTGAAATAGGCCCAGTGACATAGGCCCAGTGACATAGCTCCAGTGACATTGGTCCAGTGACATAGGTCCAGACACATAGGTTCAGTGGAGGGGTCGATCCGAAGAGAATGGTTGCTGCCTCTGAAGCGGTCTCGGCTGGCAAAGATTAGTTTCATCTTCGTGCCAGGGCATGCGGGAGTACAAGGAAATGAGCGGGCTGACAAGCTCGCAGGTGAGGCTACTGTGGAGGGCGGACGCGCCATGGACCAGGCTGACATTCTGAATGCTCTACGAGAAGTGAGACTTTTGCGAGAACCAAGTGATGACTGTGAATCTACAACAATGGCCAGACTGCTAGAGCAGCAAATTAAAAGAGGGGTGGCCAAACAAGAACACTACGCAGGAAGCCAAAGAAGATTGATAAACCAACACAGAACTGGCGTCGTTAGCCGCTACACGCTGCGGGATTTGCTGAGGAGGGGATCCGAGCACTTATGGACTGAATGGTTCGATGTGCAACGAGGATGATCTGTCGACTAACTAACTAACTAACTAACATAGGCCCAGTGACATAGGTCCAGTGTTATAGGTCCAGTGACATAGGTCCAGACACATAGGCCCAGTGACATAGGTCCAGTGTTATAGGTCCAGTGACACAGGTCCAGTGTCATAGGTCCAGTGTCATAAGTCCAGTGTCATAAGTCCAGTGTCATAAGTCTAGTGTCATAAGTCCAGTGCAACTAAAACGCATGAAAGGGTCTTTTACTTATTTTACTTACCGTCAACACTGTGAGACGAACCTGGTATGCTTAAGCCAGTTGCCAACCGCGGTAACCTCTGACCTGCATCGCCCCAGCCCGACAGGTCAGAGCTCTAGCCGCGTTCTCACCGCAGCTCTTGTGGGAACAGTATCCAAAAAATTAATTATTATGAAGTAGAATACGAAAGGTTTCTATGCCGACGCGACCGCGGTCACAGTAAAGCAGATATATATCATTATGACTCACTGTTATTGTGTGAAATAAGTCTGCAGCGGCGATATTAACATACTTGATTAACGCAGAACGAAAAGATCCATTGATAACCCGAGCCGCGTATACGAGAGTTAAATGTTGTGAGGGCTAAACATTCAGGATTCCGCAGTTAATATAAATGAGTAACACGGCGTGTGAAAGTTGTAAATTATGATAATTGGGTAATACAGTATAAAGAGTGCTTAGATAACACGAGTTAGGTATACGAGGGTTAAGTGTGGTGACAACCGCAAGTCTGAGAAGGCGGGTTTACTATAAATGAGTAATACAGTATCATATTGCATGTGAAATGTATGCAATATATTTTTGTAATACTGTATTAAAACATACGTTAATAACACTGGTCTACACACATGTTAGTGCCTCACATTTTATAGCTGTTCTTACGTAATTTTGTGTTGCTGATTCCAAAAAAAAAAAAAAAAAAATGAAAGATAACTAAGAATGACATTCGTAGTAGTGCAGTTGTTATGTACAAGCCTAGAGTTAGGTGCAGTCAGTGGCATTTTGACTGTAATCTGCATTTATATTATATATTATAAATGCTAGACATGGGACAACGGATACTCACGCGAGCCTCAGGTCCTGTATGACATCACACTGATGTTGGACAACAGGATGTCTTAATCCGACATACAGGACTTCACGTTAGAGCTCAAGCCAACGAACACAAGCAAGCAAGCAAGCATATATAATTACTTTACGAGTGTTAGGTCTTAATTAGATATGACTGAGCTATCATATGACAGTAGACGGTACTACCTGCTTATGTTAGCGCCGAATGTTGGGTGGTGCTTACCAAACCCGACACCCAACATTGTGCCAACGGCTTCGGGCGGAGGAGCGCAACTGGGAGGGTACAAGCCTTATCCTAGTGCGAGGAAATGCAACCTAAAGACTAAATGTTATGTAAGGGCAGACCAGGCCCTAAGCCTTGGCTGGCATCTGGTCTAGGATTGAAGCACCGACAGGCGGACAGTTAGAGTATTGCTTTGCTGATCCGGCAGCTTCTGCAGCTTGTCTTGTTCCAGACGTATTAGTGTTACCTTTCCTCTGGAGTACACTAGACAGGCTGAGAGAGGAATCATGCTGCATGGGCAACACATGGTCTCTAAATTCAGCCCAGGCTTTATGTTATGGAGCGGAATAACCCACTTTACAAACTATCGTCTGTCAAGACGGCAAGGTTCTGAAGATTCCTTGGAGAGATATAAATCTCGGAGTAGATCATTCAGTTCACGCTGGTCAAAGCGTTGAGCAGCTGGAGAATTATCTTAGAAATCATTATCACTGTTGTCATTCAACATGCCACTGCTGTTTAATTTTCTAGTGGATAATACGAAATCTGACTGAACGTTGGTTTTATCATCTCCGCGCGGAGCAGGTCGTCTAGCAGAATCTAATTCTGGATGTTTCCATTTCTGTGATGCTCCCTATTAATTCCCTTAATATTGACAACACAGAAATAACAGTCACCATAGTGGTTCTTGGGCTCTCCCCAAACCATTGGAATTCGAAACTTTGTAAAGAACTACATAGCAATAGTTCTTTTTGTGTGTTAACCGCCTTATATGCTTTATATAGAAGATACTGTAATAATATTAATTAAGCAGGTCCGCATGGCCGAATGGGTAAGAACGCATGTTCTTAAACATCCAGTGTGCTGATGCCGAGGTAAGCGGTTCATCCCCTACAATGGACAGCTGGACTAAAATGTTGATCTGTGTCCTTAACTTGGGGACATATATTATAAGTACCTCTGAAGTGGGAGTGGGTTCGCCTGATGGCGAGGGACACTATTAATAGGGAAAGCTAATCCACATGCAAAATGCAGTCCATCACTACTATAAATAGTGTGTATGGACTACGCTTAAGTTCAAAGCCTGCGAGCGCCCCTCCCCCCCCCCCCCCCCAAAAAAAAAAAAAAAATAAAATAATTAAATATACTGGCCACGGCAGCCCCGTCTTCCCTCAGTAGTTATACATTCTATTTGTCTGTTCACCCAGAATCGCTTCGCAACGTACACGGGTACCAAACACCGACTGGAAAATGTTGCCTACCTACCCACAGCAATAGTCTCTGTGAACAATATCACAGGTAAGTTGATTGTTTTGCCTGCGAACATGACCACAGGTAAGTGAATGTTTTACCTGTGAACATGACCACAGGTAAGTGAATGTTTTACCTGTCAACAGGACCACAGGTAAGAGAATGTTTTACCTGTCAACAGGACCACAGGGAAATGAATGTGTGCCTGCAAACATGACCACAGGTAATTTATAGTTTGGTTCTGAACATGACCACATGCAAACGAATGTTTTACCTGTCAACATGACCACATGTAAACGAATGTTTTACCTGTCAACATGACCACAGGTAAGTGAGAGTGCGTCACAGAACATGACCACAGGTGCGTGGATGTTTTACCCCGTAGTTTGTTCGTCTGGGCACTGGGATGGAGTCTATTGACACAATGTGAGAATTATTGAGAGTGGAGACGCAGCGAGTTGGCCGCAAGACCCGGCCAACGATCTGTGCTCATAGGAAAGTCCAGACGGACACATAGTCAGACTACAACTGATACCATTAGAATTGGGACTCTTTGTTTACTGTTGAAGATGAGAGTAAGTATGGGAATGTCTCTAGTGCTGTGACGTCAGTTCTTGAGTCAACTAGTGACAATAAAATACCTAGTTAGTTAGCTGGTCGCGGTTCCAACTTTACGGCAAAGGGTCGCCCCATAACGCTCCGTTCATGTGCCAGTGAATATCATACAAAATGTCCCTCACTGCCCCATGTGAAAAGTGGAACATACCTACAACTCGTGAAGGGGACATTATCAACCCCGCCCAACAGAAGCCAGTCCACATATGCTGTGTTGAACTATGGTCTGGTGACATCCTAATATGACGGGCGTGATGGCGTAGTTGATGCGAACTGCTCTGGTAATGTCATGAGGATGGCCCGAGGCAGGTTCAAGGCCTGAACTTATCGCTGGTCACCGCAAGGGCAAGACTGGCCGCTTCCTCCTCCTTGCTCTAGTGCTACAAAATGTAATGGCGCTATCATATCACAGATCTGTGACTGCCGACTGTTGCTGGTAGGCTCAAGGTGATGCAGGCGAAGGCATACCTCAGAGTAGCTGCAGACACAGACCACCCACTGCATGGGGGAGCTGGATGCAGTTAAGGGTCAGCGACTGATAAGAGGGAAATCATGGATGGCTCAGGCGGAGGATACGATCAGACAGGTGTGCCCCTTGAGAACATTAGGCGTGGAGAGGAGTGGGTCAGAGTGCCAGCGGAGCAGTCAGACTTGTGTAGAGTTATAATCACATTGAGCCGGGAGTGCAGGAAGTGGCCAGCAGGGGCCACGGAAGTGGAAATCCAGCAACTAATTCAGGACAATGCTCACTCGGGTGATGTGATTATCTACACAGATGGTTCGGTGTCAAGAGGTGAGAGAAGTGGCTGGGGGTTCATAGCCAAAGCTAATGGTCGATGTTTGGGGCAGGAGAGCCTGGCATATGATACCACAACATCCAGCTTAAGAATGGAGGTGGAGGCAGTCACTGCGGCCCTCCGCTGGATGGAGAACACGACCCACACACACATCGTGATTGTAACTGACTCAGAAAGCATGCTGACGAGGGTGAGGACGGGCAGGCTTCGTGCGGAGTGGCTTGCTTCGCTTCGGAGGTCACGGGTGACAAGCATCGCCTGGATCTTTTCTCCCGGGCATGCCGGTGTGCTGGGAAATGAACAGGCGGACAGATTGGCTGGCTCTGCAGAACTTGGTGGAGTATTGATGCATGACAAGGCAGATGTGGTTGCGGCCTTGTGGGAGCACGTGCACACCTCGGAGGAGCAAATGGATTACCATGGTCTGGCAAGAATGAGACAGCGAGGAGTGACGAGAGGATCTGGCAGACGCTCAACGCTCAGAGGAAAGGCGAGACGGACTTATAATCAGATTGCTACTGGTACTATTAGTGTTGGAACTCTTAGCTGGCTACTGGGGATGGGGACGGAGCACTTATGGGAATGCTCCGAATGCTGTGATGTCGATTCCTAAATCAATCAATCAATCAATCAATCAATCAATCAATCAATCAATCAATCATAATACAGATCCATAGGAGGAAACTACTATGTTGTTTTAACAT